>VWZZ01004276.1:90529-100562 GCA_013399095.1 Psophia crepitans | reverse complement strand
CAATAAAGATGTTGAACAGCACCGGCCCCAAGACCGAGCCGGGGAGAATGCTGCTAGTGACCAGCCACCAACTAGATTTAACTCCATTCACCACAACTCTCTGGGCCCGTCCTTCCAACCAGTTTCCTATCCAGCGAAGAGTGTACTGGTCCAAGCCATGAGCTGCCAGCTTCTCCAGGAGAATGCTGTGTGATACTGTACCAAAAGCTTTGCTAAGGTCCAGGTAGATGACATTCACAGCCTCTCCCTCATCTATTGGGTGGGTCACCTGATCATAGAAGGAGATCAGGTTGGTCAAGCAGGACCTGCCCTTGAGGAACCCATGCTGGCTGGGCTTGATTCCCCGTCTGTCTTGCACCTGCTCAGTGAGCGCTCTCAAGATGAGCCGCTCCATGATCTTTCCCAGTACCAAGGTCAGGCTGACTGGCCTGTAGTTCCCTGGATCCTCTTTTTGGCCCTTCTTGTAGATGGGCATCACATCGGCCAACCTCCAGTCAACCGGAACCATGCCTGTTAGCCAGGACTGCCAACAGATGATGGCTAACGACTTGGCAAGCTGCTCCGCCAGCTCCCACAGCACTCTCGGGTGGATCCCATCCAGCCCCATGGACTTGTGCGAGTCCAGGTGAAGCAGCAGGTCATAAACCTTGCTTCTGGATTACAGGGGGTATATCCCGCTCTTCTGCATCTTCCAGTACCAGGTGACAAGTGCCTTGGGGGCTGCTGGTCTGGCTACTAAAGACTGAGGCAAAAAAGGCATTTAGTACCTCAGCCTTATCCTCATCCTTGGTAGCCAATCACCTTCCATGCCTAATAAGTGATGGAGAGTCTCCTTAGCTCTCTTTTTGTTGTCAATGTATTTATAAAAGCACTTATCATTGTCCCTTACAGCAGTGGCCAATACTACAATAAACGTAAGAAGTTTAAACATTCTAATTTCTTTCACTATCAATGTGACATGAATCTACTCATATATGAATCCCTCACATCTTACCTGTACTCCATTATTCCTTATTTATTCATTATATCACATTTATAAGGTTTCAAGTAAAATTTAGTCTCATGAAAGACTCTTTCCTTCAGGTACTGTAAGGTTGGAGAGAAAGGAAAGGGGAGACAAACTCATGAGAGCAGCAGGGGGATGTTTCCTGTAGAACAGAAAATACCCAAGCTTCTGAAGCAGAAAGAGATGTTTTTCAGTGACTTCTTCAAGGATGAGCTACTCAGGAGAGTAGATATTCTTTGAAATGTTTTACTTTCATATATATTATTAATCAAATTTGAGTTTTCTCTATTTAAAGAGATACCTTATTCCAGCTTAGTATTTTGAATCCTAGTACTACTGTTACTTTCCAAGATTTGTAGGCATTAGGCTCTTTCCTTTATGGTCATATTCAAAAAAACTTGGGGGAATTACATCCAATCCTAGAAGTCTATCTGACACATGTACTGAAGAGGTTAATATAGCATTACTCACTGCTTCTCTCTTCAGTGGGAACACATGTTCAGACTTTCATCAACCTGAGACAGTAACATCCAGAAGCTCCAGATGCATCTGACCTGCATTTCCAATATAGAGTTCATCCACTATCAAACTATGCATATTTCTACACTTCTGCCTGAGGATTTAAGGAAATGGAAACATAGAAGCCCCAAGCGTGCATGCTTGCATCAGAAGATAACAGCACAGCTTCCATTTTTTATAAACATTGCATAAACCCCTGCTGTTATTTTCCGCCGCAAGAGAGAATTTGTTTATAAGGCAGAGTCATCACCATGCCAAGCTGAAAATTTGCACAAAGTAAGGTATGTATATGATTTATTTGAAACAGACCTCTTATATGAAATGTTACTAATTTTCAAAAGAAAATATCTTTAAATCTAGACCTATTAATATCTATCAATATTCTATAAAACTGACATATGTTATCAAAACCTAGCAAAAGTCAACAAGGCCTGGACATGGACACAACGAGAATTTATTGCCATACCACTGGCATTCACAGTCATTTCTAGATAGGATTGGTGAAAGTAATTGTAAGAATAACAACTGTACTTCCAAAGGTAAAGTCTTTTTCAATACTTCCTACTGTGAACACATTAAAATCTGTAAGCCCATTGTAACACAGGGCTAATATCACCTTATCTCAAAGAATTGAGAAAACTAATCTTTATCTTTGCTGCTTGTGAGACGCTCAAGGAAGTGCTGACAAAATGGCCAGAGGCAATGAAAACAATATTTAATGAGTAAGTGTATATTCAGTGTAAGTATGGATAGTGGGAAGTAAGTAGTTAAACACAATGGATTATTACTATTAAAATTATTAATGATGATGAAAAAGGCAATGTTTGCCTGCTAAAGGAAAGAGGCATTGTTTAAAGATCATAATTAGTAATTTTGTAATGTAAGACTCCCAGTGCCTGTATAGAAGCTATATAACTTTGGGACATGGCTGTAGGAGGGAGACAGTGAAGAGATCTGCATGTACTTGAGTAATTTTTATTGAAATTTATCACGAGTAAATTGTACTTAAAGCAGAATATATGTAGCATGCTGCAGACAGGAACCACGTCTTCCATGTACTTAACCTCCCCACCCTAGAGAGTTTAATGTCACCAAAGACAATAACACAACACAATAAATGGGTATCGATGATTTTCCTTGGGCACTTTCCCTCATCCTTCTGACAGCCAGGGAGCATGTGGAGTACATAACACATGATAAAACACTGTCTCTACCTGCCCCTATTTGGAAGACTAGAGAACATCATAAAGCAGGTTTACATTGCCCTTAAGATTGATGTGGAAACCCTGAAACTTCAAAGCAATCACTCTTTCTAAAACAAAAGGGTGGGGAAGAGTAAGTAGTGACATCTCATTAAACATTTAAAAGTCATGAAACCTTCCACTTTGTTACAGTGTGTTATCATTTACGGTTTACATTAAGACAGCATACTTTATCACTCAAGATTTTACAGTTGCTATTTTTCTATCAGCATGCTATTTCTCTGCTTTTCTTCACGTTTAAGATTGCTCTATCACTTTAATATATTTGACACTTCAGTAATAAAATCACTTGAGACCAAGTGATATAATAAGAAACTCAAGTAGGCTTTCAGCTTTGAAGCTCTGGGCTTAAATTACACTTCTATCAAAGGCAAGCCCCCAGTGAGCATGGCTTTATTTTATCCAGTCACCAAACAAATACTACATCTGTATTAACAGCTCAGGTTTGGAGAAGTACTGCAGCTCTGAAGTAAATCACCTGGCTGTCCCCAGTAGTTACAAAAAGCAGTTTTGGTCCATGCCAAAAGAATTCTTCTCAGTAGATACTAAAACAGAAATTTCACTCCACATTCTCAAAAGAGGAATTTCAAACCTTCCTGGGCTGAACAATGACTGGATCTCACCAGTGTCAAGTCCTTCAATGCAAGCTAAACACAAAAGGATTCTTCAAATACTGAGAGCTTCTGAAACATTCTGAAGTGCATCTCATGGTGTACAAGGAGCCATGTCACTCACACAGACATTTCTCTAAACCAAAGGCAGCAAGTCACCTTATGCTCTTCAGCTTCTCCACTGTGTTTGTTTTTCCAAGACTACTGAAGAAAATACTCCTTGTTGCTTTCCCCCACCCCTTGAACAGCCTCTTCACTCTTCTATTACTCTTCTTGTTTCCTCCTTTTCCTACTGCTGCAAAAGCTTCTCCAGCAAATATACCACCCTGTCTGCTGCCAAGTGGGAGAGGACTGACAGGTGGTGCTACATTAATTTCAAATAGATGAAGACCATGTTCTTGATCAGGCAACAAAACCACACTGCAGAGGTGGTATGGTGCGTGCGTCCCTTCCACAGAGATCTTGAACACATTGTCGGGGAGGGGAGAGCACTCTGCAAAGCCCACCGCTCATGAGGACATCCATGCCCTTGGTCCCAGGATCAGCAGTCCTGGGGACACAATCTAGGGAAAAGCATGGCAGTGGTACTGCACACATCTATGTACCCACAACCCCCAGAGGACCCTCGCGAGGCAACATGCAGGAACATCCCCTTGGCACACTCTCTGCCATGGCAGGCAAGGGGAACTGCAAAATCACTGGTCCAGATGCCTGCCTGAGTACGTGTGCGTACTGCTTTCCTGTATATGCAGTGAGCATGGGACTGTGTTTAAAAGGTTTCTGGTAGAATTAGGGCACCGGCTGCAGAGCTGTGGAAAGGTGGTATGAGTCTCTGCCTTGACTGTGAGAGCTGCTATGCCTTGAGAAACAATTCCCCAGGGGTTGTGAGCTGAGAGGGAGGTTCTGTAGAGCAACAAGCTTTGTCAGAAACCACCTGCCCCATCCCAGCTCTTCCTGCATGCCAGGCAGAGTCCTGGCAACTGTATAAGCTGTGGGCATGGCATGCCTCGATAACATAGCCCACCCAGGCTCCTGCACAAAAACCCAACCACACTATCTCAGATGGGCATTCCATAACACTTATCAACATGGCATGGATTTAATGTTTATCAGAAGGGATGCCATGGCATTCACTTCACAGAAGACATGGGTTTCAGACAAGCATTTGCCTTAGAAGGAACTTCTCGTACTTGTGAGGGACAGCCCATAGTGTTCTGCACAACTCCTGCAGTATCTGAGCTCCCTTAAAAGGCCATTTTTTGAACCACATCCACTCAGAATAGGGAGAGAAATCAAGCAGCGGTGAGACAAACAAAGGGTGAGCACAGCACTCCCTAAAGGAATCAAGTTAAGGAAGCAAAGATTTCTGGTACAGCTGTGTTCAGATGGCTTTGAAGTAAGCTCTGAGACATTTGGTTCAAAGGATGAAACTAAAACTAGTCCAAAGTAAAATTCACAAAATGCATACAGTGGAAATGTCAGGAGCCTCAGCAGTTAATTCAGCATGGTTTTGCTTCACTCATCTGCCCAAGCTGCACCAAATTACACATTACTGTAGGCACCGCTGATATTGACATGCTGCAGTATAACTGTCTTCAGTCAGGGGAGATAAGTTCCAGCTGCTTCCTCAGACTTTTACAGTGTCATTTGGAAGCCTTTTGTGTGGAATACGAAAAACCCAAGACACCACTCTTTGTAAATTCCTGATTAGTCTCATCCTTTAAAGAATACTAATATTGGTATTTTTGAAGAGCTACCCCAGTGACATTGCAGTTAAGTCTTTCTAGGACATGCACTGATGAATGACATTTGAGATTTAAGTAAGATTAATAAAACCAGCATTAAACAAGAAGTCTAATACATGGTTTTATCAAGATAATGTTGCTGTACCAGATAAACAGGATAAAAAGTTGGGCTGTCGATCTCAGTAGAATTTTCTGTCTGTACTCTAGTTTTGATACTACAGCAATTCTGATGAAAAATATCTTGAAGTGAAAGTCACTATTTCTAGCTAAGAAGGAACTGGTCTTTTTCAAGGAAGAAGACAAAGAAAAAAGATGGTGTAAAGCACGAAGAACAAGAAAGACTACCAGAAACAAAACAACCTGGGTGATTCCTCAGTCATACACAGGAGCTGTGAGCACAGCAAGACAGATACACACATTAATCCAAAGTGACAACGGCTAATACAGCTGTTTTGGAAGAAGATGCTTTTAGGGTAGGTAATTACAGGAAAAAACTTTCCTACAGATGAAATTACATCCTAGCCCATTGCTGATAACCTGAAGCCCTTCCTTCTCATTCATATTTTCATAACATTCAATCCTGTCAGAGGCTTGGAGCCGTGTTGGTTTTTACTAATCCCGTCATGTTACTGCACTCAGACTTTCTGTATCACAGCACCGAATTCAACGTGTTAACTGTGCATTGTTGTTGAAGAGAATCACAGAGAGAAATCATACTGCTTTTGTGTACACAATCTGTCAAGCTCAACAATTGCAAATAATATAACTTTCAAATTCTTGAGATTTCTTTTTAGCAAGCGAGCCATTCTAGAGAATACACCGTGATGTAAACAGAAGAGTTTTTTCACCTACCTAGCAATCTTTGCCTTACCCTGAAAATGGAAGTATTTTCCAACACAATCAGAAATTTTGGTTTTAAATTAACAGAAGCCATTGCTCCTTATTTCTTATGGGTATCTTTATATTTCCCCAATACCACACAGATTCAGTAATATTTCTAACAGAATTCATGTCTCCCTTATCTTTTCACCACTGGAACTACAGAATCTCCCAAGGCATACTCAAAACTTTCACCTATATCCCCATTTCACTGGCTTCAGTCCAACACTGTAATCCTCATTTAAGGACCCATAACAGGCATCAGTAGAAGTCCAATCAGTACATTCTGGAAGACTGTTATGTCTTACATTTGCCAAATGTCTACTCTCTGCATTTGGAAGATTTCATCTGTAACAACATGTAATTAACACACTTAAAATGCAACTGTATGCACTACATACAACTTCACTTTAACTAACTGCAATTCTCAAGACTTTCCAAGTGTGAAGACAGTATAGTTGTACAGAATGTCAACACAAACTGATCTTGCCATTATTTACTTCAATAAAAAAATGCTGAAATTGTCCTGCAATACTTCTATTCCAGTTCTGCCAAAAAAAAAACCAAACCACAACCCACTTCCCACAGGTTGGGCACCAGATATCCACAAACTTCCAGCACTTCTCTGAATTAGTTATAGCTTAGTGGTGCTTCACTTTAAAGCTGCAGCATCGCTGTAGCTCTTAGATCTGAACAGCAGTGCAACAAGTAAAAAGGATAGGGATAAACTGAAAACAACAGGCATCCTGAGTACTACCTCAAGCTATCCCACCCTCTCTAATGAGACATTGTCTCCAACCAAGCACCTACCTCATTTTTTTCATCCTTACCATCAGCTGCACGCTTGAACAAATGACCCAGCCTCCTACAAAACTGTGCATCTCCCATCCTGTGACCCACAGTTATCCCATATAACTTCTCATCAATCCACCTGTAAACTCCACTTTTCTTACCAAAAGCCAGAAAGAATTCCACCAGTTCAAGTGCTGGTCAAGTGTCTCTTGTACAGACATTGAACAAGCAGTCTCTCTGATAAGACACCTTCATTACACCATCAGCTTATTGGCCAGACAGACTACTAAACACTCGTTGGATGTGAAGAGTCCAAACAACAGTCTGCACTCAGATACACACAGTCAGGCTATTTTCAATTAGGATAGGAACTCAGGAAAGAAGGCAAAAGGCTCATCAGCTTTGGTCACAGGTCTGATCTGCACTCATACTGATCTATAATGAAACATTCAGAGCACTACAAGTCTATTTCAAAACGACAGGATGTAGAATTTTCAGCTTACCCCGTGCAGACTGAGAACCCAGTGACAAGCAGTGACTGAGGGCTGTGAGCCAAACGCCATCACTCACACTCCATAGTGGTTTGGTAGGCCTTTTTTCAAAGTCTCTCCTAGCGCCCACAAGATCCATGACACAAAATACACCAGCCTACATCTCCCCCATTTCCAGCTGATCTCTTTGTGAATACCATTGTTATCGGGGGTCCAGTATACCAGGTCAATCAAGTTAACTTTATTCCACAGGAGTGGACTAGAAAGCTTTGACAGATAAGATATTAATCTCAAATCCTGCCTTTCACTTACATTCCCTTTTGATTAAGGAGAAGAGCACACTGTAGAGAATTCAAAAACAGTACTTAGATAGGACTCAGCTACCAGGAGGATTATAATGAAGTTCTAAACAAGTTTCACCACACCCCCCAGAAAAACTTAAACCAGTTCTTCCATTCAGGTTGGTGATGCTGCTGTAAGAGGAAATGTGGAGGAAAGGATGTGTATGTCAACCAGCAAAATTCTCTCATCCTGCACAAATGTACCACATCCTAAAACATTTAATACGCTTATAGAGAATACAGAGACACAAACTTAGGAGACCTAACACCAATATCAAGCTTAAAAAACAAAATGAAGGCTACTTTTCAAGTGCTTTTCAGGGGAAATTTCTCTAGAGAGTCCACTTAAGATAACTCACATGAAAATGTATTGTTTCATTAAAATAAAACAAGCATGTATTTTATACATATATGTATGTACAAAGTGATTTCATATATACATATAAGTATTTTGTATATATTATCTTTTCATATGGCACGATACATAAAATTGTATCTATAAAATTGTAATTTTATATGTATTAGATTATATATATAATATATATCTTTAAAAGAATAAACAAAATTAGATAAGGAGATGCACCCTTTTAAAGTCTTCTGATTTCTTAAAGCACTGAAGCAAGTTGTTCTAGCTCTAGCCCACTCTATAGTAACTTCCAAGGGGTTTTTTGAACTTGGTACATCAGCAAAAAACTGCTGAAGAGTAAATATTTTCCATATTTTCCTTAAAAGGTAAAGTACAGTAAAGGCTTAGAATTTTTTGTAGCTGTATGACTTCTCTTTTCTTGCAAAAGTAGAATAAAACCCTCACAAATTGAATTGCTGTATCGTGAGCCTCACTGCACATTTTAAACCACAGGTTCACATTACTCCAGGCACTACGTGCATATCTGAAGCAGAGTCAGCGTGTTCCATTCACTGTGATGCATCATGCACGTGGAAATACATTAAGGAGGAATACGAGCCTGACTCCAACATTTTTTTGTACTCAGTGTTAAGTGTGACTGTTACACGGTATATATCTTCATTTCTACAGAACTGTATTTTTGTTCATCGTAGCAACTGTCAAGTTGACTGATACTTTGCTTCTCCTTTTAAATAAGAAATATGAACTATTAGGGGAAAAAATAAAGAACTCCAACAGAGAAAAGCTAAAAATTTAACCAGCCACAAAAAAAATTATTAAACTGCAGAAGAAAGAGAAGAACTAGAGTAAGATCAAAACCTCTGAGATGCAGTATAATTGGGTACAGGTAGTGAATCTTATAAATCAATACTGTGCACAGCAAAAGGAATAAAATAGCAAGGTAGACCTTTTCTACCTCTCTAGTATCTACCTGCTGTGCAATATTTACTGCCTATTTTCAGTAACAAGGTTATTCTCAAACTTACCTGTTCAAGAAGTTCTTTATATGTTATTTTCTCTTTGGTATTTGTTACAGGACTGTCATAAATAATGGCAATTTGGTCTCCTCGTCCATTCTCAACATGACGATCTACAGCATTGTAACAGATATTCAACTCTCCACCCACAAACCTAAAAAAGAAATTGGAAGTATGTAACAGCCAGCCTTCCAAACTAATAAGACTATTTTTTTCTTTTTCTTTTTTTTTGCTTTTTTAAGGAATGAGTGCATTAAATTAAAATATAGCTCATAAAACAGTATACACAGTTCAGGAAGTCATTTTTTATTCTATAACATTACTATCTACTTAAAAAGCTAAATAAGCCTATGAGTGAAAAAAGTGAAAGTACCATACCTACCTGAAGTAATTAAGAATCAGCTAAACTTAGTATTGATGTAACTTACTTTGCAACAGTCATTCTGACTTTCATTGATAAGGTTTCACAGAAAAAGCATACATTCACATAAAATAATCTGACATTATGAAAAGATGTTATTGCACTACTTGGTAGTGGCATAGAATCATAGAATCTTTAAGGTTGGAGGAGACCTCAAAGATCATCTAGTCCAACCGTCCCCCTACCACCTATTACCCACTAAACCATGTCCCTAAGTACCACATTCAACCTTTCTTTAAACACACCCAGGGACAGTGACTCCACCACCTCCCTGGGCAACCCGTTCCAATGCCCAACCACCCTTTCCAAAAAGAAATTTCTCCTAAACTCCAACCTAACCCTCCCCTGGCACAACTTGCAGCCGTTCCCCCTTGTCCTGTCGCTAGTTATCTGCGAGAAGAGGCCGACCCCCAGCTCGCCACAACTTCCTTTCAGGTAGTTGTAGAGGGCAATAAGGTCTGCCCTGAGCCTCCTCTTCTCCAGACTAAACAACCCCAGTTCTGGGGTGGAGCTGCTCCTCATAAGACTTGTGCTCCAGACCCTTCACCAGCTTCGTTGCCCTTCTCTGGACACGCTCCAGGGC
>VWZZ01004276.1:53821-83225 GCA_013399095.1 Psophia crepitans | reverse complement strand
CGGGCGGGAGGCCAGTGCTGCGCCCCGCGGAGCCGCGGGAGGGCCGGGCCGGGCGCCATGCCGAGGCACGGGCTCTGTCAGCCTTCCGCTGCAACCGGCGGCGGGGAGAGGCTGAGAGAGGCGAAACCGCGGCCCTGAGACGGGTTTTGACTCGGTGATTTGCATGGCCTGTAGCCATGACACTCCTCAAGTATTTATCTGGAAAGGCGTTCGTGCTTTGAGAAAACCTCCCCGTGACAAATGAGGCATAGTCTGTGCCAGGAGGAGAGTTTATTCTGCTTCCAGGGGACCTCCACCATCTGCGGTGGATCTTCTGTTTTGCGCATCTCGTCATGCATTGAGACACCCTTCCTGGGTTTAGGTGGTAATGGCTTGGAGTGTTGTGATGCACAAGTCAGCTGAGGCGTACCGCCAGCCTCACAGACCTTTTTTTTTCCCCCATTATGAAATTGTTTTAGTGCTGTAGTAGGTCTATCCATTACAAGTCTCTCGGGAAATTCTTCCTGCAATCACATTCTAAAAAAATGCCATATGGCTAAGGGGAACTCTTACGTGGGTTATATTGATGGTTAACTTAGGCACCTGTTACCTGACTGGAATTAGAGCAGTAGGACCATAACGATACATCACTTTGCAGGTAAAGGAGTAAGGGGTGAGAATAACTAGACTGTTCACTCGCTGCAGGAGGCTTAATACACAAAATCAATTTCTTACTCTGGCTCAAAAAGGGGGAGGGGGCGAGGGCTGGAGGATTTGGCCTATTGAGTTCATCAGAACTTCTAGGTCGCCTTCCAAATCACTTCAGCATAAAGACAGGTTGCTGCTTCTGTTTCTGAGGCAAATACAGGTAGGTGACAGCTTCCCGTGGCTCGCGGAGGCTGTCAGCGTTGCGCAGCTGCGTGAGCTCCCTGTCCTGCGCTGCACTGCAGTTCCCCTCTCGTTCCTCCCGGTCAGTGCCACAATAACATGCGGCCCTGACTAGCATAGTGCAATTTCCAAAACGTCCACGGATCAGAGACTTACTTCTAGAAAGAAGTTAATACCCCCAAAACCTAAAACACCTGAACAACTAAGTGGACATTTTAGGAAAGCTTCCCTGCTGCGAGGTAAACGCTACAGCACGCTGACAGAGCAAGAAAAGAAAAAATACATTTCTCAAAAAAAAAAAAAAAGAAAAGAAAAGATACATTTCTCAAACACTTTCACCACTGTGACAGGATAATTGCTGTCAACAGAGTCCATTAGCCAAAATGTGAAAAATGGATAAAGAGATGCATTGGATTTGCATGGCAGCATTTTGGTAATGGGGAGGCTACAGGGGTGGCTTCTGTGAGAAGCTGCTAAAAGCTGCCCCCATGTCTGGTAGAGCCAATGCCAGCTGGCGCTAAGGTGGACCCACTGCTGGCCAAGGCCAAGCGCATCAGTGACAGTGGTAGCACCTCTGTGGTAACATAGTTAAGAAGGAAAAAAAAACCTAGGAACATTTTTTGCAGCCAGAGAGAGGAGTGACGAGATGTAAGAAACTCTGCAGACCCCAAGGCCAGTGAAGGACATGTGATGAACTGACTGCAACCTCCATTCCCTGTCCCTCTGTGCCCTCTGTGCCACTGGTGGGTAGGAGATAGCAATTCAGAGGTAAAGTTAAGCCTAGGAAGAAGGGAGGGGTAGGGGGAGGTGTTTTTTAAATTTGGGGTTATTTCGCATTATCCTACTCTAATTTGATTGGTAATAGATTAAACTGATTACCCCAAGTCAAGTTTGTTTTGCCCATGACAGTAATTGCTGAGCGATCTCTCCCTGTCCTTATCTCAACCCACAAGCCTTTCATTGTATTTCACTCCCCTGCCCAGCTGAGGAGGGGAGCGATAAGAGTGGTTTTGGGGGGCACCTGGCCTCCAGCCAGGATCAACCCACCATGAGAGAGAAGCTTGCAGAGGCTGTAAACACTGTGACACCATCACAGCCCAGAAGTCGGGTGCCACTGCTGGATGCCTGGTAGCGTTGCATGCGTTGTACAAATGTGCCTGAAGAGCACAACTTCCTGGTCAGGTCACACATAGTTAATCTTAGCACTTTAAAAATATTCCCAGAGTTATATCTTTTATTTCCTGCCTTTATGATGGCTAGGTTAATTTTGACATAATCATTCTGACTGAAAATTATTACGGAAACATGACTGGTTTTGTTAATTAGATTGTTTTCAGCACACGCAGCCTTACACTTGAGGGTGCTCACAAGCCGACTGGCTGAATCCAGTGCAATGACTGTCCACCTGAGGCGTGCAACTGGCGGACTCACGGAGAGGTATCAATTGCCTGAGCCCAATTTGTGAAGGCCCCTCCGTCAAATCAAATTGTTAGAGGTACATTAAGTCCACTCCCAAGGAGTAACCCTTCATATTAATTGACTTACAAGGTACTTTCTTTGGATCACCAACACTTTGGTCCCCCGTCTGGTTAGGAAGGGACCTGTAGCAACTGGATGCTGCCAGCCTCTGGGTGGTGATAGCAATCTGTTTCTGAGCTGGAACATCTCCCTCTTCTCTACTGGGGAGAAAACTGTCTAGGCCAGGCTAGCTAAACTATTTAATTACGTGTATTCTGTCACATGCTAATTGTAGGCACTAACACTGAAAGAAGTATCCTGAGATTTAAACACCAGGTGGGTTATGTCTGGTGATGCCTAATATTTCTTGTGGTGTTGAAGAGCAATGCTAACCATTTTTCCGCTCTGTCCATAGTGTGTGTTTAACGTGAAGGTGTAAGCATTTGGCAAAGGAATCAGCACTGCAACACTAAACACTCTGGTATTCGTTTTGAATATAAGTCCTACTAGCAACGATACACCAGGGGTGTGGGGGATACAAATGAACTTAATCAGAACATGAAGTGCATTTAATTCCCATTTTAGCTAACATACTAATATCTGTTTCCTAAAGGAATGTTTCTAATGAGTATCTGTGGAACATACTTCGTTAATTAAACTCATCAGAGCCCATACCGATAGCTAAAAGGGTAAAGAAGGGATTGCTAGTTCTCCCAATGGCACGCTAGCAATTTAAGGTTCACTTACAAATGCTGTTATAGCAGATTTCTGAACTGATGAATTTTCCCTCTAAGGATTTTTTTTTCTTTTTTGCAAAACTTTGTGCTCCTGAAATTCACACTCAACAAAGAATTTTGAAGAAATGTCAAGTGATGTGTGTAGCAATTACCCTTGTAGCTGTAGACTTCATTGAAAAGCATATGTATGTTCTAGGCGTAGATCTAGCAAAGAACAAGCAATGAATCATGGCCTGGGTACTTCTGCAATTGGAAAATAATTAAACTGAAACTTTTCTTTTGTTTAAAAAAAGCATTTTTTTCTGCAACTGTATCCTCAATGTGAGGCATGCATGTTGAAACAAGATGAGCAGAAAAATACTACAAATACTATCTCCTGTATACAAAATGCTCTGACTGTCCTAGCGTACACAACTTCCAAACTTCAGTAATTCAAATTTTAGTTAGAGTCCTTTTGTAAGCACAAAATAAAACTGTAGTTAAATAATTAGTACATTCATTAAATCACTTTGCTATGGTTCTATACCATCTTTTGTCCAACTCTTAGACTGTATCTATCCCAAAGAACTGCCAGTCTTGTACGACTAAGTTTCACAGTTGTGTATACTACCTAAAAAATGGAGGCAGTCACAGTTTTCTACAGTATGCAGTAGTGTGCAGCGTTAAGTTCAAGTCAAAATAAACTTTTCCATTTTTCTGAATGGTGGTGGAAGTAGCAATAGCAAGGTACATAATAGATATTATCCTTCCAATTTAGTATCCAGTCTTAGAATATTACACATATTGCAGCTTTACTTGAAATCCACTAAGAATTTTGTACAGAATTCAAAATAATTACATTATTACTTGAAAAAAAATATTTGTTTTGATAGAATTTTTCAAGTAGGTATTTTGACTATTTTTAATGGCTTGTTCTGCAATAGGCAGTCTGGTCAAAGGGAAAAGCAAAACAAGCAAACAAAAGAAAACAAAGAAAGAAACCCACATAAATACCTGTACTCACCATTCTTCTTTGTTTGACTGCTGCCTTCCAGCCTAAAGATGCCTTCACATCAGAGATCTTAGGTAATACTTAGTTTTTCCAGCACTCCAGTGCAGTGCTGAAATCAATGTCTCCGTGGTGGACCACCCATCTGCCTGCTGAGGTGCTGGGAATTCATGACTTTCTGTTTATTTCTGTCTTTTGGAAATGAGTGTGTAGTGTGCTGGGAGACAAAATCATGAGAACTTATAAAAATACTAAAATATCTGTCTCTGCAGGCAGAAGCCACTTTTTGCAGATTTCTGGAAAGTGTTGAAAGTCTGACTCAGTCTAGGTGAGAATGAGTTAGAGATCCTCTGGGATGAAAATGTGATTTTAGTATCAATTATTACTGATGTTATCATTTGATTCCTCCCTGAGGAGGTCTTACATTTCAGGACAATCTGTATTTCATCCATATTTTTCCAGATCTAAGTTCTCTTTCAGAAAGCTTCTCAGGCATACTTAGCTTTATTCATTTAAGAAGTCTTATTCACATGAGACCCTGCTAAATCTGAGTCAGATGTTCAGACAGCTTTGATAAAAGTGCTGGGCAATGAACTTTCATACTTTTAAGTTCTAAGAATTTGGAAATGTGAGAAACAAAACAAGATAGATAACAGGGATTTCTTAATTTAAAACAAAAAACAACCACTATGAAAAACAACACACCGCCTTACAAATCAAGCACATGAAAGCAAAAGAGTTTCATGCAAAAGCAGAATTTATTATATGTTCTTCAGTATTTAGGCATGCTCAAGGAAAAGAGTCCAGAGTAAGTTCAATGGAGGACAAGTAGAATGTTAACTTCTGCTTTGTATTTGTGCTGTTGTGGATTTAACTTACAAACTTGATGATGTAATTTTATAAAGACTGTCATTGAACTTTGATTTTTAGGTAATTCATGTCACTGAGCTGCCCACCTTCCTGAAATTGCAGATTATCGATTATTTGCCTCTACAAGAGTAAAATCTGCTGTTTTATCCAAAGCTATTGCTGTTTCTTTGATATGCCTCTACCACCGTTTTCCAGATCACTGCATCAGAACCATCACAGGCACAAGCACTGTTATCACAAAACATTCAACATTCAATATATATCCTTTGAAGGGGACAAAAAGACTTCAGACACTGGCATTCTTCTTGATGTTCCTTTTGAACTTGATAACAAAAAATAACCATGGATTTCGCAACTGTGTTTTTTACCCAGAAAGCTGTCTTTTTCACATAGCTATGAAAGAGTTCATTAGCCCTCAGTCTAAGTGTTAATGACACTACTGGCATAAAAATAAAGTAATTTTAAAATTACCTGTTACAGCAATATTTCTTATTAGCAACACTTTCTCAAATCGAGAATAGAGCCCAAGAAGTATGAAGAAGTTAGACGCTACTGGAGGAACTCTATACTTAAAAATTGCAATGACCCTAAGTCCTATTTTCAACTTTCTTTGCATAAGATAAAACAAGAAAGCTGTTTTTTCCCAGAATATCCAGACTTGCCTGTGTCTAAGGCAGAGAGATTCTGTCTTCTATCTTGAAGGGGTCAGGGAGGTTGAGGAGGTTAAGGCACATATGTAGCTAAAGACGGAAAGAAAAAGATGAAAAGGAAAAAAAGGAAAAGGAAGAGGAAGAAGAAAAGGAGAAAAAGAAAAGGACATGCGTGAGATTTTCAAAACAATACCTAAAATCTAGTACTGAGCTGCTTTCGCACAAGAGCTCTGGATACACGGGGAGTGCAGAACTTGTGTTATTGGCTGGGCTAAAGACTCCTCGGATGCTCCTAGGAGCATGGAGTTAGTTGCCAGAGCTTTAGTATTTATCCTGTTGCCTGTCACATCCCTCTGCAAGAAGCTATCAGACATATTGGAAGGGCAGCAAACTTGCCTAGGTGATTGGTCCATGGCAAATTATGGCTCAGCATATTAATATATACTGAAGGGCCTGTTTTATATAACTGCCGTTGGCTTAGTCAGCTCCATTTCGATTATCTCCCAAAGTTTCATTCTGGCAATCCCATTCTCAACAGTTGTTGGATTTTGTCCTTGTGACATATTTCACGATCCTTCTACCACTACATAACTATATTCACCACATGACAAGAAAAGCTAATTTTCAAACACTGTAGCAATGTGCTGAATTAGTTCATCTGCAGAATTATCGTGCAAACAAGCCAGAAATTAACACCTAAACTGACCAAGCGCAAAGTCAATAGCATATTTCATTGCAACTGTCATTTATTAATATATGCTATATTTTTAAGAATGCAAGTTCATCCAGAGCCATGCAACAAATAATTTTGTGAATTTCTTGAGCGATCCCAGTTTTGAGCAGCTCAGACTGGTGAAGAATGGATGAAATTTCACAGCAGCTTAGGGAAGAAATAGTAGCTGTCACTCAGTTTGCCCCAAATAACATCAGTAATAATCTCTGGAAATAGCTTTTTCTATAGCTCATCTTGCAAATTAGCATGTCACAGGATTATGGAAGAATCTAAATAAGAAAAACAGGCATGAATTCAGGCCCAAGAATCATTATACGGAGCAGAAAAACTCTTACTGGAAAGTCAGCAGCAAAACCGTATGTCCAAAAACATTCAGTTGTACATTTAAGTCCACATTTTCTCATGGCCTTACTCTCTTACGATGCTGAACTAGGCTGCCAGACATTGACATCTGTACCCTCAGAAATACAATTCCAGAATTAAACTCATGGCTATAGCGATTTGAGACTGCAGGGTAAAATTTTATAGATTCCCTTAATCTAGAGGCCAAAAGTCATTGATTATAACAGAGCAAAGGCTACATGCCCACCCTCAAGATACTGTTTTTATTAATTTCCAATCTCTATAGCATTGACACTAGTGTAAAATGAGTACAGGAGATTCATGGGCACTTATCTTACTTTTCAAACATCAAGGAGAAATTCAAGGTAAAAGGCAGTGAAGAATCTTCTGCCACCAGATAATCTATTTAAATAAGCTCTCTGGAACTGGAAAAAGGCAGGAAAGCCAATTTCTCTGTCAAATCAGTATCATAGAACTGGAATTCACTGAGACAGACATCTCAAATTGAAATCTGGTCGTTTGCCTTATCAGTGATGTCCTATTTTTCCTTCTCCAAGCGTGCTGAAGTTTACTCAGAGTACCTGTACAGTTCTGCTTTTCCAGGGTCAAAGGAAGGAATTTCGACATGCACATTGCATGTTCAAATATTTGCTCACTCCTGTTAAGGGAAAGCAGTGAATGACTTCTAGGTACATGTTTTAGATAGTTCACAATATTGGATCGTCAGGATTTATTTTTCAGTATTAGCTTTAGGGAACTTATACTCAATATATTTCTGCTCACTGGAGTAGCTGGGTTACTTATAAATCTAAAGGACACTCAGCTGGTTCTTGTTCAGTTATCCAGTCTATGTATTTGGAATTATGTAACAAATTATATTTTACTGTGTAATTTAATAGCAGAGGCTACATTTTCCATTCATTTGGAAGGTCTAGATCTCTAGCGGATTCTTCTTAAGCCATGTAGTTATTATCACAGCTTTTAAGGAGACTGAATTCGTGAATATTTGTGTGAAATATTTTGATGTGCATCACAGAGGTCAGCTTAAGCATCCAGTGGGAGGTTGGGAATTTGTTAGAATTTTAGAGCCAAGTCTTAGGGGCTGTACCCAAACAGATTGCTTTATTGGCTGTCAAACCCCAAACGGCCCATTTAAATTGTCATGTCCATGTATAATGGTCTCTAGAAACCAGAGTTCAAAGTTTGACTTCTTGGCCTTTGGAGATATTAGACCAATGTCCAGACTTTACATCTCATGGTGAATATAAAAAAAAAAATAAAAAAAATCCTTGAGTAAAAGCTGAGTCCTTACTTTTTAAATAGATTTGTTTTTCATCTCATATAAAAATTTTACATGGACTCATTAACAGCTGAAAATCATTTTTATATGCAGTTAATACTTTGATATTTTAAAAAAGTCTCTTTTCTTGTAAAGTGCCTCCCTGAAGGATGGCTCTCTCTCTAGGGAACACTATGGTATTTCATACAAAACAAACAAACAGAACAACATCCTTCCTTGTAACAATTGGAAAAGCCAGACGGCATCTTCTGTAAAATTCAATTCCAAAAAGTTGATCTGTTTTCTTGACAGATAACATATTTAATAAAAATTAACTCACAAGATTCTATTTTCCCAATATTTGCTCCCTTTTAATACTATTTATGGTTTGCTACTAAGCGTCTTCTTTCCTTTTAGTTTAAGTATAGTTAAATGTGGAAAACAAAAGCTAAAAACTATCTCCTCTTACTCTGGCACTGACATAGACATGACAGTAGATAAATCATAATGAATTGTTTTGAACACTAGGACAAATGATGAATACCAAATCATGTCTTCTTCCAAACCTAACCGCATGCACATCTACAGGTTAACTTTTTTAGGACAATTACAGGGTGGTTTTCTGTATCATCACTACCTGGTTTGTTACAGGGTTTTACCAGTCTTAAAAATCTTCAGGTCCAAGAATCCCCATGTATGGGAAAACATTCCAATCATACACTTTTCTCTATATTTTAGTAATGAAACAGCTTGACTAAGTGTAAAGGATAGTAAAATATATAGATGAATTTAAAGAACTAAATCCATTTTAAAGTTGATCAGAGAAACAAAACTTCTGCATAAACTTTGCCTGATAATTTGTGGCAGTAAGAGTCTTATTTTCTTGTCAGCAACAAAGACAATCACAGTCTATCAAGCAATAGATTTATTTCCAGCCGTCAGATCAAGGATGTGTTAGGGTAAGGATAAATCCCCTCTGATTTCTCAATACCTGTAGTGCCAATTCAAGCAACAGGCTTGTGTAGACTAAGCAGCTGAAAAACAATCATTATCCTCAGCCTTACTCCTCAGCAAAAAGGCTCCTGATAATTCCACTGTAATTTCAATGACGATATTGTGCAAAAAAACAATTTCTCCTCTTCATATGCGGAATATTTTTGCATACATTTTCAAGGCTTTTAGAATTTTTGCAAGGTTACCGCTAGATCTATGAACATTTTGCAAAAGCACATTTTAATGAGGAAAAAAAAGACACTGTTTTCTTCTTTGGTTTCCATGAGTAAATTTCATTTCTGGAGCTCTGACTTCTGATGTATTACAAATGGCCATCATTGCAGAACAGGGAAAAATAGAAATACATGAATATACCTCTGAACACTTTCCATATATTCAAAATTAACTGCATATTTGACACATCAAAATATTGCCAGCTGAATTTTAAATGTCAAATTTCTCTTAGACAATAGTTTTGCATTATGGATGCCTTCATTTGAGAACCATAACTATCCTATAAACATTAATGAATTTATTTGCTCAATAACCCTGTGAGTTAGTCTGCATTAGAACCACATTTACACTAGGGTAAAGCAAAACTTTAACTACTCCAGTATTACGTGAATATAGCTCCACTAGTCATAATGGGGCTATTTTCCCAGTTTACAACCACTTCTCCTTAGCCAAAATCAAAGGAAAGCTTATGTCTAAGAAAGCATTTAGTTATGTATCCAAATAAATATTTAGGCAGAATCCCTGCATCTAAATTCAAGAGAGCAAGCAGAGGAAATCCTGTAGCACCACAAACTGTGCTACCACATTGCCCAGTAGGTTACTGATGACACCAAACATATGGAATACCTGGACACTTCTCAAAGGCACTAGGTAAGCTAAGTAACTGGGGCATCGGAATTGCTCCCTAATTTTATCTCCTGCTGCATGAGCAGGCTAGCCAGATACAACCCAGGCTGCAGCAAACAGTGAGGCCTCTTTAGTTACCTGGAAGAACTTTTGCACACATTAATTTTTCAAGACAAGTTGTGAGGGTCAAAAAACAATGGCAGCATCAAGCAGTAACCTTGACCAGAGTGCAGGGACAGAAAGGGAACTCAGACATAGATTTGTACTCATTACTTCCTTTTGGCTCTCTGTAGGAGCCTCTTTTGTTGTTGTGATTGTCTGAAGAAAGTAAAGATATAAGTACGAAGGAAAATCTTTGCCAATTAAAGAAGCTTGAGTTTCTGTAAATAGAAAATAACAAAAGCAGTCCTTTGTCAGTCTGAAGTGGCTCCTGTCATAACCTGACTACTCTGAGGGGTCATGTGTTGGTAAAGGTTCAGACTGCCGAGGAGACAAATCCGTGTTGCCTTCTAGTGAGGTGGTTATAGGCTTGGTGCAATACCCAGATTCCTCCTTGACTGTCCTACTTCTGCCTGACTGCACAAATTAGGTGTACGTACAATAGCAAACTAATGTCCACGAAATAATGTTTGAAAATAGGAGGTAAAAGAATAGTACCTGATGGGTTCCAATAGGTAAAGAATTAATTCTATCAAACATCAGAATTGCCAATAAATGTATGGGTTTTAAGCATCTAAATGTTCTCTAGCAGTTGCTATGTTAGATCTAACCTTATACAGATATTCACAGATAGAAGTTTGTAAAAAGTTAATGGTAATAAAAACAGTGATAGCATAAATAAAACTCATGATTGCAATTAAGACAACTGACAGTGTCACACAGTCAAGCGTCCCTGGCCGGGAGGGTGTCACTACGCTAGCAAGATCTTTGGCAGCTCTGCTCTGAGGCCAGCTTTTATAGAGTTGCTTTACCTACATGCAATTACTTGTGACTTAACGACCCAAAATCAGACCACAAGTTCAGACTTGAAGCTTCTGCTCCAAGATCAAATCACAAACCATAGGTAAGGTGTTTTCCTGCTCTTTCACTGTGAGCACTTCTTGCAGTTTTCCAAGGGTGCATCCTGTTGGTGGACATCATCCAGGAGCTCTTCTAAGAAAAGGGGAGGGAAGGGTGTCAGTCACCATAGCTCCAGCCCACACCTTCTGTCTCCTAATTGCCATAGCTAACCTGTGCAATGTGAAGGGTTTTCAGGACAGGAGGAAGAAGAAGCCTCATTTTGTTGTCCAAGGGTAGGACAATGACCTGGAGATAGGAGCTGGGTTTGCATTCCAGGCTTAGGTCTTAGGGTTATTTCACAGAATTACAGAATGGTTGAGGCTGGAAGGGACGTCTGGAGGTAAACTGGACCAACCCTCCTGCTCAAGCAAGGCCACCTGGAGCCAGTAGACCAGGCCTATGTCCACATGGCTTTTGAGTATCTCCAATGATGTGCCAGTGTTCAGTCGCCTTCACATTAAAAAAGTTTTTCCTGATGTTTGTGCCCATTGGCTCTTGTCCTGTCACTGGGCACCTGCTCTGGGTTTGGCTAGAACAGAGTTGATTTCACTGGAAGCTGGGATGGGACACAGCCAGGACAGCTGACCCAAACTGGCCGGGGGAGGTATTCCATACCATGTGATGTCATGCTCAGCAGAGGGTGGGGCTGGTTGGGAAGGGGTGGTACTCCTCGAGACGGCGCAGCTCCGGGACGGTCCAGTTTCGGAACTGGTCTGAGCGTGTGGTCTGAGTGGTGCGGTATTGTGTATCACCAGTACTGTTGTTGTTCACTCCCTTGCTGTCCCAGCAAACTGCCATCTGCCGTTATCACAGCTATGGGGGGTCTGTTTTCTTTCCCTTTCCCCCTCCCCACTGGGGGGAAACGAGCGGCTGCGTGGTGCTCAGCTGCCGGCTGGGGTAAAACCACAACAGTCCTTCTTTTGGTGCCCAACGTGGGGCACAAAGCACTGAGATAACGACAGATCTGATTTGAGAGTGTTACAACAAAAGCTGTTGTAAGCATTGTTCGGATTACTTTAAACAGCCGCTGGTCACAATGCTGATTTATTTGCTTGCCTGGCTGTGGCATGCAGGCCCCTACTTGCTGTACGTGTTTCTTGCAATGCTGTTTGTTATCTGTGGGAGAGGGGCCCAGATTCTCATTTTGCTGTATTGTGTGATATCAATTTACGGTACAGTAACATCGACAGTCGTGAGCCGCAGTGGGTATCTGTATGGGGCCTTGCTGTCATGTCCGTACCCTAAGTATCTCGTTGAAATGATTAGTAATCGCACCCAATGTAAAGAAACTGCCTTGCCCACAAAAGACACACTCATGCGTGTTTTGGACTGTGGGTTTGGAGTTAATTGTCTCATCTACCTAAACATCTCAAACTTTTTTAAAATTTTGTAAAGCTGCCTAGCCCTTCTGTAGCTGCACTTCAGTCAGCTGAACCTGAGGACTTTTAAATAGAGGGATATATGTTTAGATATTGAACTGGAACTCTCAAGAGCCTTGTAAAAGGTGTACAACACAGTCCTGTTAGAATGTGTCCTATTTATAAGCACTACAGCATTTTTACATCTGTTTTGCATGGATCTCATGATTAAATAAAGCACAAAGCAATAACAGATAAACCCTCTTTTTTGTTTTTGAACTTGTGCTCTAGAGATGATTAATAGTAGCTCATTAATCAGGCTGAGTAATCTATTTCATTCAATTCTAAGACTTATGTTCTAATGAATCCTTTACAAGAAAAACACATACTGGTTATGATATAGCTGTCTGAGAGATTTTTTGTGCTTTGTTGTTGCTTTTTAATCATCTTTAAATTTACTACTTCTTGTAATGGACACTTGGGTATTTATAACAATATTCTATTTACCCCTTAGATTATTCATGCCTGAGTGGCTAGCCTACTGCAGAAAAAGGTTTAATGAGTTTCAAGGGGATAGAACTGTAAAAACAAGCAAAATAAAAAACAAGTGCCTGAATACTAATGTAAGCCTCTAGCTAAAACATATCATCCAAACCTGTGATAACAGTCCTCCCATGATGTACCTCATTTTTACTGGGATACCTGTATTCCTAATTGTACAGTATCTCCTTACCTACTGTCTTTCTCAATGAAGCACACTGCAGCTAAGCATTTCAATAAAGCACACCCTAAAACTGAGATGGTTACCCCTACTGTGAATCCTTTCCATATAACAGCTCCATGTATTAGCAGGCCTCTTCTATTTCACATTATGACTTTCCGAAAATTCAGCTGTTTCATCATGGTGACTCCTGTTGAAAATGAACAACTGCCACAATGAAATCCAATATTGCCATTTTCATGTTTGAATTAGATGCATAATCCCATCATTTTTTTGCTTCAGTTGTTCTTATTCAGGAAAACTCAGATTTGACTTAGGTACTTATTTCTTTTGGTAAAATATGTTTATTCTTCCTCCCAGTGCTAAATTCATAATTAATCTTCACAACATTTTATTTAATTGTGTTTTCACAGAGCTCAATAACTTTTTTTTTCTAAAAGCTGCAAAATCAGAATGTCCAATTTGCCACAGAAGTAAAATCTACATATTCACATTAGTGGTTTATATTTCATATTTAATTCCTTCTCTCACTCACCTACAAGGATTTTGAGATTTCTTGAAATTTTTTTTTCTATTTCTGCTCTCCTCTAGGATTCCTGAAGTCCTCTCTGATCTCAGTAGTGCCACAAAGTAATCTGCAATTGGCTTCTGAAGTATGTTAAATATGCTATCACAGAAAACTCTTCTGATCCTGCATTACTGAAAGCTCAAAAACATTTTTTTCGCTTCCTGCACTGTTAATCTGGCCTCTCATCCTGCTGTCTTTCAACTGTGAAGTTTATCTCCACTGACTGCTAGGCAAAAAGCTTCACAGTGCATGCTGTATCTTCAGCTCTTCTTAAATTCACTGCAGCTTCTCCTGTCTCCTTTTGACCCACAATTTTCCAAATGAACAAAAATGAACAGAAGGAAATCACCTATACAGTATTCTCATCCACCATCTGTTGATGTCATTGCCTACCTCGTCTTACTTCCAAAGGCCCTTTGTCTCAGTCTCTGACCCTTCAGAGACTGAGGCTACCCTATCCCTTCTCCTGGGCTACTGAATGCTTCTTCCTCCCTTGCATGGCAGAGGCTGGCATTGCGCATCTCAAGAAACAATGCCATGGAAAGCTGGAAGGAAAAAAGGAGGTTTTGGCTGCCATTTGAGTCTGATACAAGATCTAGAGTGCTACTTTCACCACATCTGTTCTGACCAGTAATAAGCATTTGTATATTTATGTGTCTAGAGGAAGGAGAGAAAAGCCTTTATTCCGCATTATTGTTGTATTGATCCAAGAAAAATAACTCACGTAAGTGAGCATAAAGAAAATCAGTTTAAGTAATGACATATGTGTCGTCTATTCTGTCACTTCCCATTTTAAGTAGATCTGGAAACGCTCATATTGCTTTATAGATAAAGTATAGCAGAGGCAGCACAGCCAAGCTTAGCAACAGAAAAGCACAACACGGAGGGCCCCATCCACCTCCCCATTTGCTGCATCATTTACAGGCTGGACTTGTACAGCGTTTGTACAGTGATCCACTCAGGGTACCCCAAAAAAGTTAAGATCTCTGTGAGAAGAAGCTTTCAGAACACAATGGAAGAAGCTGTGGAAGAAAGCTGACGGGGGGATGCGACTGCCATCTATTGCCACTGCAGGGTTGCTGTGTGTGGCCACACAGGATGAACCCAGGGCCATAGAATACACAAGCTGAATTATTCTCACAAAATTGCTAGCAAGCTAATAGCAGTCCACAGAGGAATGTCATACATCTACCATCCTTCTGAATTTCTGATATTTCCCCCTCACCCAAACCCAGATGAACGACTTTTGAAGGAGTTCTTCCACTGTGTAGGGGAATGCAAAGATTTTTAGCCCCTGGGCCCCTTATCACTGTTGGAAGTGTTTATGAAAAGAACTGTGTGAGATGCACTCCTGAAAAGAGTTTTTTATTACCAGACTTATATCTAATAACTTTGTCATGGATTTCTACACTGCAGTAAGCTTTTGGAGAACTCCAGAAAAGACATGGTAGTATAACGAACGGACGCTTGATAGGACTCAAGAGACCAGTGTTTATCGTGGAGCTGCTAGCAAGTCATCTAAACTCTGTGCTTTAGCCTCTTCCTCTATAAAATGCAGTCTTGACAGTTATCTCCCTTGAAAATGTTTTCAGATCAGTTGATATTTTGAGTTAACCATTGCCTCTGTGCAGCAGCATGGCCACCACTGTGCCCTCTGTCTACAGCTTTCAACATGCTGAGCCACTTCCCCTAGTTACTGTGGGCCACTGACATTAAGACTATTTGAATAAGTTCATGCTAAAAGTTAAGACACCTCTGGTTACTTTACTTTCTTTCTTCATGCTGGTTTTATATCAGTAGTGCTTTCTGACACATGATTTTCCCCTTCCTTCCACACTACTCACGACAAGGTAGCCAGACTTGGAGATAACTGTAATGACAAATGACTTCCCAGTTGTCATATTAATTGGCTCTTGCTTCTGCATACATTTAATGCAATCCACAAATAATCTAAGTCAAGATGATTCAGTTGCAAGCTGGACAGTAGATCCATCGCTTTCCTCAGAACCAGCTGTATTAAATAGCAATAAGTGAAAAACAGACAGAATATAGAATCATAGAATCATAGAATCATAAAGGTTGGAAGAGACCTCCAGGATCATCTAGTCCAACTGTCCCCCCAACACCTATTACCCACTAAACCATGTCCCTAAGTACCACATCCAGCCTTTCTTTAAACACCCACAGGGACGGTGACTCCACCACCTCCCTGGGCAACCCGTTCCAATGCCCGACCACCCTTTCCGAGAAGAAATTTCTCCTCATCTCCAACCTAAACCTCCCCTGGTGCAACTTGCAGTGAGTGTCACAGGCACACAGCCTTCCCCTTGCATGGCCCAGGAAAACTTCTACAAGAAGCTTCACTCCAAAATTATTTTCTATTTGTCATCTGGGAATCAGAAAATTTTAAGAGATATTAAATGGATATTTAAAAGTCATATGATAAATTATAAACATAACCTATAATCACAAGTGTTTTAATTATAGAGGCAACCAGCCATAAGATGTGTGACAGGCTACACATAAATATCCCATATTGTAAGGCATTATTACAATAGTTTCTAGGACAACCTCTCTTGAGCAATAGAGGTTATATTTAAATTAAATTAAAATGGGGCACAATGGGAATGGATATATAGAAGGAAAAAGTTGGTGCTGAGAACCTTAATGCCTAAAATACACATTTTTTAAAGAAATGTTACTTTGGATTCCCTTTAATCTGGTCGCAAGCATTCAATTTCTATTAACAGCTGAAATGCACTAAGTGCAGCTTGGAGCATATCTTCTGCTTTAGTATCATCTGAAGGGAATTCCACTTGCCTGCCCAAGGTCTGGTCTGTCATGTGAAATTCCAGAAATTGTTTGTCACAGAAAATGCCATGCTGAATTTCTTTCTGAACATGTTTCAGAAGTTTTGTTGAACTTCAGACTGTGGCTTTGCATAAAACGTTAAAATAAGGTATTGAAAGTTTTTTGTGGTACGAGCCTACCCCCTCTCTGTAACAGAACAGAAGTGCTACCCAAGGCCGTGAGCTGCGGCTGAACGCACCATTGGCCAACTGGTGCTCAGTCACTGCTCAAATGTGCATCGTAGTAAGGCACACTGCCAAAATAATTTAAAGACATGAATGTAGTGATTTGTTTTCTTACTGCTTAAGAAATACTTTTCTGGTTTCCAAACAAAAGACAAAACAGCTGTTAATCTTAGTGTGCATTTTCTGTTATTAGTTTAACATGGATTACAATAGTAGTAAATAAAAGCCATATTTCAGTGCAGTTCTTTAAAAGGAAATTGAAAACAAAAGGCAGTTTCTTCCTGTGATATTACCCACGTTCCTCTTGCTTACTAATACTAAACTGTTTTTTATATCAACCAGCAGTTCATATAGAGGATTAGATAGCTGCCCTAGCGTTGAGAATGATGCAAGAAATAAGAGAGGTGTTGATCCCAACCGGTTCTGACGGAAGAACAAAATAAAGTGAAAAAGAAGTGAGAAACAGAACTTTTTCTGACAACTTAGGCAGCTAAAGCTCAAGAAGTCAGTAATTAAGAGAATAGATAATTGAATATTTGGAGTTGGACTGATACAGAGGAGAAACTTGGTGAATCTTGTGCAGACATGAACAAAAGGCAGTCAGAGGCACATCTGACTCCCCTTCCTAAAAGCAAAGAAAGAAGAAATTAAGCACTCATTTAGTCACTCTTCAGCATGTACCACAAAAATCTGCCCAACGACAATGAAAATTAACACAATCAGAAATAGATCTTTTTTTTTTCTGAAACACACTTTCAAACAGAAAGATAAACTTAAATGCTTTGTAGAAATTACTTTTTTTTTTGTTGCAATCTGTGATTTTAGTATCTGAGCTGATGCAATTTGATTCCTATTTGTGAGGGAAATGCTTAACTGCAAAATTGAATGTTATATTAAGACAGCTTTATAGCCAATCATGGCAATTATTTCACTCACATTAAATCATCCGCTGCTGGTTTTTTCTACTTGACATTTTTTTAGGCTATCTTTGAAACATTTATTATTCCTAAAAAAGCCCTGATGAAATGATGTGGCCAGGAGAATATTTACGTAATCAAGCTTGCTTTTGGCTAGTATCTGCAAGATTTCATTTAATCCAAATATAAGAAATGAAAAGCCTGCCCATCTACAAAAAGTCATCTCTTGTTCTATTTTGGACATGACATTCAAATGTAAGGTGAATCCTAGCAGTGAGAATTACTAGGACTTCTGTGGAGCCCATAGATGCAAAAAGTTCACATATCTCCATAATATATGCAATGAGAGGTCATCATCTTTCCTCTCATCTCTCAGACTCAATTTACAAGCTGAGCACTTTCCAAGGCACTAACTCACTTCCCCAGCAATACCAGCAGCAAATAGGGTGCACTTTGCTAGCCAAGAGAGCTCCACTTGCTACCACCCATTACTTATGGTCAGAATTGTTAATGCGTTCCAGCTTGCTCACTTTTATGACCAAAGCACTATCAGTATGTAGGATAATGCTTTGTAGAGTTCTGCTAGTGTGAAAGTGAGATGTTATTGTGCCTTTCTCA
This sequence comes from Psophia crepitans, assembly GCA_013399095.1. Lineage (NCBI taxonomy): Eukaryota > Metazoa > Chordata > Aves > Gruiformes > Psophiidae > Psophia > Psophia crepitans. The sequence goes on along the minus strand of VWZZ01004276.1, from coordinate 65,171 downwards.
CCAAATTAGATCTCCTACTATTTTTTAATTTGAGCATCCTGCATCATTTCACAGCAACCCATTGCATTGTCTCAGTTAAAAATTACTGATTCCCACGATAATTTTGATATGAGCACTTCTAATGAATGTGTGAACCTTTCTGAACCACAAACCAAAACATTTATGGTCTATTAATCATAGAATGTATGATTCATATCTTGGAAATCCAAGGAGAGAAAACTCAGAGTGGCACATGAAAGAGTGGGGATCATAGGGCCCATCGCTCTACTAAGAGCTGGGACAGAACTGAGCTGTAGGGTTTTAGGGCAACCAACATCAGTCATTGGATGCTCACCTGGGGATTCAGAATATTCAGCAGCTTCCAAATTACCATAGTGCCACTTCCAGTTACAGGGCCTGCATTTGATCCATCTACTTGTAGAGCAAAGACGCCACAGGTGGGTCACCTGTGATTTTGGTTTTGGTTATTTGCATCAATGAGAGTCTTGCCTACAGAAGTATAGGATCATCCTACACCAGTAAATGATCCATAAAGTCTATTTTCAAATCAGTGAAATAGATGTATTGGATTTGGTTCAGCACAAGAACAGGATGCACGCATGGTGGAGAGAGGGGAGTAGAAACACCATAATATCCTTGCTGGCAGGAGCCCTTCAGGCCTCGCTGTTTAGGGTTATCAGCACACAGGAAGGGATTTGCAGTAGCTCCTTTTAAAAGTAAATGTTGTACAGCTGTAGATCCTTTAAAAAAATTGTCATATACAAACTTCTATCAAAATTACTTTACAACATTTTTAATTATAAAAAATTGCATTTTTTCCTTTCCTATTTTAAATAGAAAACTGTCATGTACTTTATAGTAGTATTGCATGGATCAAATCAATACAAGTATCATCAGCGTTCTCCTTATGAAAAGGTGAAGTTATCACAAAGACCAGGAATTATTTAAGATTTTCATTTAAAAATAGCATAGACCCTAACTCTGAAATAAGAAGTGTCAACAAACCATACATCTTTAATTAGATTTTCATTTATTTGCATTTTAAAATAATAAAAATTTTTGAGATACTGTTTTTCTCATTTGAAATTCTTGAAGTATTTCTAAAGCTGGAGTGGCCTGCTGCTTTAATGTTGCTACTGCTTATTCACAGACTTATCAAAACACTGACCTCAAAAATTTACTTCCTTTTCTCTAAAACTAACACTACAATCACTTTAAAAATGGTATTTTAATTTCATGCAGCAGATTTTTTTAATATAATACAGCATTAAAGAGGAAAACAAATAAAAATAAAAAACAGCACTGGCTTATTTCTAAAATATACTCCATTATCCAGAAAGACTTGATATTACAAGAAAAGTAATGTAGACATTATTTGAGAATATTTTCTCAAGTCATTAAAGAAAGAAAAGTCAAAGGAAACTGACTTCATAATATTGTACTTCATTTCTATTAGGCAGTTTTGGACAAATTCTTATTTTTTTCTTCCAGGGTTTTTTTCTAGTTCTTGTGTACTATATTTTGCTGGTGACTTATTTGTCCTAATTCCATGTCCTAAACTTCCATGCTGCACTGTCTCCATATTCTTTTTACAGACATGACTGTCTGAAAAATTTTATATAAGGTCATCAGAAAAATAGCAAGGTGCCCTATTTTCTATTTATTTATGCTCTTTGCTTATTTTATGAGTATGACATAGCAGACATATTCATCAGATTCAAACAGTATTTTCTAAAAATCTTTCTGGAATAGAGATGCAGTGGTTCATGCCTTCTGATTCACTCGAAATGCCTAAACACTCAGCAGCAAAAATTGATCCTCTTGATATCTGTCAGTCTCATTTTCAAGTTTCCTAACAACTCCATTGCACTGAAATGTAGGTGGGTTTTGTTGTGTTGTGTTGTGGTTTGTTTTGTTTCATTTCATTTTGTTTTGTGGAGGTTATTTTGGTTTGGTTGAGGTTTTTTGACAAAACATTGGATGGTCTGGCTATGGAAAAACCTAAGATGGAAACACAAAGCCCAGAAATGCATATATAATGACGGAATCTCTCCATTAAGAATTCAAGTACTAGAACTCAGACAATTCAAACATATTCTTCTTCATTCACAACTAACCTGGTTTGTCTGTACTCTGTTTATTGCTGAACTATAATTTGTTAATATATATATATTCATCTAAAATATTTTTTTTCCTTCCCATCACAAACATTTCCTGAGAATTAGGATAGGACAGTAAAGACAAGAATTGCTCGAAGTGTCTCAGTTTCCCTCCTGGGAAGGGTGGATGTAATATTCTACAGAATAACAGGACTGTTGCCACAGCTTATGTATTCTGGTATGCTAGCTTTTCCCTTTCGCTCCCTGCTACATACAACACTGCAATCCAGAGTCTTGCAGGAAGAAAATCTTGAGCATGGAAATGTAATGACAACCAAGACCTCAGGAAGTCACCCTTCCCTTCACCATAGATTACTGAGTGTGACTGGACTGGAGACACGGCTTGTCAGGCTCCTCTGCACAACGTCCACCAACACTTGTTCCAGGATTTCCCCCAGGGCTCCCCTCCTGTTCTCTGTAGCTAATGAGCTTTCCCTCATATCCTCCTTACAACTTCTCTATGACAAGCTGAGGTCATTACTGTTCACCATGCTAGCAGAAGCTAGGATGCTAGAATGCTAGAATGTATGACTGCTATCTTCATTGGAACAACTTTCCACATCTTTGAAGGTAGCTCTTATGCCCTCTCACAGGTTTCTGCTTTCAAGACTAAAGAAGTCCAACTCTTTCAACCTGCTTTCATGTTTTATAATCCTTTTGTTCTTGTTGCCCTGTTTTGAACTCACTTCAGTTTGTCTGTGTGTCTAAAATAGTTACAGCATTTCAGATGAGCAGTGAGGACTACTTCCTTGTACCAAGCAAAGCAAAATATTTAGCATCCATGTCTTTCTTCCCTTCTTCTTCGCATCAAAATCATACAGTAATTCACAGTCTGATTCTTTTGTACAGTACTTGGCTAATTATTTTCCATTCCTTGTTTGAAAGTAGGATTTTCTTTTAGAGAAGTCATACTTTACAAATGTGAATGTTCCGTATCAGCATCTGTCTTCTCCTGACAGGCTGGACTGTTATCTCTGTCATAATGTTCACCTGTGTGCAGCACAGGCTGGTATGGGGCATTCCGGCAGATTTCCTTACAGCAGCAGCTGCTCATGCTCATGTATGGGCTGCCCAGCAGAGCAGATGTGGCCTGCTAAAGGTCACTGACTCCTCAAATACAATGTCTTCTGTAAGGCTCCCAATGTAATGAAGGACACTCAGTTTTGCACGGTTGATTTCAAACCATTTGTCTAGTTTTACCAAAATAATACTCTATGTGAGCACCCAAGGCAACTTTCCAGAAGCTGCCGTAGCCTCTGATTCGTAACGCTCTCATTCATTCACCTGGGTGAGTAAGCACAATAGACCTCCTGAAGTATCTTCAAGGAAAGAGCTTGGCATCACCTTTATCCACAACGCTTTTATCTCATCAGACACATGCATGGGATGGTCTTCACTGCCTGCAAAGAAAAAACAGAAAATACACTTTCTTATTTTTCACTTATTCCCAGTGTTTTTACTGTGGTACGGTGAAGGATTCAGGAATGTGTGTATTTTTTCTTTTTGCTATGTAGTGACAAAAGGGAAATCAAAATAAGTATTCAGCTGGACTAAGAAGGAATTCACTTGCTCTCTTAATGTCTTGAGCTCTATTCAGTTTCTGTCCTTTCAGAGGCCTAAGAATGGCTAGAGATCATAGAATCACAGAATGGTTTGGGTTGGAAGGGATCACAAGGATCATCTAGTTCCAACCCCCACACCATGGGCAGGGACACCCTCCACTAGACCAGGTTGCCCAAAGCCTCATCCAGCCTGGCCTTGAACACTGCCAGGGATGGGGCAGCTACAGCTTCTCTGGGCAACCTGTTCCAGTGCCTCACCACCCTCACAGTAAAGAATTTCTTCCTAATATCTAATCTATATCTACCTTCTTTCAGTTTAAACCCATTACCCCTTGTCCTATCACTACACTTTCTAAGAAACAGCCCCTCGCCAGCTTTCCTGTAGGTCCCCTTTAGGTATTGACAGGCCACGATCCAGGTAAAAGTAATCAGTTGTCCTGGTAAAAGAATTACAAATGTTATTCTTGTTTTTAAAGTTCAGAAAATGAGTTCTCTGTTCAGTTTAGCACTTAGAGATTGTGAGGTACTGCAGTAAATAAATTCACAAGAAACGACATCTCTGTATTTTTGCAAAATACAAGGACGATCTTTATGTCAAACAGAGGAAATGTGGTTTTGTCCAGCGAATTCTGTACTACTGCTGAGAGGATAAGCATTACAGAAACAAGCTCAAAGTTTGTGCTTATTGGGTGCAGATTTGTGTATTAGCCATTGAACTGCTGCTGTTTAAAAAGATGTCAGAAAACTTACACAGACAGAAAATGGAAAAGTAGCATGTGTGATTCTTTAATGAATTGCAAGGTGAAATAAGGAATGGAATAGCTTTTCCTTTTCCTTTCTCTTTCTCTTTCTCTTTCTCTTTCTCTTTCTCTTTCTCTTTCTCTTTCTCTTTCTCTTTCTCTTTCTTCTCTTTTTCTTTTTTGTTGCTTGATTCTAGTGGCAAAGGTCCTGCAACTTTGGTCTGTACATATATTTAGTAGAAAAAAGGTGAGCATGTATTATACTAACATATATAAAAATACATAGAAAATATTAAAGAAAATACTAAGAATTAAATGGCATTATATAAATTAAAACATTATACCTTCACCTGCAATATCATCAGCATCAAAAGATACTAGAAATGAATGCAGAGTGCCATATAATGTAAAAAATATGTGAATTGTATAATTCAAAGAAAAAGAAAAGGAAGAAAACTGTTAGAAATATAGAAAAGGATGGATAGTTTAAGTAGGTTATTTAGATGCTCCTGTGTACACTCTCAGAATACAAACACAGGTAATAGGTGTTGAAAATGAAAGAAAACACCTATCCTGTTAAGGTTCCATTTTACTCTCACCCCTTCATAAGAACAATTTTTCCAGGATGGAAAACGTCCTAAGATGTATCTGTTTGTCACATGCTCTTCAAAGCTAGTTTTTTGATACTTCATCTCAGTTCTGCCCATCCACACACCTGGACATCACCGGTAGCATCATGACTCCAACCAAAGATGTAGCAGTAAAAAGGCTGCCCACTGCACCTGATCTGAGAGCTCTTTCTGTGGCAAGCAACGGTAACAGCACAAGGAACCCTTTCATCCACTTCTGTGGAGCAGCATGATCGAGTTGTAGCTAGCCTGAGGACCGGGTATTTCACTGTCCACCTTGCGTCAGATATCTTTCAACCATAACACTCTTTAGGTGGATGTCTCCAGTTTTGTCAAAGAACTGAGAAAAAAAGGAACCTCAAAAGAAAGCTCATTTCTGTATTGTCAACAGTCTCATACAGTTACCATATTCACACTGTGATAGTACGTTGGTCTCCCCAGGTGGCACCTGTTGAACACTAGAAGGATTTTTGTATTTTGGGACAGTATTTTTCTATAGATGGTCTTGACTCAAAAATAATTGAGCTGCTTCAATGCAGACTGACAAAATTCTTCTTTGCTTAGAAACCAGAAATAGAAAATTACAACCCGAGAGCTAATGAGTCACAAAATCATTATTTGAAATCAGCTTTTAAAGCAGAAAACATCTTGCAACCTCAGTATCACTTTTGTCCGTGCAGGAATACAAGTTATTAAAATCAAAAGCATGAGGGAGAAAAGCAGGACAAGCAAGAGAGGTTGTTTTGAACCTGTAATAGCACCAACAAGAGTATTGCTTATAGATGTTCTCAGCTGGAAAAAGAGAAAATGGAATTGTAACATAGATTTTTCTCCCTCAAAACCTATTCATGTTTCATTGCAGAGGCTTTCCACGAACAGCTTTAGCTCTATTTGAGCGTATAGGCATCACATACAGGTGAGCGAAAGAGAACGTTTAGACAGGAGCAGTAGCACAGACCCACAAAAGGATTTTGGTGGCTAACAGGGGGCTGAAAGGGCAGTCCAATGTATTTGCTGTCATCACTGCTTTGTGGGATTTATGCAAAAGTGACAGACTCATACAGACTGGGTACTTATTTTCTTATTAAAGAAAATTCAAGCACAGGATAGTATCTTCCAGTCAAAACCACAGTAAGTTGAGTTACTTAATTCTGATGTTTCTATATTCAGTCAGTTTACCTTACTAATACTCAAACACCTGAATCTCTGACATATTTTTGCAGTGCTAAGATAACCTTTAGGTAATTTCTGGCATCATACTAGAAGACTAGCAGGAAAGCAAGTTTCTGCAAAACAAGCAAACAAGAAAGTACTGAATTTTCATTCACTGACTGAAAGAAAGAATTTCAAGCACTGAGTACCCATCAAAAAGAATTTGAGTCCACTATGCCCAAGTCCAAGGCAATATGATGTAGTAATGATATAAGGAATGTTGAAACAGGAATGACTAAGTGTCATTCATTTTGAAATTAAAATTAAATGAAACTATTTCTCCCCAAAGATGGGTATTTCCACTTCAAGCACCTGGAGCTAACATTAAATCATCTTTTAAAGTATTCAAGCGCTGCCACACAGGTGTAAAGCTGCAAGTTATATAACTCAGTCAAGACCCTTCCGTTCTCTCACTGAAACAAAAAAGGAAAATGGAAGTGTGTAGTTGCTGTAAAGATGAAAACAAAGGTACAAGCAGACCATTGGGCAAAGTGCATATTAGTTCCTAAAATTTCCATTTAAAATTTCCATTACATTGGGGTTTTTTCAGCTTACTCATGGAATGACTCTCATCAAGCTTAGTTGTGCCTGTTTCTCAGTCTGCACATGGAAGAGAAACCTTTTAAGCAGTGCCTTTTCAGGGCAGCAGAGCTTACCTTTTTCCAGCTGTTCAGGGAACATTTTCAATCTAGGCTACAGTTTTGAGGTCAGCCTCAATAGGAAGTATATTCACAATGAACAGAAAGTAATATTCCCTGTCAACATCTTAAAGGGAGAAGTTTCACGGCTGCTGACAAGTGCTAGATAACTCAGTACCTCACACCAAACTCTTGCTCATCCATTTGTCTGGACGAACCTTCCCGCAGGGAAGGTAACTCCACCACCTCCCTGGGCAACCCGTTCCAATGCCCGACCACCCTTTCCGAGAAGAAATTTCTCCTCATCTCCAACCTGAACCTTCCCTGGTGCAACTTGCAGCTGTTCCCCCTTGTCCTGTCACTAGTTATCTGCGAGAAGAGGCCGACCCCCAGCTCACCACAACTCCCTTTCAGGTAGCTGTAGAGGGCAACAAGGTCTACCCTGAGCCTCCTCTTCTCCAGACTAAACAACCCCAGTTCCCTCAGCCGCTCCTCATAAGACCTGTGCTCCAGCCCCTTCACCAGTTTCGTTGCCCTTCTCTGGACACGCTCCAGGGCTTCGATGTCTTTCTTGTGGTGAGGGGCCCAAAACTGGACACAGTACTCGAGGTGCGGCCTCACCAGGGCTGAGTACAGGGGGACAATCACCTCCCTGCTCCTGCTGGCTACACTATTCTTCATACAAGCCAGGATGCCGTTGGCCTTCTTGGCCACCTGGGCACACTGCTGGACATGAGCAAACAAAGGTTAAGTGATTCTGTGATAAAGTATAGAAAAGAAACACATTACAGATGCTGAATTTCAAGAAAAAATAAAAAGTAAAAAAAAATAATTTTACCTGGATATTTTCCACGATAAGTATTTTTAAATAACCAGCTAGATTAAAAAAAAAAAAAGTTATTTGAATGCAGAAACCCATAAAAAGAGAGGATGAATACAAGCAAGATGGAAAGTGAAGGCAGGAGAATCTCTGAACATGTTATGGGAAATGCCTCTGTCTTTCTCCTGGAAGACCAGAAAGCAAGGCTGCGTTCCTACTCTGCTTTATTTAGTTTGGCAACAGACCAGTATGTTCAGTATGACTGGGGTGGTCTCCACCTAACATTGGTATTATGAAAAGGCCATTCCAACCTTCCAAACAGGAAGATTAAGCTGCTGCAATTGGCGGTATATGTCATTCCTTTCGCCTGTTCTTTTTATTTTTTGTTTTCCTTTGGCTACTGATCAGGACTGCCATTTTCCTGCTACCGTCACCCAACTTGAGTGCGTAACACGACAGTTCACAGCGCTACTCACAGTAGACCACAACCCTACCTTCCTGACCACACAGGTTAACAAAGACAATTTGTGTGAATAATTACATTGTCAAAAGGTGCGAGAGGCCTAGCTTGTGTGTAACTACCATCTCCACACATTTTTTTTCCCTAGTTTTTCCTTTAGAAACACAAGCAGCCACTCACCACAGATAAAAAAAATTAACTACCCTGAATTCAAAGGGGTTGTGTGTCAAAGCAGCACTTCTGGTGAACTCTTGCTCCCTAACAACCTCTTTTATAGTTTACACTTGAAATTTCCAGCTCAAGGTTCTCGGTTAAATCGTTTCAGCTGTTCATCTGAAGAGCCACCCACTCGTAAGTAAAAATGACTACTACAAAAATAAAATCCTGACAGGAAATTAACGAAATTCATAACTCACAGCACAAAACTAGTGCTCTATTTTCATTTACTACTTTACTCCTTCTCTATAATAAATATTAATTATGGTGTTTATCTCTACAAGTGCTTCATTCTTTATTTCCTGGAATTTGCAAAGTTATCCTTGCATTTGTGATGACAGGGAGTGCTTTTAAACAGAATTGGGGTTTTTTCCATACAACTTAACAGTTGTACAGAACACAATGAAGCAGGCAGAGATCCACATGTGTTTAATTAACACTACCAATCTGTGAGTCCTACAGCATTCACCTTTAATTGTGTTCATTATATAGTTCGATTGTGTTTGATGCTGTTAGGTTTCTAAACTTAGTATATGCTGTAAACAGTGTTGCCCATGGCACAGGTCTCCTGTGCAGTATTCAGGTCTCCCTGCAGTACTCAGGTCAGCAGATTTGCAGTTGTTCCATACCAAAAATGAAAAACGACATTGAAAACTAACCTTTCTAGTGCATGCAATCTTTCTAAATTTAGAAATTTATTCAAAAAAGCTAAGCTGATATAGTGTGATAGTTGTATCCCAGAAGAAATTATCCACATCAAACAACTGATAACGTGTACAAAATGTCTTGTTGTGCTAAATCCTTTTTGGGGTTAAAAAAAATGCAACAAAAAAACCGAAGGCAGGATTTATTCCAAAGCCAGTTAATGATATTTGCAAAGAGCATTTATGAGTCAGAACACAAAGTTTGCTCCATGGTGACTTAATTTGCCAGCCAAGAAGTGCTCTCAAGCTCTGCTAATCAAAAGATTGAAATGCAGCCTTTGGGATCAGGCTGAGCCTATTACTCAGAAACCGAGAATTTAGTTGAGTTACCAGACCAACCTTAGAATCCTTCTTCCAAAATAACATTATTTTTTACACTTTGCCACTCCAGTAGAGTGAAATCTCAGCACAATGCAAGACAGATTAGACATGCAAATGCCTATTAATAATAAAGACAGGTAGGTGTGTCTCTTTCACAGTTCAGGAAAATTACCATTGTTTCTGAAGGTCTTACGGACTTCAATAGCCCATTGCTGAATATGCCATAATCTAGTTATTTAAAGGTTAGATGACAAATCAGTAAGACAGTTAACTGCATGAATAATAGTTTTTCTTCGAATGGGCCTCTTCTAATGCAACGATTTTATTATCATCTTCTAATATAATTTCTTGTTTTGCCTTGTTGAGAAAGTTAAAAAACATCAGACATCTCTCCTCTTACTCATTCTCTCATGTAATGACATATAAATGTCCTTCAAAACACTCCTCGTGTATATATTAAATTACACTGCATCCTCTTCATAATTCATGACTACTAATTGTGAAGTCTTCCTTTGAATGTTCTCTGTGTCCTCAACAGTGAAAAACTGGTCACACTGGCATTAGCAGTATTATTAACACACTCTGCAGGGCAAGATATGCAAATTCACAAACAGATATGTACCTATAGCTATGCTTAACTGTTAGAATCACAAGCTGGTTGAGGTTGGAAGGGACCTCTAGTGGGCATGTGGTTCAACCCCGCCTGCTCAAGAAAGGGCCACCTAGAGCTAGTTGCCCAGGACCATGTTCAGGTGACTTTTGAATATCTCCAAGGATGGAGACTCCACAGTCTCTCTGGGCAACTGTCCTGGTTTCAGCTGAGATAGAGTTAATTCTTCTTGGAGAAGAGGAAGGTCTGGGGGGAGGGTGGAGGAGCGAGAGGGAGCAGTGGCCAGAGTGATGGTATTTGTCTTCCCAAGTAACTGTTATGCGTGGTGAGGCCCTGCTCTCCTGGAGATGGCTGAACACCTGCCTGCCAATGGGAAGTGGTGAATGAATTCCTTGTCTTGCTTTGCTTGCGTGCGCAGCTTTTGCTTTACTTATTAAATTGTCTTTATTTCAACCCATGAGTTTTCTCACTTTCTTTTCTGATTCTCTCCCCCATCCCACCACAGGGGCAGGAGTGAGAGAGCGGCTGTGTGAGGCTTAGTTGCCACTCAGGGCTAAACCATGACAGCAATCTGTGGCAGTGTTCCATCACCTTGTTGTGGTTTAACCCCACCTCCGGGAAAGCGGGGCTCCATCATGTGTAACAGTTACTGGGGAAGACAAATGCCAACACTCCTTCCCTTCCTTTTTTATTCCCCCAGCTTTATATGCTGGGCATGACATCATATAGTATGGCATATCCCTTTGGCCAGCCTGGGGTCAGTTGTCCCAGCTGTGTCCCCTCTCAGCTTCTTGTGTACCCCCAGCCTACTTGCTGGTGGAAAGAGGTGAGAAGCAGAAAAGGCCTTGACACTGTGTAAGCGCTGCTCAGCAGGAACAAATACATGTCTGTATTATCAACACTGTTTTCAGCACAAACCCAAAGCACAGCCCCGTGCTAGCTACTATGAAGATTAACTCTATCCCAGCCAAAACCAGCACACACCCTCACAGTAAGAAAGTGTTTCCTGATATTCAGATGGAATCTCCTGTGTTTCAGTTTGCCTCTGGTCCTGTCACTGGGCACCACTGAAAAGAGCCAGGCTCACAGATCCACAGATTCACAGATTGGCAGGGGTTGTAAGGGACCTCTGGAGATCATCTAGTCCAAACCCTCTGCTAGAGCAGGATCACCTAGAGCAGGTTGCACAGGATCGCATCCAGAGAGGTTTTGAGTATCTCCAGAGAAGGAGACTCCATAACCTCTCTGGGCAGCCTGTGCCAGTGCCTCATCATCCTCA
>VWZZ01004276.1:39193-51385 GCA_013399095.1 Psophia crepitans | reverse complement strand
TTTCTCCTCATCTCCAACCTGAACCTTCCCTGGCGCAACTTGCAGCCATTTCCCCTTGTCCTGTCACTAGTTATCTCTCTCTATGGAGAGAGGCTTGGGGATTCTGGTGGATGAAAGGCTCAACATGAGCCAGCAGTGTGTGCTTGCAATGCAGAAGGCCAACTGTGTCTTGGGCTGCATCAAAAGAAGCGTGGCCAGCAGGCTGAGGGAGATGATTGTCCCCCTCTACTCTGCCCTTGTGAGACCCCACCTGGAGTACCACATCCAGCTCCGGGGCCCCCAGCACAAGAAAGATGTGGACCTGTTGAGGCGAGTCCAGAGGAGAGCCACGAAGATGACCAGAGAGCTGGAGCACCTCTCCTATGCAAAAAGGCTGATACAACTGGGGATGTTCAGCCTGGAGAAGAGAAGGCTCTGGGGTGACCTCATTGCGACCTTTCAATACTTAAAGCGATCTTATAAAAAGGATGGAGAGGGACTCTTTACTGGGGTAGATAATGATAGGAGAAGGGGTAATGGGTTTAAACTAAAAGAGGGGACACTTAGATTTGATATTGGGATGAAATTCTTTACTGTGAGGGTGGTGAGGCACTGGAACAGGTTGCCCAGAGAAGCTGTGGATGCCCCATCCCTGGCAGTGTTCGAGGCCAGGTTGGATGGGGCCCTGGCCAACCTGATCTAGTAGGTGGCTTCCCTGCCTATGGCAGGGGGGTTGGAACCAGGTGATCTTTTAAGGTCCCTTCCAACCCAAGCCATTCTATGATTCTACAATTCTTAGTAATTCTTGGACACAATTTAAAAAAGGTTGCAATATTAACAGGTAAGTAAACAGGTAAAATAATATATGTCCTGTGTACAAAGAAAGCTTAACCCTTACCACAAAGAACCAACAAAGGAAGCCCTGTGAGTGTTATGCAGTTCTAAGGAAGTAAGTGATCTGTAAAACAGACACCTGGACTTTTTTCTTTGAAGACTGCTGTCAGGCATCCATGTCATTTAATAAGTGCCCAGGCAAATGGTCATGATGTGCACCATACTCAAATGATGAATAAGGGTTTCGATATCGTCCTGCCATCTGCAAACCCTCAAGTTGACAGGTACCTTCAGAGCCCTCAATAATGCTTTGCTGATTTTTATCACATTTAGATCACTGAGATAAAACTTTATCAGCAATGTGTCAGAAAATATAGCAATGGGTAAAATTAGTGTTTTATATATTTAAGATTACATCTGTCAATGTTTTATGTTTAAATACATACTGCATCCACCTGTCTGTGGTGAACTGATGTTCTTTATTACATCAGTGCTATATGAGAGAAATATTTGATGGAACAGAAAATTTGGATATATTCAAGAGACAAGCTTCAATGTTAAGCAGAAACGGCATACAGGCATTTCATATTACAAGATCCTTTACTTTTAAAAAATCAATACTTTGGTAATCTGAAATACCCAAGATTAAAAACACCACAATAATTAATATGACTTCTTGTTATGAGGAAATAATATAAATAGAACCAATAAGGAAATGACATTTTGCTCCCTCATAACAAGAACTGAATTGCAGTTCAGGACTTAGAGGGACCTGTAGTCAATGAACACAGAAAAGGCAAAGCTACCAAACTTCTATTTCTAGAATTGACAATAAAAGGAAAAGCAGTAACTTTGATTCTAAAAGTCATATTGACAGCTGAGAAAAAATTATCAAGCATTAAGAATGAAATAGCTCAATACTAACATCATATTACTAATTTTAATATAAATACTAATTTTTAAAATCACATTTGAAAGAAAATTAGAACAAATTCCAGTCTTTCGTACTTTGTTTTACCCCTTGAGAAAGAACAAATTAACCTGCACAACCACCACCAATGTACCATGTACAACCTCATGCAAGACCCACCTTACGCTGTGAAAAAATATCCCAACACACTGTGCAAGAGATACAGTTATTTTATGATCCAAGCATTTTAGAATAGCTGTGATCTTCATTATAAAAGACTTCTACTCTCAGGGAAGAAGTTTACAAATGGCAAATTAAATGAGACTTAAAACCATGCAGGAATCGGGTACACATATGCAATCCTGTAGCATACAGAGCACGCTCTCCAGTCAGTCCTCCGCACATCCTAAACTGGATTTTCTCACTGCCTTTGGCTTGATGGCCAGTCTGGTAGATATTCTCAAAACACATGTGCAGAACTGCACCGGGGAAAGCGAAAGGTCGACCTGCACCTGATCTGAGAGCTCTCTTGGATCTCAGACATGTTTTAAGCAGCCAGGCAGCACCGGCAAACATACAGCAATGTTCAGGATAACTAGCAAAGGTTTGGGCACCTGAAAGGTTCAACAGAGCTGGGACTTTAAGCATTTCATGATGCCCAAATGCTGCTTTTACCTTCCTGGAGTAGCATATGATTACCTTGTGGCTCTATTCTCTGGGAGCAGATCTGCAGCCTTGTAGTCCATGAAAGACAGAATTCCCCCTGCATGGAGACCAGTCATCAGGCTAAGCTACCAACCCAGACTTCAGGTCTTATGAGGCTTAGGTCTGGTCCTGGACCATCTGGAGCCATGTGTTAGTTTGTTTAGCTGTAACAGTAATTATTGAACAACATGTGACTACTATTCTTTTAGGTTTTGCTAAGATTTCATAGAATCATAGAATCACACAGGTTGGAAAAGACCCTTGAGATCATCAAGTCCAACTGCAAAGCTAACACTGCCAAGTCCACCACTCAACCACGTCCCTAAGCAGCACATCTACACATCTTTTAAATACTTCCAGGGATGGTGACCCAATCACTTCCCTGGGCAGCCTGTTCCAATGCCTGGCAATCCCTTTGGTGAAGAAATTTTTCCTAATATCCAATCTAAACCTCCCCTGGTGCAACAATTGGACAATTGTGTGGTTACATTTCTCATATATCTTTCTAACTAATAGATGATAATAACAAATGGTTGCTGTAGCGGCTGAACTACATTTTATACTAAAATAATGTAGTATGAAGCAGTAAAAGCATGAGATGATGACAGGAAATTTGAAAGTGTGGGCAGAGGGTAATACTAGATGTCCCAGGGTTATAAACAACTCACCAGCAGTCAACTACTGGCTACTGAAGGAATGCAACCTTGGGAGTCGTGCAAAACCAATGTTATGCTTAATGAAGCTTATGTATATCCAGCGTATGTAAACCACAATGTACATTGCTAACCCAGATGTAATGCCACGTTGCAGACTAATGAAGAAAACGCAAGGTGTAGCATGTGTTAGCAAACACATGACAATGAGCCCAGGAGTGAGGAGAAAGGAGCCATTAACATCAACATCATAATCATCCTATGAAAAGACCTGAGGTACTGACACCTTGCTGATTAGACTGTTCAGACTTCGATTAGATTAATGGTAAGTTCTTCTTGTCTTTGCCTATGAGGTCCTCCCTTTTGCCCATAACAAGATTTTGAGGGTTACAAGCTGGTGGGGCCTCAAGCACCTGTTCTGTAACTCGGATGCAACAGACTGGGATCAAACTGAGACAGTCTGAGATTGCAAAGGGGTGAATGGCTGGAAGAAAGATAAATTGCAGCAATGCACCATCACAGATTAAAAGGAAGAAATGTATAGTTGCCATTTTAAAACTTAGAGAAGTAACTTCTATTACTTACATAAATGTATTTAAAATAAATTTTTACATATATATCTCCTTATATTAAAGGAGAAGACATTGTTCTACAGTGTGCCAAAGTAACAAGTACCCTTTTCTTCAAGATCGGAAGAGGAGAACATCAGGCGTAATAACAACGTTTAAGATATATACGATGAAGGGATCTGTAAGAAAGGGAGAGGTGATAATATAATTCGTGTCATTTTGCTGACAATCAGCCTCACAGCCTGCTCTGCCAATCACCAAGAATAGCAGCAGTGACCCAGCAAAGAGAACTGATTACAGCCAGTGAGGTAAGGACAAAGAGTTTATTCCTTTGCTGAGATCCCTGGCTTCTCAAATGCTGAATATTTATGTTAACTTATCACTGCAGTTCACATACTTCGAATGCATTGCATAAATTATTCTGTGTGTTACTGAAAAATAAATGGCATTTTCTTTGTAGTTAGTTATTCTGGACACAATAAAGTAAATTATAGTTAAGTAATTGATGTCTTTGTTGCTGTCTTTTCTAATCCTGTGAGTGGTTAGCGAGAGCAGTGACTTAAATTTCTAATTATGATGAATCTCTCTTGCCTGTGGAAAACAGATCAGAGCATGAAAGGAAACACACGAATTCAGGTAGCTGCTGTCACGAGCAGCATGTAAGGTGACATCACCCAGTGCTAAAAGGCTCCAAACACAAAATATGCTTTAAAGGTGCCTACACCCAACCAGTCTGCTGTTGCCTGAGATCATGAGCATATGTGTGTTGCTAACAGACACTCCAAAGATGATTAAAGCCCCTCAAGCATTTCCTTGCCATTTTTGCTATAAGGCACAAGACACTTCTCTTTCTTTTCTCAGGGAGACTTCAGAAATCACTCAGATCCTCTCAGAATGAGCCCTGAGCTATCCCTTCACCTCCAAAGCTCTCATGCACGCAGTTTCCTAGGTCTTTGCTCAACCTTCCCCCAACCAGTTCCACGTTTTTGGAACGCAGTCAGACTGCTGACAGGATGAAATACACAGGAGTTCACAGAGCTATCTCTTGCTTCCCACAAGCTATGTGAAGACAGCAGTACAATTCACATTTCTTGATACTTCCTAAAGTCTGACAGTCTCAAATGTTACAGCAAGTTGGCTAAAGCTGAAGCTCTGCTGTGTTTGGAGAGGAGTAAAAGAAGAGGAAACAGTTCGGAAGAATTTGTTTCCGTTTAAACATCTTCCAGTACTGATGATCTCTCCCGTCATATTTTAAGTCTGTCTGCACCCAAAAAAAATCTTTTTTGTTCATTCAGTGTTTCTTGATACCCAAATATCAGTCAGGAAAAGAAAAAAAACCAAGTATGAGTAATCAGAAGGTTGTAATCAAGTGTGATCTATCATTGACACAGACAGTCGAGATAACCAAGCCTCATTCCTGCAATTCTGATAGAAACAAACGTCCAAAGTAAGCAAAATTAATCTCAGCACAGCTGTCTCATTCCTTTGCTAGTAATATGCTGGAGCCCTCTGCAGTAATGCTTTCCTGTAACCAGACAGTCCTGGCACGCCGTTGGATCGCTGAGTGACCAAGGATGGATCCTTACAGGAAGCCCTACGAGGCTGAAGGGTCATTCTAGGTCCAAATATTGGAGGAAAATTTCCAGCACCTTGAATGTGACCTCTAGGCCTAACACTGACCAGTCCAAAGCAGAAAGTTGATATTTATCACTTCTGAAACCTCTGGCCATCTGTTCTCTAAAGCTTTTCAATATTGATATTCTGCACATGTCTAAGCAACAAGACCAGCTTTGTAGCTGACTCATAATCCCACTCCCTGAAATTACTTCATTATATTAGGAAAGTCATCTTAATAAAAATGGGGGGTGGGAAGCGTTTCCCTTTTGAATTGCTACATCTAATGTCTGGAATGTGCCCATCTTTGTTTATGCTGTTCTATTTGACTGAAACCAAGTCCCTAAATGAATATTGTTTAATGCCTGCATGTCCTGACATAGCACTGGTAGAAATGTTTAAATTCCCATTTTTGAGATAATTGAAGCTTGGCTTAAACAGGCTCCACAACATTCATTTTGCTATGAACAAAACAATAATTTTTCTCTTTTTTTTAATTCTCAGTGATGCAAAGCTGAAATGCTTTCCAGTGCCAGCTACATTTTGGTTTGGGGTTAGTGAAAAATGAAGTAATGCCTTCAAAATGCCTAACAGCTGGTGATGGAGGCCTCACCCTGGAGATTCTCAACACCTGCAGTTCTGCTTTGCCCTAGAGTATTGGGCATCTCCGTATTGAAATATTTACCACCCCACTGATGGGCAAAACACATCTTCACTTTGCCCCGTCTCCTGGATTTCTTCAGTTCTTCTTCTGTCCTTGAGGACGCTAATAATCTAATACATTACTAATAACATCAACCCCATAAACTAATGAATATAATTCATAAATTATGTCTCAGAGCGATCTTGCTATGCTCAGCATAAAGGCTAACTGTTCTTCACTGGTCCACAATACTGTTTTGTTCAGATAGCCTGCAAAATAATGCCCATTGTGTTTTCTTCAGCTGCACTCCATGTAATTTGTGTTTGCACGGGGGAACTGGAGGAGTGGCTTTGAATAATGCAAGTTCAAAAGCCCAAGAGTTCTCCACAGAAGCTTTCCCCTACTCAACTTTCCAGGGAATTAGTTCAGCTCAGTATCTTGCAGCACTGGATCTTAAAATATCCTTCATGCCTCACTGCAATTCACTTGGCGAGTATGCATGCACAAAGAGACTCAGTTCCTGCATGTATCACTGCAAGTGGTTTTAGACATTTCTCAAGGGTTGAATGCCATAAAAACACATTTTAAAAGCATTTTCCGTACTTCTTATTAGCAAAGTCCCATAGTAGGCCAGTCTTACAGCACAAAATCCAGTTAAATACTCTATTGAATACACTGTAGTAGAGTTATGGATGTAAATACCCTTCAGCTTTTATCAGAAATCCTAACACAGGCATTAAGAACAGTAGTGTTGGGACCTCTAGGTATATCAAACATGGTATTTTAGCTGAAGTGGGGGAAGCAAGGAATAATAGTGTAACTATCGAAGACACTGGGAGGTGGGCGAGAGCAGGGAGGAGGGAATCAAACTTTCACAGTCTGTCTCCAGAGAGACAGTCTTACTGCACCAAGTCATCAGACTTGACAGAGCTAGCCAAGGGATATTTACTGTGACACAAAAACAGATTAAAAATTGACTTTTTTATAAGAAAGCGTTTGTTAAGCTCACTTGTTGTTGCCAGACCTTTTGAATCATAGTCACTTTCCAAGCAGCAAAATGTTTCAAGGTTTTACACATACCTGTTTTATCAAAGCTTATATGAAATGCCCAGACCAGCTGTAGACCATTCTACTCCTCAGCACAGAAACATAGTTCAGCAGAAAGAGGAGATAGCTAACAGTCATCTTCCTCCCTGGTGGGAATCCCTTTCAAAGGGGAAGGCTAGTCAACACATGAATTTTGAGCAGCATGGTCTCAGGAAATTTTCAAAAAGGTGTCACCTCATAGAACAAAGAGGGTATTAAGTGCTTCTTGGGCTCCTCAGCCAGGACCAGCTGAGGATCCTCTATGATCTGTGAAACACAAGTTTAGCGTGTTTCATTCCTTCTGTGGGCTCTCTCGATTTTTTTAGGGACATTCTCCTTTAATTTCAGGGTGTTCTTAATGAGATGCAAAAGCAAGGGGTCCCGCTGCAGCTCAGCTCTGCCCCTTTGTGCACACAGCCTTAAGGTATGACTATGTACTGGCTACCATGTGATGCTGTATCAAGCCATTTCCTTCAATAGTTTGCTCACAACCAAAAAAACTTGAATTTTGCTGTCTCCTGCCCTCAGTGTTGCAACAGAATTCAGTTTTACAGCACTAACAGAAGTGGAGAGGGCCAGCGCAGGTCCAAGTGGCCAGGTACGCTTCCAGGGGCTGTGGGTAGGTGATGAGGTCCCATACTTTCTTCTCCTATTGAACAAAGGAAGGATCTAGCCTGCCAGCAGAAAGCATTTTGTCATATAACACAGGGAGGGGCTGTCAGAGCCCCATGAGTACTGCTGCCTCTTGCTGCACGGCAGTGTTCCCTGCAAACAGGGGGTGCTCACCTTCGGCATGACGGTGGGATTCAGTAGAGGCAGCTGTAGGGCAGGGATATGCTGTGTGCTGCTCTTTATTTTGTTGCCCAAGTTGGTTATGCTTGAGGCCAGCCCTGCTTCTACATTATCGGCCTGAAAGATGAGCAGTGTGTTGTGGGAAAAGCTTCTCCTTCAACAGCTACACAGAGTGAAAATGTCAAGCACACGTAATTCATGGGGGATGGTACTGCGAGGCCTTGATATAGAGGGGAAAATCCTTCCAGCTCCACACCTTATGGTTCTAATCCCACACCAGAAGATGAATCCGAATCAAGATCCTGAAATCCCTTGCTCTTCTGAAATTGTTATCTGTTCACAATAATAGTCTTGTTCGCTTGGAAATACCCTGGAGTACAGCCAGGTTCAGCAGTTTTACATAAAGACAGTTCCAAAATCCTTCATAAGCAAGGAAAACAGACACAGCTTTTCTTTTGTATGGATACTTAGAATCCACAGGTATCTCTGGAGGGTAAAAAGAAAACAGACTTTAAATTTCGCACTGGCCCATCTGTGAGATAAAGAGTTTTCCTTCTTGCTGCCAGAGAACTCAAGCTCAAAATAGTGTGTTCAGCCTCACTTCAGGAGGAGAAAAAAAATGAATGAACTACAGAACTGAGACCTTTTGCAGGCAGAGAGCAAAGGGAAAAATGACAAGTCTAGCGAATTCCCCTCCCACAGCCTGCTGATTGCAGTGCCCTTCTCCTGTTATTGTCCTCATTTAGTGTCTGGGCTGTCCAGTGTTCTGACACTCAGTTCTCCCCTTCTGAAATCCACTCACGTTGCCTTAGTGATGCATAACCAAGTCAAACCCTAACTGCCCTCGCAGGCTTCACCCACAGCGCTGGATAGTGCAACGCAGAGATGTTCAACCCTATGAAGTCCTCTTAGGTTCAGCAAAGCTTATTAGTTCAGTATTAGTAAATGACAGACATCATCCAGGTCTCATGCTCAATTCTGGTTAGTAACTCAGAACGGTGGGGAAGGTCAGGGGATGGTCCCCAGCTGGCACAGCCAAACTGGATCTGCAGACAGGAGGTAGAACTGCTGGACCCAAACTTATTCTGATCACCCAGAATTATCAAGCTCTTCCCTTTCTCCTAGCACATGAGATACCATCATGTGACAAAAAGAGCAGCTCACAAGATACCAGGAGGAACTGCAGTAATAGGCTATAGCAACAGTATGAGGCTGGTCCAGCTGTCTGTTAGCCGCATGCCATTGCATATGGGACCTCATCTTGCCACGTTTTCGGCATCGCACCTCCAGCACTCACTGGCAGGTAGCAGATGAGGTCAATGGGTGTGTCTAGTGGAGAGGATCCTGGACAGGGAAACTAAATGTATTCCACTGGTGCAGATGAGTGAAAGGCAAGTGTAACTGCAGGAAGGGTACTGGACAGGAGCTAGATATGAAAGGCATGCTCTCAGGCTATGAAATTTTGCTGGTAAAAGTAAAAATAAAGATCAGCAGCATTTCTGCTTTTCCTCAGATAAATCTTTTCAAGGATTGTGAAGATTCATTCCTCTACCATATAATCAGTGCTGTTCCTTTGCTGATTTTATTAGCTAATTTTATTAGCTTCATGGCTGGACCAGCAGAAGTAGACTCAGCTATCTTTGCATAATGTAATATGTAACCAACCACTTAGGGCAGATCCTCAAGGCATCTAGGGCAATTCAGTACATGAAGTGCATATACTGGCCAGGGTAAAGGTCCAGGGAGGCATTGTACCAAAAAAAAAATAAAGAAGTATTAAGTCAAAAGACAAAGTTGGATTCAGAAAAAAGCAGCAGAGCAGAATCAAGCCAGGACATGATTTCTTTCTGATAATTCCTCTCCCCCTGCACTGCCTCCTCACTCTCTGGCAAAGATACTCTTACTTCCCTGTGCTACTGCAGGGAACAGACGACAAGGTAAAGCTAAGCTGCTCCCTATGCCTGCGCTTGAGCCCAGTGCCATTCTTCAACTCACATAATACTCACCAACTTAGGAGTGACTGCCTTGTCTCCTATGTCTCAATACAGGCAGTGTCAGGAATCTAGAGTTTCACAGTAGGTCACAGCAGAAGGGCATCACTGGAATGATGTGAGACCTGTGAATCACTGCCAGACTGTGTTCTTGGGGGAGACACAAACAGTGTGCAGCCTGGCATGCGCTCACATGAATTATCATCAGGAACAAGCTGGCAACTGTCCAGTGGTCACTATGCTCAGAGCCACTGCCACCAAAGGCTGCTCGTAGGGTACAACCAACTATACGTCCATGAGGGGAATTTGCAAAGAGATGCAACAAAAGGAGGCTTCTTGTGCCAATGCAGGGAGGTGGCACCATCCAACAGAGCTTCAGTATGAAGCACTTACAGGCTCGTTGACTAGGTGAGATAGTTCTGACCATTCCTGCACCGACTCAGACAGACCTGGAAAAAAACTGGAGGCTCACTGTTTGATGACAGCGTTGATGTGACAGGAGTGCTGCCACAGTGGGCCTTGTTCATCATCGGTGGCTGTGGAGAAAGCAGGGTAGAAGACCCCTGTGACTTGGTGTTAATCCCAGCTGTATTTGTCTATTTCTTTAAATAATTTTCTTTTAAAAGTTAGATATGAACTGTTGACAGTGTTGCAGCCATTAGAGTGGAAAAAATTGAGAATTTGTTCTCTGGCCTGGAATGGAACATGGGTCAACTTGAAGGCAAATTTGGTGGCTTTGAATGTGAATGGAGAGCAAATTTACGAGAATGGTGTTGTCTGAGGGCTCTGAGCAGATGGGCAACAGCATGTTTTGGAGAATACTGTTAGTACAGTGTCAAGAGGAAATGTTCCTCTGAATATTCGAAATAGCTTATCAAAAAAATCATTGAAGAACCTTAAATCTGTACATTTCAGGCTTCCCTGAAGGCCTTCGATGAGGAAAATATTGTATATGTCATTTAATTAAATTCTGAACTGACTCCCAAACGTGTTTTTGCGTTAGTTAACTGCACTGAAGCAAGTAAGTTTTCTGTGAGAGCAAAGACAGAGTATGCCCAGATGTTTTCAGGATTAGTCTTGCAGGCTCTGGAACGAAGACTTCAAACTGCCTCTACACAAACAAGTTTACTAAAATACTGGGACTACACACAGCTGTATCAGCATCTGTACACATCTAAAACCCACACATGCCCTCAAGCTGGTTTTGCCTCTGGGATGCACAAGGAAATAGAATAACTTGGCAAGTGAGCGTGACTGCATTGCAGTGACCAGATGTGATTTAATTGTTCACAATGTCACACAGATCAGCTCTGAAGTGATGTTGATTGGAGATGCAGGGATGATCATTAAACTGCTTCTTATATCAAAACAACTTAATCAATTATTTCCCCTTGTCTCTCTTTCTTTCTGAAGACAAAGGATTATTCTCAACAATCACCAGTAGCCCTGACATTCTGGTTCCCAGCAGTACTTAAATACTGTCATCTCTTATAAGCATGTCCCTAAAAAAGCAGAGGAAAGCTTCAGTACAATAATTATCTGTCTTCTGAAAGCTAAAATAATATTAATCTTCTCAATTTTTTTTAGAATCATAAAAGCAGGACTGAAACAGAAATACTGCTGAGTTTCATTTTAGTCACAACACTTTTTCTCCAAGTTGACAGTCTTTCATTCTCCACTGGTTTGCTGGTCCTTTTCAATCCTCAGATTGACAAACCTGGTTATCTGTGTAGCTTAATCAGGTAATCGATGATTTCAGATAATACTTAAGCTTAACTTAAACCTCATATGTCTGTACGCTTGGCAAGCAGCTTGCTTTTCTTCACTTCCCAATTAAAATCTGAAACTGCACTCTAGATCCCAAAAGGGCTTTTTAATCATATTTTAATTTTTATGGCTCGAAAAGGTACTTACAGAGTATACTAAAATCAGAGTTAATTACAATAACTCCTTGCAATCAAGGTCCCACCCATTTTCAGATGCATATCATAATGTCACTGATCTCACATGGAAATTAACACAGGACTAACAGTTTCAGGAAATACAAGGCTGATAGCCAGTGTTCTCTGTTGCACTGTTCACACTCCCAAATTAATTAGCTCTGGCAATTTTATGGACTTGTGGTTTATCCTTGCTCTTCTTTTTTTCCCTATGCTTGCATACTTGTCTATACACCTCCTTGTAACTACCACTATTAGTTCACCACTGATCATTCTAAACTATTTAAAATTCTGTGTTCTGCTGCTTTAACTTCCATTAAAGGTAAGTAGCTATTCCCCGACCACATATTCTTTCTTTGTCATCATACTGTATAAGGATGTTTTGGTAGAAACAATGAGAAACCCAGTGAAGCACAGTCAATAAACACTTTGTTATGGACATGTCTAGGTTTTGTTTTGCCTTTTTTTTTTTTTTC
>VWZZ01004276.1:1418-32396 GCA_013399095.1 Psophia crepitans | reverse complement strand
GGCGTTTTGGGGGGCTGGCGGTGGGGAGGGGGGGTGCGGGGAAGGGAGTAGTGACTGCAATTTGTCTGTTCCCTGGCGTTATCCATGTTACCCCACAAAACAGCAGGTCTGCGTGTGCCTGTAGCCAGCTACCCAGTCCGGGGAGGGAGAGCGGTGGGTGTTTTGCTAGCCTTAAGACTCTGTCAGTAACCTTACTGAAGTAATGAGAGAGGGTGCTGAAATCTTGAAGTTATGTTAAAATTCAAATTTTGACTACGGGGTGTAAAAATTAGACCTCTCCCTCCCAG
Source organism: Psophia crepitans (assembly GCA_013399095.1). Taxonomy (NCBI): domain Eukaryota; kingdom Metazoa; phylum Chordata; class Aves; order Gruiformes; family Psophiidae; genus Psophia; species Psophia crepitans. Next base: position 32,109 of record VWZZ01004276.1, on the reverse strand, counting down.
CGCCGTAATACGGCTCAGCAGAAATGTAACTAGATTTCCATGGGTTACCTGGGAGCGTGACTTACCGTTCTGATTTGGTTTGCTCCTTTGGCTCCGTGGTTTAAGAGAGGTCCCATAGCTCCTGATACAGCATCCGGAATTGCTGGGGTGTCCTGCTTCCTAACTTGCATGAAGAGGCTCCAAGAGGCTCCCAGCACATAGAAACCGTGTACTCTTGAAAGCAGGATTGAGGCTACTGCCTCGGTTTTTTAAATGTTTTTCCCAGGCGATTATGCAGGGGCTTTCAAAGCAAGATAGAGAGCTTCTTGCTGTAAATCCTATGCAAAAGAACCTGATGAACTCAGTTTCAAAATGCTAGAGGAGAGATAGGCACCTTTTCTGGGACCCACTTGACAGCAAAACAGCCCACAAAGCACTCTAAATGCAGTTTGCTGGATGGCTTAAATTCCAACGTTAGAAGAAAAGGAGAATCTACAGTTATTTTTACTGAAATAACAAGGTGCTGGCGTGCACTTTAATTTAAACTGCTCAGAAATCCACTGTGTAATCTACAGTTTCACCCTAATACTGTTTTCAGTAAGCAGGACAAATCTATTTCCTGGCAAAGGGTTGAACAGATGGCAATCCATTAGCAAACCTGGCTTTTCAGAGGAAAGTATTACTATTTCAGAATTACACATTCCTTTTCATTACTAAAACTGTGCTTTAAAAAATCCACAATACACAAAAATGCAAATTAGTCCCAATTTAAAGATAAGCATCTGTTGTCTGTGTCCAGGAAATGCCTAAGCGTTTGGCAAGGGTGCCAACATTAAGTCTCCCTGTTTGTCAGCCACAGCTGATGTTGGAGCGAGTGAGATAAAACATCACAGAATGATAGGTAGGATGTTACGTGTAAAAGGAAAATACAGACGAGAAGACGTAGACTTAAATACTACACCTGGCTTGCAGAAGGCCATTTTGTCAGAGAGGTACACTTTGTCACCTATAACATGTTGCTACTGCGTCAACCAAACAGGGTGGGCTGAAGCAACCCCATGAAGCAACTAGCCCAAGCCCTGTGCTTCCAGATATTTCCTCTGTAGCCTTTCTTTCACAGCCATGGAAAAGGGAAAGTGCTACATGGTGAGATTTTCCAGATTTCTGTTGCTTTTATTAAAGCAGACACAGCTATGTTTACTGTCACTCTGCTTTGCACCGCTCTGCTGTGATTTTGGCACAGCCCTGAAAAGTCTTGTGCACTCATATCCACTTTGCCATGTCCCATGGAGAGCTCAGCACAGCGAGAAAATAGCGAGTGTTTCAGGAGAGGCGAATTGCTGTTTGATCGCTGTCCAGGAGTGTTCTGCATTTCCCCCTGCTAAGGGTCACAGAAACGATAAAACATCATATAGATACATACATCAGGAATCTGAATTACACTCTGATGAGGCCTTCTCCTGGACAAAACATGTATGCTGTGTTCTAGTATGAAGATGGGACCTTTCTTAAAGCCTGATGTAAATGGAATTCAAAAACTGTATGGTAAAATGAATTACCATTTAAAGGTGAAGGGCATGTTGTGTGGGAATGATTGAAAGCCAATTACATTCTGGAAGATTACTTCAGTCCAAAGCACAGGAATTAATTTCCTTAATTTCTGTCATCATATGCCTTTTTACCTGCACAAATGTGTGCAAGTTCCATTAGGGCTTTTTAATATGTGGAACAAGTTCACAAAATAATGGAAATTTTAATCACTTACAATTTAATCTCAAAGGCTTTTGCCTGACCTTTGCGTGGTGCTCTGCTGGGAGGAGGGGAAGGAATCAGCAACTGTTTCAGGGTGAAAATGTAAAGCAGTGGAGCTGCATGTGGGTACCACTTAGGGAGCTTAGGGAGGGTGGCCCCAGCGTTTGGGAGCTCTGGGAGGGGGAAGAGCTGGCTGTCGGGCATGTAAGCCTTCTCTGTAAAAAAAAATATGCACCCGTCCTATCTTTATTACAAATGTCTTGTATGTTGATACGATACCACCCCATCAGCCACCTTCAGTGCCCATCAGCGCTACCTGTGGGATTTTTTTAGACCGATTGAGAGTTGATGTTAGAGATTTTGAAAACTGAACCTTCTTGCAGGTTGAAATGAAAAGTTACCATGCTACCTTGCATAAAATGACAAGCAAAGAAAGTAAGGTTGGAATTTTTTTTCTTTTTTAATTTTGTGTTCAAGGTTATGGATTTTAAGTATGTTCCCAGCTTAATTTACCTCCATTAAAAAAAAAAAAAGAAGCAGTCACTCTAAACCAAAAGGGAAATGTTTAAAAACACCCATACAATTATTTTTTACTTTTTCTGCATGTATTTCTTTAGTAAGAACTTGGTTGGCACTGATTTTGGATGCAGACAGCTTTGATTGCGTTTAGTTGGCATGTTCCAATAGCTTGAATTGGCAATACCACTTGTCTTGTCACACCTTAGATCTCGTCCTTCTCAGCATGGAGTGGGCAGCACTGACTTTGCCTCCCTTCTCAACGTCCTTTGTCTTCCATTGAGGTGTTGCCTCAGCCTACCCCGTGACCAGCAGTTTCTACCTTTCCCCTTATTACCCAGAGCCGCATGTCTCCCTCATGTGCCATCTTCTGTTGCCCAGTTCTTCCTGAAGTCTCAGCCCAGTTAACTCCATGACTCCATGCATTGCCTGTAACCCTTACCATTTTCACTGTTCAGCAATCCAATTTCCGCCTCTAATCCCCTGTTCTTTGCTGTCCCATGACCGTTGCCACCTCACCAGCTTGACGTTGTCCCAAATGCTGTGTACATGTTCTGCTGTTCTCCAAGTGTGGTGCCATCTCCTCCAGCTAGCAGTTCTCTGAGGACCTCCCGTGATTTCCTGTGTGCCACAGGTACACATTGTGAGCAATTAGAAATTAAAGGCAGTTTGTTGCGGGTGTGATCACTTGAAGGATGTGTTAGCACAGTCTGATGGAAGCATTCTCTGCAAGTACCATTATGCTCCCAGAAATATGTTGGGAGGAAATAGGTTTCTGTGCTTCCCCTGGCACTCATTTTCTCATTTTAGGAGTGGTCATATGGAGGCCTGCAAATTGAAGCAGACATCTTTCTAGCTATGCATAATAGATGTTCCACTCTATCTCAACTTTTTTATTTTGTTAAACGTCTGGCAAATTTTTCATAAAGCTTACCTTACTTCGAATTTTACTTTTGCTCTTCCCTCCAAGATGAAAATCTGCTCTGAAAGCAAGCTGACCATGTATTTGCTGAGATTGCTGAAAAACCTCAGTCCTGTGCCTATCTGCATAGGAGGATGAAAGTGCAGCTTTAAAAGACCACTTTTCAAAAGTTCTTCTTGTTTTTGAAGATATACAATTAGCTCGTACAAAGCCCATCTCATGATTAAGAGCAAGGGAATATCTTTTCGTGTGAAGGGGGGCTTTCAACTGCCTTTTGTTAATAATCCATGTCCTATTACGTTTTTCCTTATATAGTTACTATTCATGTCACTGATGGTTTCACTTCTTCATGTGACTGAGGATAAAAGAGGAAATTTGAATAGACTGAATATACAGTACTGATATTTTAATCCCTGTGAAGTTTCGTAACAAGGTCATAGCTATTGGCTATTGACAACCAAATTTCTCTTGCTTTCAAATATATCCTTGGAAACTGGAAACACTTCTTGCTGTTGGGCTGTAATGCGTAACTGAGCTCTGTTAGTCTTTTATAAATTCAAACAAACATTTTTCCAGTGGAGTGGATGTCCCAGAACTTCCTGAAAATCCTTTATAAAGTGCGATGTTCTGTGACGATACCTGAAAATACAAATGGGCTTGGAATCGCCATCGGCTGTGAGAGATGGTAACCAAACTCTGTCAGTCATGATACCGCATGGCGCCTGGCCGTTCATATACATTGTTACTTGCTAGACTACTCCTCCTTCCTTTCTGCTCTCCTCTTGTCATTTTTCTTCTCATTACATTCTCATAGCCTACATAAACAGGGACTTTTTTCCCATCTGTGCCCATGTATACGTATATAAGAGAATCTGTATTGCACATAAGTTGCGGTAGACTGTGCATCTATTAGTATAATGTATATTATCTTGGGGAAAAAATATGTAATATACTCATCAGGAAGAGACAACCAGATTCATAAAGTGTGAAATACAGTCCTTGGCAGAGGAGCAGCATAAGGGCAGGTCTGTCTCGCACGGGGTGAGGCCCTTGGAGCAGTGCTAAGCGATGTGCTGCTCCCCGCCTGCCTCCCTGTCTGTCACCCGGAGCTCTTGCTCATCAGCCTACCCTGCTGAAATAGCAAAGTACCTCTGCAAGTGCCACACGCTTTAAATCTAATGTTTCTCTGTTTGGTATGCCAGCTAAGGACGTAGAAATAACCAAATTCATTCTTCCAAGGAAAAAAAAAAGGCTTATTATTTGTAATAACAGAAAAAAATTTGACAATTCTGGTTACAGACTGAAAAGTTTGGGGGTTTGGGTTTTTTTTTTACATCCATGTGTCAAGATTTATTGCATATTTTTTTTTAATGTATTTTTATGAAGGATGGATGAAGGTAAGTGGATTGAGCTGGTGATTTATGGGTAGTGACCGGGACATTGTGTGAGGATCTGCGCAGCTGAAGTGCTGGTGAGTGAAGCGTACAGTTGAGCCGTGGCTCCTGCAGCTCTGGAGCTGGAGTAGAAGTAGGAGCAAATACTTACCTAAACGTCATCTTTGGTTTTCATGAGTGGTGTAAAAATGCATGGTTTGAAAAGTTAAATGCACATGTCCAGCTTAAATGTCTTTGACAGTACAGCCTGACCTAAGGAGGTGCAGGAGCACATGACGGTTCAGGAGCTCTGCGCTAGGCTGGATGTGCCTCAGGTGGGCCAGGCGCTCGCGGGAGCACATTCCTTTGGCCGGCCTTGCCCATCCCCAAGAGGGCCCTGTCTTCCAGCCCAGAGCCACTCATGGTGACGTGGAAATTAAGTTTTGTCAGGGCACAGTGGGTGGAAATGAAAGGAAGTTCATGGTATTGTCTTCAGGGTGCGGCAGGGGCTGCAGGACTCGGGTGCTGCTGGTTGTCAGAGAGCTGCGCCTGCACACAGACTCATGGAAATGTCTTCTACAAAACTCATGACATCTTTCCACACCTTTGTGGAGCATAGAGGGGGAATATCTTAAATTTCCAGTCACATTTCCTTCGGAAACATGTAGCTGTTAACAAGGCATGTCTGCAGAAGCTAGATGTGTGGTCAAGAAATGTTTGTGAGACACCTTTGAAAGAGTAACCCGGCTTGTGGCCAACCGGTAGCTGTGCTGGGACCTTCTGTTCCTCCTGCTCTGTCAGGCTGAAAATATTTTTTAGATATGGTGGCAGTGAAGTAATCGGTTTCATCTACCTGAATTTATCCTGTGTGGAGCAAAGTGGTAAGGTGAGCTCATCTGTATGTTTCCTGCTTCTGGTACTTCAAAGCGGACCTGCTCCTCCACCTGGGTGAAATGGATGTTGGCTTAGACAAGCCACTGCATGGGGGTGGGATTCACCATTTGCAACAAGTTTGCAAGAGTGTTAATGATTAGAAAACACAAAAGATGCTTTTTTTGTATGTAGTAAATGTATACTTACTATCCACAGATAATGTTAAAAAAGGAGGACTTGTTTTATAAATAACACCCTATGCTGGATCCTACAAACTTGCGTTTCACACTGATGTCTGAGAGACATTTGTGTAACTACAGAAAAAAAGGATTAACCTCTTAATGTAATTGTAAGTAAACAGTTCGCTTAGTTCCATCCTATTGCTTGAGTTGGACCACCTGATTATGTTGTCAGACAAAATTTTTTTTTTAAATGGGACAAATTACTGAAGTAATCAGCTTTGTGCAGAGGATAGTTTGTCCTTTGAGTTCTCTGTTTCAGAACACGTCCATGTGCATCTCTCCTTAACACAGATGACACTCATGCACGTGCAAAAATACACAAATGTAAACTTTTGGCTGACCTGTGTTATTCGTAATGTACTTGTAGGTAATGCAATAGAATTTGAAATACGAATTATGTAAAACTATTGATTTTAGTTACTCATTAGAAGCACAAATAGTGAGACAGTGAGGATTTAAGAGGAAATCTAGCAAAGGCAGATAGTGTTTTGAGAAGCACATAACTAAATTTATGTCTGCCTTCCATCACGCACGGTTAATTTGTTTCACACGATGCATTTTTGACATTTAAAAAATAATACTTACTAATGTGCTGTAAACTGTACATGTACGTATAAATCCTGGCATTTTCAAAGTTAATCTCAGTCAGCTTAATCTTCTTTTGAGATACTGGAGAGTCAGCCTCTGAATGAGAAAAATTCAACTGTTAATTCTTTATTCAGATTAAAAGATTTGATTCAGAAATGCACATTTACGTACTAACAATGTTTTCCTGAGTATTTAAACCACAAGCTTGGATCTTAGATATGTTAAATACAGAGGGAGATGTGTGTACATATTTGAGAACTTGTCTCACCAGGGTCCAAAATGGAGTGGTTAAATAAACATCAAATTTCTTGAATGCAACTCAGCTGAGTTACCAGAAAATGCATACAGCTTCTCATAATGTGTTGTTACCTTCGTGCTACTTTACTAATAATCGTAAGAATAAGAGAGAAAAAGTCTTGATTGGAAAACTGTGTTTCAAAAAGAGTCGGAGGAGAATTTTTCTTTATTATTTAAAAGATGGAACAATGAAGTATCCATAAATACACAGAGCATCAAAGAATTGTTTTTAATTATTTCTGTATAAACATGGATAATTGTATAAGGAAGACTGTTGCTCAAAATAGGCTCTTAATTTATTTCTTCTTAACCAAAATTACATTTTTACTGGTTCTTTTCAATAAAAGTCCACATTTAATCACTAATCCTTCACATCCACTAATTCTTTAATTTTCTTCTTCAACCATGTTTTCTGTAAAAGAGTAAATCCTCTAGACCTTAAGGTATCAATCCCTCTACAATCAGTTAAGCATTGGGGAAGAATGTACTTGAAATAGATTGGGTGGGTGACCGTGGCCACCAGCAGCAGTCTTAGCCCTCAGAAATTTATTTACCATCATCTCTTCACTTCTCAGGATATTTGGCAGCAGAGTTTTTGTCAAATGGTATTTATTGAATCAGCACAGGATCAAAAGGATGATAACTGTTCATTGTTACGTGAAGACAGACCAGAGGAACTTGAAGAGGATGTGATGGCTTTAAAATTTATGAAGGAGCCTCTGGAAAAAGAAGTGGTTGTATGCCTGATCCCCTCTGTAGCCTGATAGTCTTGTAACCCAATAGCAGTAGCTCTGGAATTTCTTCTAACTTACACATCACCTTGTCACAGTATGCCAGGTGCGCCCCTGGTATCTTGGGTAGATAACTTGTGAAATCAGGCTGCAACCCGAGAGGAGTTCCAGTTCTGCTTGTATTCTCGGTGTCGTTCAAGATGTAGGACTGCAAAGGTGACAGTGAGCTCTGTTTCTCACAGGGGTTTTCTGTTTTCAAAGTTCTGTTCATAACTTGCAGCAGCCAGCAGTTCAACATAGTCACACAGTCTTTCTTCTAAGGTCATATTTATTTCAAAGTTGAAAGCTAATAGTGGTCAGTTGTTGACATCTACCAGCAGCGTATCTGTGCTGCCTAGTTTTGCAGGGATTTATTAACAAAGGATTTTATTTATATTGCTTTCGTTTTGCTGTTGTAGCTTTTCACATACAGGCTTTCAAAGAGCAGGGTTTTTCCCTTTCCTGAGAAATGGCTAGTATGTAGCCAGCTACCAGAGGGATTCATTCCACAAAAAGCAATATCTTTAAATCCACTAAAACTGAAGAGAGAATATTAACTCTCTTCTTGTTACCTGAGCCTGCAGATAAAGTCGTGTTAGGTATGTGTATGCAACGACCATGTTGCGTCCATTGTATAGAACAAATGCCATCTTTCTGCTGTTGTCTCACTGGAGTCTCAAACCACCTGGAAAAACAGAAGGTAAAATTGTGGTGCAAGACTTCAAGTGACAATTCGTATTGTCACTGTGTACAGTTGCCAGTAGCCCACAGCCATCTTTCTCATCTTTCTGGTAATAACAGAAAAAGATTTAAGACTAAGATTAGCTGGAGAGATAAGAACTGAGGAGAGGCAGCAGGAGACTCTAGTAATGACATATGAGCAGGGAAGAAAGTGAGAGTTACTGCTTTGGCTCAAACACGGTGCCTGTTGTGAAGGAGAATTAGCATCCCTAAGTTAACCTTACCTCCCTTTGCGAGACACCTGTTGGGGCCTTTTTTTCCGTCTTCCTGTCTTCTTCCCTGCCAGCAAAAATCTCTCTGATGCAAACTAAAAACACACGCTGGAAGTATCAGTGTGGGAAAGGCACGAGGTTGCCCATATGGCCAATACTTTTGTTTTGTGATCTGCACATAGGACACATAAATACTCGCTTTGGCTTAGGCAAGGGAGCGAGAAAATGGATTTCAGCTAAGAGAAGAGTGTGTTGTTTTCATCCTGTTTTGCTTTGTTCAGGCAAGCTTATTGCTTCTAATTATTTATGTTTTCTGCTTCTCTAGCTTAGTCAAATGTTTAATTCCTTCGCCGATTTTAATGTTTTTCTCTCGTGGTTTAAAACACAAAAGCAAGTGTTCTATTGAGTGGGGTCCTTGGGGTATGCTAACGTACCAGCCTTTTTTTCTTTCAACCTGGGCTCAGAACCCCTGAAGTGTTTATGTTCGCAGTTTCAGCAAAGTGGCCAGGGTGCTTTTGTCTGGTGTTTGCACCGCCCCAGCATGGTGCGCGGCATTTGCCGAGACAGAGCTGATCCTACAAGATCAAGTGATGTTGTGGTCAGGAGACAGATGAGGCTGGTGGAGAGTTATCAAGATATCTTTTTACAAGATACCTGTGGCTACAGGAGGCAGTAGGCACCTTCCTTGCTTTCACGTAGTTCAACTTGTAGAAGCTTAAGTCATTCAGGCCCGGTGTGTTCACTGTACCGAATTACTCAGAGAGTTATAGCTTTGCGTCAGAGGGTTTTCTTTTTGTCGTTTCATAGTTTCAGGACATCAGAACACCATTTTACATGTCCTGTGTAGGCATGTAACTGCTTTAAAGGCCTGAGATCTCTATTTTTAAAAAAAAATACTGGAAGACTGAAGATGAAAATAATAGCGCTAAGTCTGAAACTACAGAATATTGTGCTTCCTGAAGGAAACAAGGTTTGGGTTTTTTTAATTTGAGGAATGAGTATATATTTATAGATTCATTATAATATATATTTATTTGAATACAAAATAAACTTAAAAAATCCCTGTTGTCTTTTTGTATCATATTTGTAGCCCACTGTCCTTAGTCAAAAGAAGGACCTGAATCATGTCTCATCTGTTGTATTCAGCAGGAATTGGCTAGCTATGATCACAAAGAGCAGGTATGATTAAGCAATATAAAGACAAAACTACATCCAAAGGCAAAAAAAAGGAATTTTGCCTTCCCTTGCCTTTTCTCTACAGCTAATGCAGGGGAAAAAAATCATTACATTCTGTTTAAGTACTGTGATAGAAAATACCATCATTTCCAATGGTTTTCTGTTCTTCGCATTTTCAGCTTTATTTTTTAATCTTTTCTCTTAAAAGATAATGCGGTTACTTGTTTTCACGCCGATGCTATGTTCAGTGCCTTCTATACAAAAGCAGTGGGTGCTGTCAAATGTAAAGGGTTGGTGTATCTGTAATTTCATGGTTTCTCACAGATGGCAAAATCTTCTGGTGAAAATTTTCGAACTCGTATTTATGCACCCCCTCATCCTGATTGCTTTAGAAATTGCAACGAAACTAATAAATTGGAAAAATAAAAATTATATATAATTTATATAATATATACATTGACATATGTAATTTATATTATATAATATGTGTCTCATGATTATAATTTTATATATAAAAACAATTAAGTTTTAAGGTTAATTTTAAATGCTCATCTTTGAAAATTCTGAATTACATTGTTGCTCTTCAGGCCTTGAATTAAGCCACTCATCTTATTGAAACAATCCTGAATTCCCCATTAATTCAGTCTTCACTGCTTTGTGATTTGTTGTTATTCCTTTAAAAAGCAACAATGGAAAAGTGACATTACCAAGCCACTTTCTCTAAGTATCTGATGAGCTCTTAATAGTTTTAGGAACTCTACAGATTGATCTCTCACACAAACACACACACACACACACACACATATACACAAGCAAACAAAATCTGAAAATTGCTTACAAAGGTGCTCCCGTGACTTAGATCAGTTATATGAAATCTTCATGGAAAAAACTGAGGACTGGCTCAATCTATGCACAGTAATGAATATACTAAGACTGACCAAAGTAAAGCAAATCCGGTTCTTCCAGTTGGCCTTTATGGTAGGTTAAGGCTATGAAAATCCCAAGCTGAGGAGAACAGAAATGTGAGAACTTAGGAGAGTGGGAATCGGGGGAGATTACTCAAGACACGAGACATTATGAGATTCAGAGAACACAGAGGAGCGTATTCATTTGAGGGAACCTTTTAAATGTTGTATTTGAACAAGCTAAGCAGAGTACTAAGGAGCGGTGTGCCTGAAATGGCTGTATTTCAGGCAGAGTATCTGAAACAGCAAAATTGCCCAAGAAAGCCCTGAAGGGCTTTTGTGGTGCTGGAGGTGCTGGATGGAGGGGTCTCCACACAGTTTGCTGTCTGTATTTGGATCACAGGTGGCACTGCTTTTCCTGCAAATAAACCGTGTCGCTCCTATAAGTAGTTTTGCAAAACACCTCAGACCTTTGCTGTCATATTCTGGTGTTCCTGCCAAAGCTGCTGGGAGAACCCATGCCTTGGGGTGTGCAACAGCTGGGTCACAGGCTCTGTGTCTGAGAAATGGAGTGAAGCAGAAAAAGTGGATGCCCATAGTGTGCATGAGAAGCTAAAGCCAGACGGAACCTGGGTGCAGCTCAAACATAGAGAAACATACAGGCCAAAAAACCGTTCAATGAGTAGCCAAAGGCAATGAGCCTGCCCCAGGCAGTGGGGGAAAGTATGCAGAAACCCGTGGGGATATACCACTAATGTCACTGGGAACAGTTGTTTCACATCAGACAAAATGAGACAGATATACTCAATCATATTTCATGGTTGATTTTTCTCATACATTAAGAAGAAAAAAATCCATAAAATCATTGGTAAAGGCATTTTTAAAAGCTTTACCTAAAAATTGCATTGGCCTGCCTGCTAACGACACTGTTCTGAAGTACGGTGTCTCCTGGACCACATGGAGGCAAATTTGCATGAGTCATTCACTATATATTTGGACAGTAAGAGCGGGTTTCATCATACTGATGTAGATGTCTAATACGTAGGATGCAGGCATTTACATCTGAGCTAATCATCTAGTCTCCCTTTATAGTCAATAATGGGAACAGGCACTCCCAGGGTATGATTCATCTCGTCTAAAATAGGTCATATGAATTGTAGCCTCAAAATGTCTGTGTTTCTTCATTGACTGTAACAGCAGCCCAGGGTGAGTCGCTGAGCTGTCGATGTCTACGTCAGAAGTGTGGCGAGTTGAAACCTTCACCACAAGATGGATCACGAGAGCTCTGTGTGGTTGTGCTTTGTTACATTTGTGCATTCATAGTAATGTTTTAAGCACAGGAGTGTGAAGTGACACTGCAGCAAATCTCTAGCTACTACCCGTATCATACTAGAGTATGAAAGTACCAGTATTATTATTCTGTAATTACTTTGAATAGACCTCACAGACAGACACTATAAAGTTGTTGCTGCATTCTAACAGCTTAGCTCATTGCTTCCTGCACGTCGAGTCTGATTTACTGTGGTGAAGTGCACCTTTATGCTTGCTGATTAGCATGAAATTTTGGGTAAGACAAACATAGCGACTGAAATGGGCATGAAAAGCTGCCGTTTGCCTTTATTTTTCTGAACTCTCTAAATTAGATTAAATAAATATATTAAACTAATGGAAGAGCTATTGCATATCAAGAGAGCACTGTGCTGGTAGTAAGGAACCAAGGAGGTGAATGGAAGCATACTGGGCAGTCTGGCATTTGATACCAGAGTAAGAATCGCCATGTTGTACAATACAGCAGCTGGCAACAGAGCTCTACTAATAGAGAAAATTTTCAAAAGGTACACGCTGAAAATTTCCCAAAGCCGGTGCTTTTACCATGAAGTCACATAAATAGTTTGATACCATGTGCTGGGGCTACTGGCTATGAATTATGAATGAAGACTGCTAATCACCATGGAATTCTGATTGCTCAACCATTGATTACCTGCTGTCATTTGATAGTGTTTGGAGAAGATGGCTAAATATAATAAAGCATCCCATGCAGGCTTTGGGAATTATGATAAAGAGTTGACAGAATAATATTAAGAATTCTGGAATGTATTATCCTAGGCTTAAAGGAATAACTAAACCTGAACAAAAGTATTGGAGGAATGAAAAACTACTGCAATTATAAGGACCTGTTATATCATGCAAATTCTTCACCTTCAGCCTGATTAAAGGTCTTCAAGCATGACAGAACAGAGCTTGAAAATTGCCAGGATTATTATTCTGTAATGCCATGGTGAAGGTAGTGAATATTTTAGAGACTTACTGAGTATTCTTGCTGTCAGATTGTAGTGATGTTCCACCTCGTTGAGGTACCAAAGGGTGGTGTTTACACAGCGCATTTACTTTTGCTAGTAGCCAGCATTCTAATGCGGTGAAGGTCTCCAGAATTAACATGAATGAGACAGCAGAAAGATCTCAAGAAGATGAGAAGCCTGTTCTTTAATACCTTGTTAATAAACAGGTGTTTGGGCTTTGGGATCAATAACATGATTCTAGAGGAGTTATCAGAGTACAGACATACTATGTTTCTGAGTGATTACTGTTTGAACTCAAACTAGTATTACACAGCATTGTAGCTTCTCTTTAATTGCCTAATAGTCTTTTAAGTCAGAGGATGATATATTTATTTTAAGGACTGCAGACCGATATATTTAACTCATAGAATAGCACAAGAGAGGAAGGTTAGTCACTGATAGACATACAACAGTTCTCACATTTTGCAGTATAAAGCCTGATCTACCTAATTTTAACAATAATGTGAAAGAGCACCAAGTTCAGACCAGCCAGGATTCTTTCTGTGGATTCATAATTTGCTTTTGAGTTGTAAAAGCTGAATTGAAAAGTATTGGAAATAGTGTTTACTTTTCAAGACATCCAGCAAATTAAACAGGTCAGTCTGCATTGTGCTCTGGTAGCTGTTTGAACAAAAATCAGCAGGTGAAAACAATATATAACAGAACAAAGTGATAACTAAATGCGAAGACCTTTTTTTTTGACTGCGGTATGCTACATGGCCATGTACACATGACTCAATTTCATTTAGTATTGCATGGGAAGGTTCCACTCCTATCACACTATGGTATCTTGCTAATTCTATGTTCCAGTGATTCCTCTCTTTCTTAGTGTTTGTATAGTAACCTCCTGCTTGTGTCCTACTAGCAATGCAAATGAAATTTCATTCAAATGAAAATACAGCAAGAACACTTGAAATGAGATTTTTTTTCTGAGAGTCATGCTTTTCTTTTGATGAGTGCACTTGATAAAACGCGTTCCACTCACCCACAGCCCCCTGCCTTCTCTGCGTTTCACTGATAATGTGACCCACCACACTGAAACAGTATTATTTCCTGAAAGGCTGTAGGCAAGCATGATGATGAGAAGACAAAAAGGGAAATGAATGTTAAAAAATGGTATAAAAAAGAGATGTGGTTAAGAGATAGATATAATAAAGGGATAATAAGTGCATATTCTTCTGTGTGTGCGTCATAGAATACAGAGGAGTAATTCTGCCCACATTGTTATTCAAAATTCCCACTAGTTTCTGTGGGATATGAATGTGGGAAATGAGGATAGATTTCAGTGACATTAGCATGAGTTCAGTGTTAGTATGATGGAATTTGTATTTTGGAAAATGTTTGAGAGTAGACAAAACAATCCTTTTCAGAAGTTGCATTTAAAAATATCTCTGCATAAAGGAAAGACAAATCGGAAGTAAAAAGGAAAGGTGTTTTACTTACATAGAACTTAACTGTTTTTAACATAATTCCAGGAGGTTTTTTACATATATCGATACAAATACATGCACACACACACTCCCTTTTCATCAATTTGCACTTTACACTAGTATGTAAGAAAATGGTATTTAAGAACAGTTCCTTGATGATAACGTTTACAAGCAAAGCTAGCTACATTTGTAGTCAAAGGAGGACTGGGGACAAGAAAAGTATCCCAGCAGAGGAATACCAGTCCTGCTCAAACATACAATACTCTAATTGACTTCAACAAGGATAAATTCCCTGCTATATGCTTTTTTTTTTCAACATAACTGAAATCTTTCTCATTGCCAGTCATATCACTTCTTTGAGCATGCACTTACTTTAATTTTAGCTGGAACTCACCTTCAGTGAACCATCAGCAGAAAAGCCTATGCGTCACCTAAGTTCTCCTGCACTGATAAATTTCGCATTTTTACCTGTCCTAAAGCAATTGTTCATTCAAGTCTCCTCTTCAGAGTTATTAATGGAAATAAATACAGCCTATTTCATGAGGTCATATTTTATACACTCATGTTTATACATTTTTAGTCTGCTCAAAATCTTCTGGTTTGTACCAACTGTTATATTTTGCTCCTGACAAAGCATCAGCTGGTAGCAAACAGCTTTGGCCCTGAACACATGCCTCATTTTCATGGTGTAATTTTACCCGATGAAGCTCTTTATTATTCTATATTCTCTACCGTGAGCAATATCCCACAAGTCATTGCCAAATTGAGCAAACTATGGACCCAATTGTGACAAGAGGAAAAAAACCTGCTTGTTCTTAACAGATATGATAGGTGAGTAATAAATCAAAGCAAGAACTTGGGCAACAGCCTTCGTGCATTTTACTATGTTGGACACATTTGGAAGTGTGGAAAATCAGAATGCTCTTGGGATATTCTGCTGTTTTTTTTTACCCCATTCCACTTCTTAATCACAGAGTAATCTGGTATTGACAAATGACAGTTTAGTGCCCAGTTTTGGCTATGAGACTGCATAGTAAACACTCATGCCAGACTCTTCAAACAGAATATGAATTTATCATTTGTATTGTAACACTCTTCACTTTAGAAGTGGTTAATTATCATCCAGAGCCTGGTCTGTGCCGTACGGAAATGTTTAGACCTGTACTTAACTCTTTTAGATTGATTAATGTCCCCAAAGCTATTTATGTTTCCTTCTGGATCAGAACAGATTTCTCAAGCAGTATAGATTTTTCATTGAATATCGTTTAGTTCAGGACCATAGCAAATGTAGAGTGGTTTACAGAATTTTCAGGTGTGGTGATGAAACGTCTAAGCAATTACAAAACAGTAACCGATCTGTCATCTGTGGCACTGACCTTCTTCAAGTATAGCTGGTGAGAGGGAAAGACAGTTCAAAACTTTCCTGAACTGGCACTGGAGAAGACCCCAGTCTGATTTAGAATATCTGAATAGATATCACATATCATGAATTTCAGAGACCTTATCTGATCTGTCATGGTAGGCTGTTGAAACGTCTTCTAAATAAATTATCTAATTGCTTTCTGATGTCTGACATACCAATTTGCATAAACTGGTACTCGTAATTGGGGAGTGTGAGTATTTAGCTAACTGCATGTCTTGGGTGGCAGAGACAGACTTTAGAAGAAAAATTCCAAGGTAAATGATTCAACAGTTTGGTTAGAAAATCATTGTGATCTTGTTATTACTGAGAACATTAAAAACTATGTTTGTATGTTGCATCATATTTTATTTAATGTATTGCAACTCTTTTGCACTCCATTGAAATGGTTCTTGCTAACGAGTGTAGTTACCACTTAAGTCTCAAAACAATCCTCTTCAATGTATTGGCTGCCATCAGTCATATCCTTCCTTCTAGAATCTACTTTTTTTCTTGGTTTTCATGGCCTTATCATTTCCCAGATCTCCTCTTAGTTTTCTCATCGTAAGTGCTTCAGAGGGATCTTTCCTGGTACACCCCCACATCATCTCTTCCCTTTTTATTTGCAAATACAGCTTCAGCCACTGTATCTGTATATGCAGCTCACAAACCTTCTTCATTAGTCCAAACCGTCTCTTTCCCATCATGCCAAGGTCTCTGTCTCTCAGGTGATCCCTTTTGAATGACATTGGCTATGTCTCTACCAGCAGATAATGTGGAGTGAAGCAGGAGGTAGATGAGGAAAGCAAGAGGTGGTGCTGAGGACTTCACGCCCACATTGTGTGTGTTGTGCAGAAAGGTTATTTCAGACTAGCTGTGATCTATCAACATGGACTGGATGCCCACTGGCAGTTGAAGTGCTGCTTGGAGCATAAGCACAGGTCTTTGAACACAGGGTTAGGGTTAGTTTAATCTGAAAGTTCATGAGCTCCAAGACTGCTCTGCAATGCGAACTACAGCCCAAAAAGTGGAAACATCCTTCTGAAAGAAACACTGTGTGCTTTCTGCCATGCTTCCTCTCACACTTGCAGCTGTCTTTTGGCAGATGCCTATAAAAGAAGCTTAAGAATTATTTGGGTGTTAATCTACTGTGGCACAATCTACCATGCTGACCAGTTGCCCATCTCTCTTAATTAAACTGTAAATTATTGGAGGTGTCACCTTTCTTCCTAACACTGGTGCAGCTGGATAATAATTATTTGCTTCTAAATGCAAATATATTATTATTATTTTATTCGTACTGGAGCTCATCTACTGTTATCTCTCTTCTATTGTCAGAAAACTTCTCATGTCTTTGTTGTATAAGACATCTGGTCAGTATAGCTCAGCTACAAGCCTGGGACTGTAAGAACTGTTTCAATTAACATAATCTCCCAGTCACAAACAGTATAATCTTTGTCATCAGAAAGGAGAGTTATATAAGGTTGCTTCTAGCCATTGTAGTCATTTTGGAGTTGTGTCGTTGGGGGGAGGGTATTTATTTCTTTTTCTGTGCAGTTAAAGCACAGAATTAAAATGCCTCAAATATTGTTTTATCATTTAGTATTATGCATTCATTTCATCACTAGGATACAGACCTATTTTTAGTAGAGTGCTGTAACTGGCCAGTAGTGGCTCTGGTAGCTATGCCAAAGCCTCTGGAAGATGTGAGAATGGCCACAGCCAAGACAACAGCATTGCCAGGTTCCACTATACCAGCAAATTTACAGGAAAAGCTGTGAGGTAGCATTAAATGCAGAGAAAACCCTCTGTTTAAGCTCTGTCATCCTTAAGACTGACCAGGATATGTATTGCTCAGTTCACTCCTGCAGGTAAGTCACTGTGTCCCTTGCTTGACTAGGCTGGCCTCCATGAGACTGGCCACTACTTCTTGTGCCCCTCTGTC
Source organism: Psophia crepitans (assembly GCA_013399095.1). Taxonomy (NCBI): domain Eukaryota; kingdom Metazoa; phylum Chordata; class Aves; order Gruiformes; family Psophiidae; genus Psophia; species Psophia crepitans. The sequence continues at coordinate 14,650 of VWZZ01004276.1, read as the reverse complement.
CCCAGCCGTAAAGGATTGTTGAGCATCTCATGGGTTCGGGGGAGGTTTTTGTATGTATCTTAGTAATAACTGTGTAAATTAGGAACTAGTGTTAAAGAAGAAAAATATCACCAGAGTGAGGGTATGGGAACTGTTCAGCTGGACCAGATTCCTGCTCACAACTCAGTATGGCTACTCACTTAAGCCCTCTGGACTGCTCTTCAGAGACACTTCGATCTTTCCCTTGGCAATACACAGGTCCTTAAGGAGAATTCAGGCCACCAAAAATAATTACTCCATGCATTTCTGTGGGCCATACGGGTTTTTTGTAGTATATCAGGTCCTTGGAGACATAGACAAGAGCCTTACAAATTTACTCTTCTTTAGCAGACTTCCTGTTCTTCCTGGGCAGACTTTTACTTGCCTTTATAAAGACTTTCTTTATCAGTAGTTGATGTTTAGATTTATGAGAAGACAAGATCAAATATCTTTCTTAGGTGGTGTTGTCCTGAGGGTGCTTTCATGAGGACTCAGCTTCATTCCTTCAGACTTTCTGAAAGTAGGCCCCATTCTGTTCCTGTCCTACATGCTCATATACAAGTAAGAAATATTTTCGGTCTGCTAATATGGCTTAGCTGCTTTGAACTGTTAGCTTTATTCCAAAGAATGTTTGCAACTGAGACTCTCTCTGTGTGTCTGTTCTGCATGTACATGCACAATTTGTCCATACTTAGGGATTTGGATCGCTGAACAGCAGTGATGTTGCCTATCTGAGACTGGTATAACGCAGGATTAATACACTATGTGTTGCTAAAGCTGATTTTAAGTTTAAAGTTACCACCAGTGTACCCCTTTCAGTAACTTACTAGTCACTGTTTATACTGATCTGTATTCCTTTTTTTCCCCACTCAGATGTTGCAAGAGCAATTGAATTACTGGAGAAACTGCAAGAATCTGGAGAAGTACCAGTACACAAGCTGCAGTCCCTAAAGAAGGTGCTGCAGAGTGAGTTTTGTACAGCTATCAGAGAGGTATGAAATTGAGATTTTTAGTTATTTCTCAGAATAACATCCCTCTCCTGAAAAGAAAAGTGCGCTTGCCTTTCAGTGCTGGAGAAGCAGGAGTACCTTGTATAAAGGATGATGGATGTGAGATGTGTCTGTAGCTGCCTGCTGCCGCACAGAATGCTGAACTTACTGACAAGCAGACACAGAACAGTTGCGTCAGCATGGCATCAAGCCTGAGGCAATTAGCCTTGCTGAGGAGAAAGAGTGATTAATTAGTACTTTAGTATTCTGCTCGTGCTGTTTCAGGGTCTGTGCTAACCTGTACAGCACTGTGCTGGGATATGGGGACATGCCAAGTTGGGTCAGTGCAAGCTTAAATGCCTCTCCTTTGAGCTCAGGTGTGTGGTAGGGATGCGCTGATAAAATCAGATTGCAGCAAGAGACAACGGTGCAAGCACTGAAGTTAACTGAAGCCAACAGGAATCTTGCTGTTGAAGTCAGTGGTCAGGTCCCAGTGGGCCTTGCTCAGCATGTCAGAAATCCTTGTCAGATTGCTAAGAACTGTGATCATTACCCTGCCAGCCATGGTCTGGGCCTTCCTAAGCTCTGCCCAACAGTAGATAAGTGATGACTGTTTTCTTCTAGTCAAGCTAGAGAAGAAGTGCCACCCTTCCTACATGCATGCAAGCAGTATCTCTAAAAAGGTTAAATTACAAATACTTCTGTTAGAAGTTTGAGGCAGAAACCATGAATTAATACAACATTGTGTCAGACTTCTTACCTACTGAAGTGAGTGTTGTTAGCCTGCCCTAATGAAGGCAACATCTTTTCAGCAGAAAATCTGTAAGAACTTCTGTTTCAGTTTATCTGTCTACTGCCTGGAACTAATACTCCCTCACTAAAATCAATGGGGAATCTAATGTTCCCTCGATGATAGCAGGATTGAGTTCCTGATAACTAGGCAACAGCAGCACATTGATTGAGTGGACTGATGGGTGGCTGGAAGGAAGGAAGGAAGAGAGGAACAGATAGTAGTTTAATAAGCAAAATGCAACACACACTTTGTTTTATGGAATATATTCTTCAGTGTGAGAAAAAGAGAGAGGCTTACACTTAATTAAATGGCAGTTTTCAAGGCTTTTAAAAGGAAATAGTGTTCCATGACAATAAATAATGGCACTATGTACCGTGAAAAGCTGATATTCTGACTAGTCCTTTCATTTAAACAACTAAATGCTTCTTTAATTGACCACTGAGCATTGAAACGTTGTGGGGGTTTGTTTTTATTTGTTTTTGGGGTTTTTTTCTAGATAGCAGAGCCTGGTACTCCAATTGTTAAAGGCAATTTTCGGTCTTGCAACATCGTCAGTCAAATCTTACCAAATTTATATTCATCTCTGGAAAATCGTCTTAGCGGGAGCAAACACAAACCTTATTGAAACAGCTACAGAGCCTAGGAAGTAGGAAAGTGGCTTAGACAAATGCACTTGCAGTTCAGTGAACTGAACGTAGGATTTGACAAAATCATGTCAGTGGCACAAAAGATCTTTATAGAGTGTTGTCTGAAGACAACCTGCACATGACAGACTATCTAATTATTGTTAGATTCTTACAACCAAATAATAGTCACTTTAAGAAGCCTGTAACTAGTTGTTACACAAGAATTGATCTAAGATGAAGGAGCAGTTAGATGAGTTCTACCAACTTCATAAACAAAGCCTTTTATTTCTTTCAAAATTTTTAATATATAGTATAACCTATCTATCTCATATATCACTATCAGCGAACAAAATTTCTACACCCAAAACATTTATTAATGCTGTTCATCACTATCTATGTAAATCTTTTCTTAGAAGAAATTTCAAATGTAAAAGGCCCAGTAACAAATCTTCATTTTGGGAGAGTGGGAGAATTGACATATATACATTGCATAAATACATAATCCCAGTTACTTACAGTAATCCCTTGGCAAATATTTCAACTGTATCTCTTTTTTTTACCACCAGTTGAAGAGTTGTTGGAAAATTGCAGAAATTAATTTCTTACATTTTTTTAGAAAATAAAAACATGGAATATTTTAGTCACTTTATAATGTTAGACAACTGCAAGCAAGCGGCAAGGGCTTGGAAGATATCTGAGCTGGGTCTTGCTGTTAATTGGGGATACCCTTCTTGCACATTCTTCATGTACGCTGGAGTTCATGAAAGATTGATACGTACTTTATTGAACAGCGCAGTTTTTTTCTGAGCATATATGAGCTTGAGATAGCTGAGCCTAGACAGAAATCTCCCTGCAAATGCTCCCTCCCATTGTTTATCTTTTCTAGTGGCACGTGGCTCTTAATTCCCCCTATTAGCACCTACATAAACTAGAGGAGAAAAGTTGTTGACTGTACAAAAAAAGGCAGGACAGTCAGTTGGAAGTAATGAGAAAAGTGGGAGTTGAGTAGAACACAAGAGCCTCCCTAGAGAAAGCAGTGAAGCAGATCTAATGTGAGCAGTAGATAGGAGTAATCAAAATGGGATGAGGAGCAGGGGCAGGATTTGTATTAGTATGCAAATTCTGGAAGAGGCTGTTTGTTATATGTATACAAAGATTCAGATCTGTATTATGGTGTGTTCATTGTATAATGCAGATCTGAGCCTAACTTACTTTCATCAGAAATTCTAGTAAGATGTTAAGGCATTAGCCTTAACAGGGCGTCAGTCCCGTAACAGGGGAGCTTTGGAAAATAAACATTTTCTTTTCCAGTCTAAGAAATTATGGACACTTAACTATCTGGTGAGTCTGATTATTAAAATATGCCCCAGAGAAACTCAGTATTGGGCTGAGTGCAGGTGAAAGGATCCAAGATAAAATATAATCCACACAGTATTGATTGAATGTTACGTGTCCTTTCTACAAGTAGGAATTCTTTAACTACAGAAGCAGGAGGCCACTTTTATGATAGAATCATAGAGTCATTTTGATTTGAAAAGACCTTTAAGATCATCAGGTCCAACCATTAACCTAGCATTGCCAAGTCCAACCAGTAGTCCATGTCCCTAAGTACAACATCTGCACACCTTTTAAATACCTCCAGGGATGGTGACTCAACCACTTCCCTGGGCAGCCTGTTCCAATGTCTGGCAACCCTTTTGGTGAGAAAATTTTTCCTCATATCCAATCTAAATCTCCCCTGGTGCAACTTGAGGCCGTTTCCTCTTGCCCTATCATTTGTTACTTGGGAGAAGAGACCAACACCCACCTGGCTACAGTCTCCTTCCACGTAGTTGTAGAGAGTAATAGGGTCTCCCCTCAGCCTCCTTTTCTCCAGGCTAAACATCCCCAGTTCCCTCAGCCGTTCCTCATAAGAATTGTTCTCTAGACCCTTCATGAGCTTCAGCTCCAGCAGTTCAGTGTCCTTTTTGTAGTGAGTGGCCCAAAACTGAACACAGTATTGAAGGTGCAGCCTCACCAGAGCTGATTACGGGGGAACAATGACTTCCCTAGTCTTGCTGGCCACAGTATTCCTGATACAAGCCAGAATGCTGTTGGCCTTCTTGGCCACCTGGGCACACTACTGGCTCATGTTCAGCTGGCTGTCAACCAGGACTCCCAGGTCCTTTTCCACCAGGCAGCTTCCCAGCCACTCTTCCTCAAGCTTGTAGTGCAGCATGGGGTTTTTGTGACTCAAGTGCGCTGGCACTGAGCCTTGTTAAACCTCATACAATTGGCCTCAGCCCACCAATCCAACTTGTCTGCAAAGCCTTCCTACCCTCAAGCAAATCGACACTCCCGCCCACCTTGGTGTCATCTGCAAATTGACAGGGTGCACTCAATCCCCCTGTCCAGATCATCAGTAAAGATATTAAAGAGAACTGACCCCAACACTGAACCCTGGAGAACACCACTTGTGACGAGTCCACCAACTGGATTCAGCTCCATTCCCCACAACTCTTTGGGCTTGACCATCTAGTCAGTTTTTTATCCAGCCAAGTGGACACCCATCCAATCAATTAGCATTTAAAAGTATGAGATATTTTATTAGATGACATACATTCCAATCTAATGTGTAGAAATCTGTTAAATGGCTACAATAAATTGTATTTATGGGAACTTATTTAGGAAATCAACCCACCAGTACAAATCTGTGCATTAATATCCCACGGGAGTAAAATCTTTTTCCAGTGAATGGAATTTGAATAGAAGTATTTTGGCATTTTTCTAGGATGCTGTGTCAGGAAATGGTGATTAATGGTCTCACTTAGCTAAATATAAGTACCACCAACTGAAATATTCTGTCTGGCACTAGGCAAGAATACATGTTAGCTCTGAAAATAATGAAAATAATTGAAGTATGTAATGGCCTCAGTATTTCCTTTTCACCTGAAGACCCCTAGACCAGAAAACAAGTTGACGGAAGTCTGGTCACATTAAAATTGAATTTTGAAAAAAAAAAAAATAATTCTATTTTTAAATGACCCTAGCTACATGAAGATTAATTAGCTTCCTATGGCCTTGTCACCTGGCAAAAGATGCATGAATCTTTTCCATTATACCATTAAATCCTTTACCCTTCCACGTGTTTTTGATGTTTATTCAAAGCTGTTGCTATGTTATAGTCTTCTGATTCCCAGGAGGTTACTGGAATAGAGGAAGGGCAAGGCTATGAAAGCGAATGCATAATTGAGCTACTGAGAAGGTATATTCACGTGCAACATGAAACTAGGCAACCCGAACTGATAAAGTTACTGCAATTGTTTTAAGTCTGTAAAAAGGAAGTGATGAGAACTGTAATATAAGGTGAACTACTGGTCTGGCAAGAAACCTTAAAGAGCAGCAGGCACAGAAGATAGAATAAACAGTTGAGCAAAACAGAGTGAATCATCAACAAGAAAACGTGGCATGCCTTAGCAGATTATGGGAATGTCATTTACTGTTAACATCTGGTAATTGGTACTGAAATGCCAGAAGAGTAATGATACAACTTGATAAACCCATGCATCTCCTGATGAGCAGAAGTTTTCTTTCAAGGTCATTCTCAAATTTCTGTTTCAGTAGGTTAAATATGTAAAATTCAGGTGTATCTCACTTTCCTCCCATCTTTCTTTCAGTACTCCACTTTCCATTTCAAGATTAAATCTAATCTTTTTCTGTGTGGATCTTATTTAAAAGAAAATCTGATCAGTAAATACCTATGATGAAACATTTATCAATACCAAAGGTGATCATATCAGAAAGTCTTTATAAAAATGCAGTGTGGCAACCAGACGCACAAAAATAACCATTATTTCATTCTGTTATCTGTGACCCACACCAAAATATTAGGTCATCACAGCTGAGCGCTTTTGCAGGACTGGGTCACTGACAGTCATTTCTTAGAAGGAGGAGCAGTCAACACAAAATACTCTTGTGTATTATGTGTGAAATTAGTGTGTAGAACAGCATGTTGCTTTTGAAAGTAGATCAGTTTCTACTTCAGTAGTTTAAAACTTTTAAATTTGCTGTAAAATTATCTTGTGGACTGAGCATCCTGGACATTTAAAGACCACTAGTGACTTACAGGCAAAAAAATGGCAGTGGCAGAACACTAACCCATTTCTGATGAGGTCTGGATGCCCCTCAGTTACTTCAGAGATATATTTGATTATGTTCTGTAATATTAAAATCATAGTTTCTCTATATGCTAGGTAGGATAGTTAAACAAGCCGAGTTGCTATATTGGAATGATTTCCTTTAATTAGTAATTTTCTTTTTTTGTGCTTTAGCAGTCTGAACATCTGGAATCCCAGTGCTGCTGATAATGCAATGTGTTATTATCTGGTCATTTCCTCAAGCTGCCTACCTGCGCTTTTTGTTATTAACCCTAACACATGTTTTTGCAAACAGGAGGGAACCAGAAGAAAGCTGCTGGGTGGTGAAAGCTGAGTCTGGTGATACTGTGCTCATTATGTTACTGTGGTGCTCTGTGTGACAGCAGAGAGCTGGCTAGAACCCTTAACTTCAGTTGCCCCAGTATGGTGGTGTACTAAAGATAACAATCTGTGTATTAGCTGAACTCCAATGAAACTTCTCATTAATTCTTTTATTAAAATTACTCATTTAGGATTTTACTGTAGGAGTCATTTAAAGTCCTGGTTTCGTTGTGGTTCAGGAATCTAAAGATGTTTGTTCAGTTTGCAATACAATGCTATTCCTCCCAGACCTAGCCTCTGAAAGCAGAGTTCCAGTGTTTGCCTGATGAATCCCATCCCCAGTAAAAACAGAGGTTCATCAGCCCAAACTCTCTTGGTTGGCACTGAGGGCAGCCCCAGAGTCCAAATCCTGCCCCACGTTACTCTTTCTTTTCAGTGCGAGCTGAATATTTGTTACAGGATGAGAAATACAGCTCCAGTCAGTCTCTCATCTCCACAGGGTGAGCCCAGCTTCTGAAGTTTTTATATTATAAGATGCAACTTTGAAACAAAAAAAGTGTATTGAGAAAATGTAGTGCTGTAATTCACAGCGCAGATCTGTGGCTAAGGCTCAGTAGGAAGCCTGACATCTAAAGTCCCCTACTGTCACATTTAGCCATGCAAACGGAGGCGTTGGTCAGGATTAAGCAAAAGTGGTACGTTGGACTTACTAATAAGGCAATTAGTAAACAAAAGGGCAATAGGACAAGTCATATGGGGAAAGTGAGCGAGATTTATCAGCTCAGATTTGTAACTCAGGTCATAAAAGCAGTATGGTTATATTGCCATCATGCCCCATTAGACTGGCTGGGAAGCAATGTTCTCCTTAGGCTAATCTGATACCTTGTTAAACCTTGTTCTGGTATTCCAGATAGCTTTTTCAGAATTACTGCACCATTAATTTAGTAGTAGCACTCATGCAGCGGCAAATACAGAATTGTGCAAATTGAGGAAATTATTTCAGATTTTCCCATTCCTGTGCACAGATTGATTTGTACCTTTTCGTTAAAATTTGCGTTCCTGCATGCTAATTGTAAAGTCTTAGCATTTTATCTTTTTTCAGTTACTGTGGTGGATTATAATGTCAGTTGAACCAGTATAGCTTACCTGAATTCTGGGGCTGTGTAGCAAGAAACTTCTGCTGTACCTTTCCATCCCTTTTCCGTTACCAATATCCCAGTAATGAAATGCCACATAAAATAATGAAAAAAATTTCCGCTAAGTCAGTACCTGAGTCACTGTTTGGAAGGGACATACTTAGAATCATAGAATGGTTTGGGTTGGAAAGAACATTGACGATCATCTAGTTCCCACCCCCCTGCCATGGGCAGGGACACCCTCCACTAGACCAGGTTGCCCAAAGCCCCATCCAACCTGCCCTTGAACACTGCCAGGGATGGGGCCTCCACAGCTTCTCTGGGCAACCTGTTCCAGTGCCTCACCACCCTCACAGTAAAGAATTTCATCCCAATATCAAATCTAAGTGTCCCCTCTTTTAGTTTAAACCCATTCCCCCCTTGTCCTATTACTCCCTGCCCTTGTGAACAGCCCCTCTCCAGCTTTCCTGTAGGCCCCTTTAGGTCCTGGAAGGTTGCAGTTAGGTGTCCCTGGAGCCTTCTCTTCTCTAGGCTGAACAAGCCCAGATCCCTCAGCCTGTCCTCATAGGAGAGGCGCTCCAGCCCTCTGATCAACTTTGTGGCCCTCCTCTGGACTTGCTCCAGCAGCTCCATGCCTTTCTTGTACTAGGAACCCCAGAGCTGGACGCAATACTCCGGGTGGGGTCTCACAAGAGAAGAATAAAGGGGCATCCCCTCCCTCGACCTGTTGGCCACACTGTTTTTGATGCAGCCCAGGAAAAAAGTGGGTTCATTCTTAGCTTCATTTAAAGATGATGGTCTGGCAAAGTAGTAATTTTTTTCAAGTTTTACAAAGTTTTGCTTTCCCTCTCCTGGTTACAAGTACTGTATCTATAAGGATGACTTAAGAGAAGGATGTGTACGTAAATTAGGACAGGAAAAAAAATCAAATTTCAAAGGATGGGCTGCCTGCTTTTTGTCTTGCCACCATGCTGTATTAGGCATTTAGAAAGTTCAGTCAAAAGCTTGTTAGCACAGAAAATATTTTTTTTCAATTACCCTACTGTGTTCAAATATGTGCTGTTTTTTGGAGTGAATGTAACCAGAAATTAGGCAAATTTTGAAAAACAATGAAGTTTCGTTTACCACTTTACCGTAAATGATGGAAGCGTTACTCTGTTGCTTGCAAGCTCTGGATGGCATGAATGAGAACTTTTGGAATTATTACCTTGTCACTCAGCAGATGGCCTTCATTAATGGCAATTATATGAATTTACGAAGCTGCCCGAGCATTATCTGAGAGAAGGCATTATTAAGCCTCTGTGCAATTACTAAGTCCCAAGCACTTCCATGACTTCACTGCAGGAAATTCAAAACAGCTGCTGTTGTCACTTTTTTTTAGCTGCCTAGAGCTAAATACATTGATTTCGCAGATGTACTACCCCAGAATCTGGGGCCAGACCGTATCACTGGTCTTTAATCAGTGCTTTCTCCTATTGGATTTGATTAAAGATCAATTTTCAGAGTTGGCTGATGGCTATATATCTACTCAAATTTGTGTTCTGCTTGCGTAGTTGTGCCTTTCACAAAAGATAAATATTTTAGTGCTGCAAGAGTTCTGCAATGTATAGAATCAAAGCAATGACATATCTTGTTCACATCACAGTTTATTTGGATTGCTGTACCATATTTACTAAAACTGTCTGGTGATGTTCTCAGGTCTGCACACGGCTGCAGTTGCACGTGCTGCAGCAGCTGACTCCAGTGGAACATGGGTGATGCATCTCACCACCTTTTTTGTTTTCCTCACACTATCATTTTAGTTTATTGCTGCAGTATCAGATTACATAAAACTCTTAAGAATCATCGAATCTTTAAGGTTGGAGAAGACCTCTAGGATCATCAAGTCCAGCCATCAACCCAACACCACCATGTTCACTAGACCATGCCCCGAAGTGCCATGTCTACATGCTTTTTGAACACTTCCAGGAACAGTGACTCCACCACCTCCCTGGGGAGCCCGTTCCAATGTGTGACCACCCTTTCAGTGAAGAAATTTCTCCTAATATCCAACCTAAACCTGCCCTGTGGCAGTTTGAGGCCGTTGTAGAGAGCAATAAGGTCTCCCCTCAGCCTCTTTTTCTCAAGGCTAAACAACCCCAGTTCCCTCAGCCGCTCCTCATAAGACTTGTGCTCCAGACCCTTCGCCAGTTTCGTTGCCCTTCTCTGGACATGCTCCAGCACCTCAACGTCTCTCCTGTACTGAGTGGCCCAAAACTAAACACAGTACTCGAAGTGTGACCTCATCAGAGCCAAGTACAGGAGGACGATCACTTCCCTACTGCTGCTGTCTACACTATTCCTAATACAAGCCAGGGTGCTGTTGGCCTTCTTGGCCACCTGGGCACGCTGCCGGCTCAGGTTCAGCTGACTGTTGACCAGCACCCCGAGGTCCTTTTCTGCTGGGCAGCTTTCCAGCCACTCTGCCCCAAGTCTGTAGCATTGCCTGGGGTTGGTGTGACCCAAGTGCGGGACCCAGCACTTGGCCTTGTTAAACCTCATATAGTTGGCCTCAGCCCATCAATCCAACCTGTCCAGATCCCTCTGCAGAGGCTCCCTATCGTCAAGAATAAACAGAGTAGCTTCTGCTGCAGTTCATTTCAAGCTTGCTACTTCCTCTTGAAAGACGTCAGTAGCAAGGCAAACTACTGAGGAATATTTATGCTGACAGGTTGTTGGAAGCCACTGCACCACTGTTTCTGTCTTGATGGAGCCTCAGTATCCCCTTGCTTCTGCTTAACTGATGTCACTGATGAGAATCTCCATTTTTAATTCTGCCTTCAGAAAAGAAAAGAAATTGTAAAACTGTCTCAAAACTCCACGTTAGCTACATTTTTTTGTTGGTATTTGAAACAAGAAACATCAGCAGTTTCCTTCCTTCTCCCTGCCTTCTCAGCTTGATAGGAACACTGAGATAAACTTGCATGAGGGGCTCAAGTTATGTCACGTTTCGTCGAGGCGCTGATTTTGGCAGTTTTGCCAAATCTCTTAAAGTTTGTAATATAACTATTGCGTACAGCAGCCCCAACAGGATTTACAGAGTTAATGATAAAGTGGAGGAAATTAGTGTTTATTAATACTTGGCTTATTTTTGAACTCAAAAATAACTGACAGTGAGGTCTAAGAGTTTTAAATTATAAGCTATCAATTTCAAGTGGTCTTAAGGGAATTAACTAATCACACATATTGCTGTTTCTTTTGATCCCCATATATTGCAGTAGAAGCAGCAAGAGACTTCTAGGACAGTATTTTGGTAAGGCTTAGTGATCTCATAGCATGCAATTTCTGAGACACCTGTAACATTGTCTTCAAAGACACCAGAGCACAGAACAGCACGTAAGGGACATGAGATGAACTACGCAACCAAATCATTTTTATTGTTCCTCATATAAGTATTTTTTATTTGCAAATAAAAGTCTATTTTTCATTATTCTTAAAAAGGTGCCAAGCAACTCCTATTGACTTTACAGTGTCAGAGTGATATTTCCAGACAGAATCGACACTGGAGGGAAGAAGAGGGGGCACACAGAGGTCTTGTGTGTCCTAACAGCAACACCAGTAGTGTTTCAACTGACTCATCCAATATGTGCAGAGGGTGTGACAGCATGCGTTTCCTGGTACATCTGCTATGTTCTTCTGCTCACACAGAAGGGAGGAAAGAGATTCTGGCCCCAGCATGTAACCCCTATTGGGTTGTTTCTTGGACAGGCATAGCCTCATATGGCAAGAACTCAGGGACCAAAACTTGGTTCAGCTTTCAGACATCAACACAGATACTGTCAGAGCAGAGTGAGGACCACCCTTTTCCACATAAAAAATGTAAAAGCGATATTTTGGCATTTTAACTGGAGCCTCCATAAAGTACTCCAGTCTAGATTAAAATATTATACCCTTACAGTGATTATACGTAACTTATTTTTAATAATTTTTCAGGCCTGTTCTGGTTTTTTTCCTATTGCCTAAGGACAGCTTAATAATGCATCAAGATTCAGATCGGTTTTTTGCTTTGGTAAAACTGACCTAGTTTCCTCTATAACCCCCATCCCCTGAAGAAGGAAACTTTTAAGTAAAATATCCTCTATGAAAATGCAAAAGCCAGCTTTCATAGTATTTCTTCCACATGCTCTGAAATTAAAACTGTCTCATCTCCTCAGGTTGTTAAACGGGAATGAGTTTTATTTACAGGTTTGAGCTATTTAATGGGTTGGCATCCCTGCTGCATATGAAGGAAAGAGATTGTTATGACAGTTGTGAATATGATACAGATGTTTGGGTTTTGAAAATAGACTCCAACAGGAGCTGCAAACACGTAACTGCTCACAGGCTGATGAAAGCTTACCATATAAGAATACTCAGAATGCCAGCAACCTTGAATGCCCACATTCTGTCAGATATAAATAGCTCATTAATACAGACTAGTTGTCACAAAGCAGCTTTTTCTGTGAGTGTCCAAATTCAGTAGCTGCAGGAAATAACTTATGTAATATAGACCTTGTAGTGCTTCCAGTAAGACCTATAACATACCACATGCCTTCCCGTCAAAGGTACTTTTCAACCAGTTCAACCTCACTGTGCTCACAGGCATCCATCGACATGTCCTTTTGACATTGATAAAAGACATCCTTTTGTCAGCTTGCTGCCAGGGACAGAACGAAGATGATGTACAGTACATAGTGTGAACATGGGTGCAGGACTGTGTAATTCTACTTCTGCCAGGATTGATCAAGCCCGTAACAAAATAAGTCTTTGTGATTCATTTGCTCAAGCAATCTCATTGAAGAATCTGAGTTTATCATAACCTTGAAGTTGCAGTGTGTGTATCACAGAATCACAGAATCGTAGAGGTTGGAAGGGACCTCAAAAGATCATCTAGTCTAACCCCCCTGCCAAGGCAGGGCCACCTAGAGCACATCACTCAGGAACGTGTCCAGTCGGGTTTTGAATGTCTCCAGAGAAGAGAGACTCCACAACCTCTCTGGGCAGCCTGTTCCAGTGCTCTGTCACCCTCACAGTGAAAAAGTTTTTCCTTATATTAACATGGAACCTCCTATGCTCCAGCTTGCACCTGTTGCCCCTTGTCCTATCACTTAATGAGACCGAGAAGAGCCTGGCTCCATCTTCCTGACACTCACCCTTAACATATTTATAAACATTGATGAGGTCACCCCTCAGCC
>VWZZ01004275.1:612028-723153 GCA_013399095.1 Psophia crepitans | reverse complement strand
GGTTCGTTCCCCCCCCGGCCGTCCCCCCGGCAGACGCCTGCGAGGGCGGGAGGGAGCGAGCTCCCTCCCGGGCACGGCTGGGTTTCCCCACGCGTGACAATCTGAATTGTACCTGCGGGAAAGCGGGGCGGGGGGGGGGTTAGGGGTGCAAAGCGGTGCCTTCTGCTCGGGAGTTGCGGTGATGCTCCACGTAGCGTAGGGCAGATAGCGAAATAAGCGTGCGCGCTGGCTGCGCGGTTGTTCACACGCGTGTGTGTGTGCGCGGGAGGACGGAGGGACCAGCCCCCCGCCGCGGGGGTCCGCGGGCGGCAGTGCCGGGGGGGCCGGGGAGAAGCGCCGGCAACCGCCCTGCCAGCCGTGCTCCGCTGCCCTGGGGAGAAAAGCGGGGGGGGAGGAAATCCCGGCTCATCTTTGACGATGAAACTCCGGTCCTCTGGTCAGTTTTATGTCAGGGAAGCGGCGCGCAGGCAGTGAAACTTAAAAGAAATTTTGTTTACAAACAGTGAGAAATAGGAAGGGGTGGTCGCTTGAGCTATCGGTTTGGTTTTTATGAAACTGAATTTACTTCGGATTTCCCTGTATCTAGGTGACCTTTTGGTTGCAGGGATACCAGGTACCATTTCATTTTTTATTTGAGTGTTGCTGCGAAACTGTTTTCATGCCTGATTGATTGGGGACTCGTGCTGCAGAGGGCTGTGTTTGTTGTATGTTTGGGAGTGGAATACATAACTCGCAGCATCTGAGTACTTGGGGGGGGGAGGCTGGAGAAATTGCCCACTCATAATACATGCTTCCATCTGCAGAATATCAGGTGTAGATGGTCTTGGTTCTCGTATGTAACACAGCTCAGCTTCTGTTGTCTGTGGATGTTTTAGCCCACAGTCAAATTCACTTAGTGAAAGTTAGTGAAAAGGCATGTCTGTGCAGTAGGTGAAGTGTGGATCCTGTGGATAAACGTGCTAGTCAAGCTGTAATAAGTTCTGCTTAGAAGAACAAAACCAAACCCTTACGCTGTCAGCAGCCCCTGAGATGATTATTCGGTTCTAGCATCCATCGAGGCGATCAGAGGTGACAGAAACCAGCACTCCCAAAAAATCTCTTTGCTGATGCATTCTTACTAATTTACATCTGTCATTTTAAACCGAACTTGTATCAGGTCACTAATAATCTCTCTGCTGTTTCTTGATCCTCTTGGATGTATTTACCAGACAGTGCCTTTCTCTCTCGAAGTGCAGGACGAGGGCATTTTAATTTATTTTTTTTCCTCTGTGTGACCCAGATTTTTATTTGCTGAAGTTGTGAAGGATGCCTATTGATTATGTATGAAGTTTGAAATTTATTGCTGTGGGAGAGAGGTCGCTACAAAGCTCGAGCACCAGAGTAATGTTAGGCCTGCAACTAAGATTTTCTGATACTCAGTGGCTCTGCTGATGGTTCTGAGGGTTAAAATTCACTTACATCCTAATTTTAAGCCTTAACTAAGTTTCCTGGTTTTGAGAAATGCTGGTCACTCACAGCTGCAATTGATTTCTCTAGGAATTAGGCTTGCTCAGCACTTAAATCAGGGGTAGGTGATTATCTGGGAGTGACTTTATATGAAAGTAGGCACTTCTGTCTGAAAATTTTCGACTATAGGAATGTGATTTGATACACATGATGATGTTCTAATAAAATTTGGACTTGAGGGGAATGTAGGCATGGGGCCATAGTTCTAAGTAAGGGCGAAGAAGTGTTTGAGTCATTCATTTTAAGAGGGTTTTTTGTTTGTTTTCATAATTTTGCTTAAAGTAGTGTTTTTAAGTAAAGAGATTAAACACTAAATTAAATATTTAAAATTAACACATTCCGAAAGGAAAACATACTTTCATAATATTGATATTGTAACTATTGGCACTTGAGTTTCTACAGTTCTGATGATACTGTGAACCCATTTGTTAAAAAATTGTTGTTACTTATACGTGATTTTCAGCATAATGGAGACTAGGTCATGCATTTTGCTCCCCGCCTCGAAAGAGTGGCATGTGGGATGGGAGGGGTTTTTTAGAGTCTATTTTAGAACAAGGTTTACTTTCCCTTATATATTTATTCCTCTTGCTGGCTGCAATGGAGGTTTGCAGAATTACGGATCCATTTAATAGCTACGCATCCCCGCCTAATCTGATCCCCTTCCTCTGTGGCAGAAACATTTCCCTTTCAACTTTTTCGCTACTCTTCCCCTTGCTCAGCCCATCCCTGTCTCCTCCGGTGGCCGTACAAGCAGTTTATATAGCTGTGGGCAAGCCACACCAGGCCCCTCAGAACCGCTGCTTCCTTCCAAAGCATCCTGCGTTAGGCCGGAAGGTGAAGAGAAACCCCCTTAGCACACCAGCCTCCCTCACTTTGCTGGCCCTGTAGCATGGCAGCGGAAGGTCCTTGGAGGAGCAGAGCTGTGCTGAGCAATTTCCACAGGGTTATGTCCTGCCTGCCACCACCATGTCCTCTGTTCAGGACCTCTCTGGTTCCCCTCCATCCTTGCTGCCCCCCCCAGCCTTTTTTTCCCCCGCAGGCCCCTGCCGCCGGCCGCAGGGTTGTGGCCTGTGAGCGTGGGCGGTTGCTGTGCCCACATGTCCCAGCCATTCCTTTCGGGGCAGGGCGCAATAATTTGGGTCTCTTCTAATTGCTGACTGGCTTTCTCTCAGAACCCGTAGGGCTGTCATATCTGTGAGGCCTTTTCCCTCGGTTTTGATTGAAATTGGACAAATGGTTGAGAGATGATGGATGGGGCAGGGAAACGGGACTGGCAGGCAGATAGAGAGGAGGATAGACAGAGTGAGCGGATATGCCTTGTTTCCTTAGGAAATTAGGAAATTTCCTTAGGAAGTCGCACTGTCCTGTCATTTATTAATTTTACTTTTTTGTGTATGTCTTTGCTAGTTATGGAGACAAAAGGATACCACAGCTACCCAGAAGGCTTAGATATGGAGAGACGGTGGGGTCAAGTTTCTCAGTCTGTGGAGTATTCTTCTATAGGTGCTGGAGAACAGACTAATGACAGTAACTATATGGAGATTGTAAATGTAAGCTGTGCTGCTGGCACTTTTGCCAACAGCAGCGCTCAAGGAAACAACAAAGAAAAACCTGAACTACTCTCCTGCCTGCAGCAAGACAGCAGTCAGCCTGGTCTTCTGCCCTCTGACATCAAAACTGAAACAGAGTCAAAGGAGCTGTCAGCAACGGTGGCCGAATCCATGGGTTTATATATGGATTCGATACGAGATGCCGATTACCCCTATGATCAGCAGAACCAGGGGAGCCCAGGAAAGATCTACCAGAACGTGGAGCAGCTGGTGAAGCTCTACAAGGAGAACGGCCATTGCTCTTCTCCCCTCCACAGCGCCAGCAGGCCCTTGCGGTCTTTGATGTCGGACTCTGGGAGCACTGTGAATGGTGGTGCCATGCACGCTATTGTCAAAAGCCCTATCATGTGTCAAGAGAAAAGCCCTTCGGGCTGCAGCCCTCAGAACATGGTTTCCTCGGTGTGTAGTCCTGCTGGAGTTAACTCTGTGTCTTCAACTACTGCTAACTTTGGGAACTTTGCCGTGCACAGCCCCATCGGCCAGGGAACCCCTTTGTCACGCTCGCCAAACGTCGAAAACCGAGGGTCTATGTTGCACAGTCCCGCGCACATTAGCAACGTCGGGTCTCCGCTTTCTAGCCCTATAAGTAGCATGAAATCACCTATTTCTAGTCCTCCCAGTCATTGCAGCGTGAAATCTCCCGTCTCAAGTCCCAATAATATCACTATGCGATCTTCTGTGTCCAGTCCTGCCAACCTGAACTCGAGGAGCTCCATTGCCAGCCCTTCCAATGCCAATAATAGGTCCACTCGTTCTAGTCCAGCAGTTAGCACTGTGGGATCCATCTGTAGCCCTGTAAACAACTCCGTAGGATTCCTGGCTTCCGGCACGCCGGCAGGACCTAGCAGAAGCCAAGATACCGTTCCCAGTCCAGAAACAAAAGACAAGGGTGCTCAAGAACTCACGTTTCCTAAGATGGAGGAAATGGAGAATTCCATCTCCAACAACAGTCAGATGAACCTTGTTCAGTTCATAAAACCCGAGCCAGACGGTTCATTCGGCAGCGCGTGCATTGGCGACAGCAGCAAAATAAACTCTGATTCCCCCTTTTCGGTACCAGTGAAGCAAGAGTCGGCCAAGCATCCTTGTTCTGGTGCCTCTTTTAAAGGGAATCAAACAGTAAATCCTTTCCCATTTACAGATGGCTCGTATTTTTCTTTTATGGATGACAAAGACTATTACTCTCTTTCTGGGATCTTAGGACCACCTGTTTCTTCATTTGATGGAAGTTGTGAAGGTAGCAGTTTTCCAAATCCAGGCCTACCTGTGGGAATTAAGCAGGAGCCTGATGATGGCAGCTATTACCAAGAAAACAGTATACCATCCTCTGCCATTGTGGGTGTAAATTCAGGTGGACAGTCGTTTCACTACAGGATCGGTGCCCAAGGCACAATATCTTTGTCACGGCCGGTTGCTCGAGAGCAGGCGTTTCAGCACTTGAGCTCGTTCCCTCCCGTCAGCACGCTAGTGGAGACCTGGAAGTCGCATTCGGAGTTGGCATCCAGAAGAAGTGATGGGTATCCAGTTCTAGAGTACATTCCAGAAAACGTGTCCAGGTGAGCAGGCAAATTACTTCCTCCCCCCCCCCCCTTCTTTTTTTCCTTCTTCCCCTGCATTAAACAAACAAGGTGTGAATTAAAATGGGAACCAGGGTGGTGTTTCTCAACCTGATGCGTGATTCTTTGTTTGCATTTTAATTCTTATCATTAGATTTGCTGGTTTCTTGCTGTATTTTATTCTCCTTTTAATAAAAACAAAGTGCTGGCTTTAATATTTAAAAAAAATATTATATTCTATAGTTATTAGATTTGAAAGTGTAGCTTCAGTATGTTTATGAGCTTTTACTACTATAAATGTTGTTTTTCCCGTAATGAGAGCTTAGTAAAATTGTTCTCGTGTGTCCTATAATGGTTATTCTTTCTTAGCTGGTGCTTAAATGTGTTGTACCTCAGATGAAATGTTGAAATGAGAATAAGAAAACGGTAGTATTGTGAATCCGTTTTTGTAAAGATGCATGGTTATAAGTTTGCACCGGACTTTAACTAGTTAAGTTTAAAAACTAAACCTTACAAGCCTGTGGCAACATATTATTTCTGTATTTTAACTGTAGGAACATTTGGTTTGTATATATAGAAAAATGCCTCCAGAAGGAGGAGGGCTGTTAAAACTTGACGCATTTGAAAGGGATAAATGGATAAACTGATCCCCTCACTTTTGGTGGAAGAGAAATATGCAAGTGTCATTTGAATTTGTGTTTCTTGGCTGGTTTGTGGAAGCATGTACTTCTTCAGCAAACAGGTGTTCGTGTATTTCATAAAGGATGCTTACGTTCATAAACTACCTAGTTTCATAATCAATATTTCAAGTTATTAAGCACATCTGACAGCATGACAGAGTTAGAATAGTTACATAGCCTCTTTGTGTGTCAAACAGGCTCACCAAAGATTGGGTTAAAGTTCAGCAAAATATCCGGTAAAATAATTTACGTTTACCTTTTTCAAGCCTTTTTTCATTCCACCATGAGATTTGCAACTGCCCTCAGTGAATGAAACGTCTTTCTTATTCTTGGAGTGAAGAGTATGTGTAGCATTTTCTATATTTGTATGATGCTAAATATTTCTGAAAAAACAGTGTTGCAGTGAAAAGCATAATACCTAAAATAATGGTGCTTTTGAGAAGGGAAAACAGCCTATCTACCAAGGAGAAGAAAAAAAAAAAAAGACTTTAAATATTTTATTCTCAGATCTGTCCAGTACCTCTACAATCTCCTTATCATTTTGTAAGCCATACTTCACTTTTTCTTTGGTGATTTCAAATATGGTCTCTAAAGAATGCACCTTTTAATATTTATTTCTCAACTTGAAAGGGCTGTATCCCACCTTCATGCTGAACTTTACATGTTTGCTGGGTCTTGGTTGTCATCCAGGCTTGGCTTAAATGTACTTTCTTGGATCAAGGAAGATGAAGTTACTGTTTTCTAGTTATTTTACCCGATGAAATTTTTATAAATTGCATTATTTATATAGTGAGAAAGGTTCACCAGAACACCGATGGGATGCCTGAAAATAAAGACCCAATATTTTACTACCTTTGTTGTTGAGCACTGTTACTTGGGCAAGTAGCTCCTACCAGCCATGAGAGCTCTTGCTTGAGTAAGTGCTGCTTGTGCTGGGTCAAGGTTGTCATCTGTTGCAGGGGCAGGCACAATAAACAGGGAAATGCTGGTAGGAGCATAGCTGTCATCAGTAGTTGTGTTTTGAATGACGGTTTCTCATAAGGCTTTTGAAGGAGTCTTCTGATCTATCATTAGTCCATGGTAGGTCTTCTCATCTTTTTACTTCTAGACCAGTAAATGGATAATTTGTGTCATCGGGCTTGATGATGACACAGGATTGATACACCTTTCTGTCTTTGTGCTCTAAGCTGGTATCTCAGTAAGATATACAGGTGAGCGTAGTTGCTACCTTGCAGGATTGAAATCCTGAAATTTTTAGCACTTAGAGCTATTACTGCATGTGTGGAATTCTCTTTGAGTGATGGAGATCTGCAGGGTTGTGACACTTCAGGCACCCTGATCTGTATTTCAGATTAGGATGTATGTCATCATTTCAAATCTCTTAACTCTGCCCCATTATTTAACAAAATGTTACTCTTGATCTGCTTGGCAGCGGCGCTTTGCTGGCAGGTGCAGCTGGGGACCTGTGCAAAGCCCTTACAATTTTGAAGGTAAATTCGTGTAGAGGTCATTTTAGCAGTAGAGATTTGAACATGTAGGTGCTTACTCAGGTATTTGTCTGCTCATGAGACAAGTCATAAAGACTCAGTGTAAGATGTCACACATGTAAAAGCTCACTCTTGATAATCAACGTCAAATTGATTTTTACCTTTTTTTTTCATTTCTGTGCCACGTTCCACTTAAAATAGAGGAAATGACGTGCAAGTTTGTTCAAGCTCCATAGTGCTGTAATAAAACACGCATAGTTTAAAACCATGTCAGACCCAACATCCCAAGGTGTGTTGCTGCTGTCGCATGTCAGCATGGTATGGGGTTTGCAAAGTCTCTCTTCCTTTGTGTCGACAGAACAGCAGCATCACACCTCTGGACTCTGCATCCATACCAGATCCTTGTTACTTCCTTTTTTTTTTCCTAACGTGTGAACCATATCAGACATTGCACACTTTACAGACTTCTACAGCTTGTGATTAACCCTTCAAAGACTGTGGTATAAAGTTTCTGGTATTCTGAGTCTTCATCGTCGTTCAGATATACTTGTCCTGCAATATAATTTGCCATAAGCAAAGACTAAGGTGAAACGAAAAAATAGGCTACATGGTTCTCTAAAGTCAGTAGATGACCAGCATTGAATGTATCTTGTTTTGGCAGTGTTACTTTGTGGGCTTCAACATCATACCCTTTTTAGACTGCTTCTGACTTGCAGCTTACATGGGGAAGAGGAGTGGGTGACCAGGAGTGAAGATGACTTTTCACACTGAGAAAGAATCTTTAGATTATTACTGTAAAATTTTTATATTTTTTTTCCCCATTAGTATATCACCTTTCTTGACTCAGGTATACTTGCTGATAGTGTCTAATAAACAGCGTTTAGGCATTTAAAATGCTTTGTAGTTTGTGCCCAGTACCCACTGTCAACTAGAAAGTTTATCTTTTTCTCCTTTAGTTATTTTTATTAGACGTCCATAGTTACAGTTCTTTTTAAGTTAGCTGGTGGTAACTTACTTTGTAATATTGCAACTTGTGGTGTTTGGGGAGTGAGAGTCTGTTAAGCAAAACCAGGTTCCCTTATTCCCTTTTAAATGTTTTTCTGCTACTAATACACATGCAGAACATGTCTTTGTCTTTGGAAGATTTTTACATGTTTAATTTTTAATAGAGGGTGAATCATACCTGTCTGTCTGCATGTATAGATCCCCCTCCATGACTGACATTTCTAAGAAATAAGGGTTTCTAAACTAAATAATAGCAAAGTGGACTTGAAAAAGAAGGGATGTGTGGTGTCATTGAGGAAAACCTACACTAAGAATCCAGATAGGATTTCACTTAAAGGTGATTGCTCGTCTGAATCAGGGTACCAGCCTAAGCCTCATGATCGTGCCAATTATGCAATTTTCCAACTGGCCTAGGAAAATGTCATGGTTGCTTGAAACAACAGTAAAAATTGAGGAGGATGACCTTTCTGCTGCGTTAGCTCTTACATAAAGCTTCTTCTGCAAATGTGCCTTTTCCCTCTAATTTCCATATTAACTCATGTATGTACACATGCATACTCACTTCTCTCTGCCGTTGTGGTGGAAACAAAGGGTTGATACTCCTACTGTAGTTTCTTCCTGATAGTTCCACTGACATAATCCAGTCTGGGATGAATTCACAAAGTTTGATGTGTTATTATTAAAAAAGTGTACTATTTTAACATAAATTGCATATGTTTATCAATAATTATGTTTCAGTTGTTGTCATTCAGACAAGGAGATTTCTTTTCAAAACAGTGTTTCATGGTATTTTAGAGTCTAATTTACGTCTTTTAAAAGGAGTTGAAAGTCTGTCATTGACTTCTTAGGGTTTATGGTCAAATCTTTGATCAAACATTGACAATATTTTAGGGACTTCTTATACCTGACTTTTCCTGAGCCATTCACATGGCTCAACATTTTTTTTTTCATAGACCCTACTTGTAGCAGCCCCCCCAAAAAACCCAACCCAAACCAGATAACCAACCCAGTGACATGATATTCATTTACGTGTAACCTTCACTGACTTGAATGGGTGATTCTGGTTAAAATCTGATTTCAGGCTATTGCAAGTATTTTTGTAAATAAACTTTTATGTTAAATATTATCTAGAATAGTCACTTATCAGAATTATACCTGCCAGAGAGATAAAGGTCTGGTAAATATTATTTTTAGAATTTATGAATGGCCTTGACCTCTGTTTGTTTGCTGACGGACTTTATGGGAAAAAGACCGAGCTGTTAAAATATTCTCCATGCTTGGCAGGACTAGTTTCCCGTTTAGATTCCCACCAATTTACTGTGCAAACCCTTTTCACCCATGATTCTCATATAGTAGACTGTAGCCTTAAATCTGTACTTTTTTTTTTCCCCAATTTAAAAAGTTATACTTGTTTTTGTACGTTCTTGTATGATGTGCATTTTTTTAACAGTTCTAGGTATACTCTTGATACAACAGGGACCTCTGCATGTATTTACTTCTCCTTAAAGAAGTTAAGAGTCTGTATTAGTATGTCAGGCCAGGAGGTCTAAGGGTTCTACTTAGTGTACCAACATGCATTTAACAGCCTCGTGCTTTCTACAGCTTGCTTTGTTGTAATATTGTTGAGGGTGCTCCTTTTTGGTTTTGCTCTTTTTATTGAGAAGTTCACAATCTGTAAAGTGTTATCTTTTGAAAATGTGACTGCTAATGCCTTATTTTCCCTTAAAATTATACACATCAATTGACTTCTGTACTGTGGCACGGGAGAAGTCCACGTAGCTGGAAAATTGTGCTCCATAAACAAATGGATCTTCCAAATCTGGGGAAATGAGAGCTCCGTTGCCAATCCACATGCCAATATCTAGGCGTTGTTTAGTTCTTTGTGCACAGGGATAAGTAATGTTGTGTATTACTAAAACATTTCTATTTCCAGTTGATGCTGCTGAACTTTGCAATACTTGGCTGTTGGAAATCAGTTTGCCATAGGTTATTCTGGTAATACTTGATTGTTTCCTAGCTTTTATATCACTTCTGGTGATACAGAATCTCACTATGATACCTTCTTTTGACAGTTTTCTGAAAAGGGGGAAGGTGGGGTCACCTTCATGCACAGGTTTTAGTGAGCAGAAGTTTTGGTTATCCATATGCCAACAGTACAGATCAGTCCATTTTAATGAGGACTGGAAGATACTGATGTCTGAAATATGTACTGTATAAAAATGTTCCCATCCTATTTTATGGGATATGTGTTGCAGTTGTGCAGGTAAGCACGTGTTGTGGTTTAACCCAGCAGGCAGCTAAAGCAACCACACAGCAGTTCGCTCACTCCCCCTGCCCCACAGTGGGATGAGCGAGAGAATCAAAAAGAAAAAGGTAAAACTCGTGGGTTGAGATAAAGACAATTCAACAGAACAGAAAAAGAAGATAACAACAACAACAGCAAAAAAACCCCCTAATAATAATGAAGATAAAAGAATATGCAAAACAAGTGATACACAGCACGATTGTTCACCACCCAGAGATGATGCTAAGCTAGTTCCTGAGCTGCCCTGCCTCCTGGCCAACCCCTCAGTTACATAGTAAGCATGACATCATACGGTATGGAATATCCCTCTGGCCAGTTGGGGTCAGCTGTCCTGGTTGGGTCCCCTCCCAGCTTCTGGGGCGCCCCCCACCTTCTCATTGGCAGGGCAGTATGAGAAGCCGAAAAGTCCTTGTCTGCTTGGCAACAAGTAAAACCATCAGGGTGTTATCAACATTATTCTCATCCTACATCCAAACCACAGCACTATACCAGCTGCTGGGAAGAAAATTAAATCTTACCCCAGCTGAAACCAGGACGGCATGCATCAGGATTGCTGCAGCGGTATCTATCAATACTCATGCAGTACTCATTTTGTCCGCAGAAGGAGTAGGTTGTTAAGTTGAGATTCAATAATCTGTCCTTACTCAACCAGCACTTAGCATTAATGGAACTTAAACCTGCTGTGAAGTGCTCTGCCTAGCTGAATCAGGTTTCTACGTATGCATTGGTGCTTTGCTGAACCCAGGCTTGAGTAGCGGTGGCTGTTGGGTGGTGTTTGTAGCTGAAAGATATATTGTTTGCAGTGGCAAAATATACTGTTGGGCCATGCCTCGTCTGGTCTGATTCTGGTTCTGCCCTTTGTTTGGGCATGTTGTATGCAAGAGCCAGGTCAGGTTCCTGATCCAGTTCATTCAGAAGCTCTGAAAACCAGCAGGTCAGCACAGCTTGGTGATCAGTGTGGTGCAACATGGGCACGAGAACAAACTGAAGGAATACAAAGGGAAAGGAGCCTATGAATTATCCTAAGTGCATGTTTCCACTTAAAAATAATGTGTTGTCGAGTCATAATCTCGGCATTTGTATTTTCAGGATGTTTTAAAAGGCAGTTTCTGTTTTTCAGCTGTGTGTGTTACATCTTTGAACAGAGTTATAGGAGCTGGAGTTAATAATGGACTGATTTCAACCAAAACGTGGAGAACAGCAGACTACTGTGATTTCATATTTCAGCTGTCAGAGGTCAGAAAATACCACAGTTTAGGATGACTATAGTACCATAGCTTGTTCTCTGGCAAATGTGTCTTACAATATGGCTGTATAAGACTGATAAAAATGGTTTGACAAGGAAACTAAAAGAATGTGTGAAAATCAGGTATTAAATATGTGTAAGTTTAGTACTTTTATCAGTCTCCACATGCAGCTGGTTGCTACACAGTGCTTGTTGCTCAGCATATGAATTACTTTACTTCAGCCACAGTCTCCTCTGAGTGAGAGAGATCTGTGGAGAAAAAAGGAGGAGTATTTCCATTGTGTGCAATTGCCCAAGTCCTTGAAGCATTGTTGGGCACATTTGAATGCACCCTAAATAGACCATGGCATGATTTGACCGTTTGCTGCCCTACTAGTGCAAACTGCAGTGGAAGGTCACCGTCTGTTGGGTCCTCATGAAAGTCCTCTCCTGCTGGAGCCGCATTGGTTTTGCTGCTGGAGGAGACAGGCTTACCTTGGAGAAAGGCATGTTTTTTTTATTTATGCTACAGAGAAAGGGATTGTAGGTCAGGTAGGCCCTGTTTATCCATGCCAGCAGTTCCCAATGGAGCCTGCTGAGGTACCACTACTCGCAACAGCAGCGGCAGCAGCTCTTGGCTCCATGCTGGGCTGTGCACTCCCTTCTCGCACTCGGAAGCAGGGTGCGGGTGTGCATCCTTAGTGATGCACATCCTTCTCTTCAGGAACTCCAGAGTTTTACAAAACCTTGAGAGCTCATTTTGGGAAGCTTTCACCTTGGGTTTGTTTTTTTTGTTGTTGTTGGGTTTTTTTTTTGGGGGGGGGTTTGCAGCTGAGGTTTATTAACACGGTTTACCAGTGCGTAACAGACTGTTTTCTGAAAGGATGTGATCTGGGTTGTTGTCTTTCTCTGCTTTACTGAAATCAGTGCTGAAGGATTTAAAACAAAAAAACCCAAACCACCACCCCTTCCTCCCCAATCCCCCAGAATTCTACCAAACTGAAAAGAAACAAACCCAAAATAGAAAACCAAAATCATGCTGTTGATGATTCTGGATTCTTAAAAGGATCAGTAACATTACTGTAGTTATATCTATTCAGTATGCGAACAAATATTTTGCAAGACATTGTTTCTTTACTGAACTGTATTATAGCAGAAGTTCCCAGGTTGTTGGTAGGTTGTAAGAGAATATCTTGAAGTTGAATTTCAGTTCTCTGTCTTAAACTGTGAATTAAGCTCCTGCTATTACATTAGAATGTGTTGCTAGTGGGTTGCTAAACTACATTTCCATAAGTTTGAAAGCTGTGTGTTTGCTTCATGAAAAAACTGATAGCTTAAATTTCATATTTGGAGGTGGGGTAACTGAGGGTTAATATATATTAAGGTATTTCTTTAAAAAGAAAAAAAAAAGTAAACTTCGGTTGGAACATCTGAGCAGAAACAGAATCCAGTATTTGTGGATAATATATGAAATGGCTTATAGGAATTTGTACGCTCTCCTAAGATGCATGGGTATGCTGCTGATTGTGGTTAGTGATAATTAATAATAGATCAAAGAGTTACAGCCCTGAGGTTAAAAAGCAAATTTCAGACTAATTGCTGAATGTTTCTGACAATTTTTGTATCACTTCACTCATTTCCATTCTCTCTTCTAAACAATACTTTCTACTTGCATGTGGAGGCTGAAATAACTTCTTGGGCTTTCAGTCTAAAATTTGAATTGAATGCGTGAATCATTTCTATTTTACTTTTCTTTCTTTGTCTGCTTTTGAGAGGTGCTGTCCCAAGTTTGTAAAAGTGGTACCTTTATAAACCAATTCCCTAGGAATTAGGTTTCTGAAAAAGAAATTTATAAAATCTGCCATCTTTAATAATGTTTTCTGATTCTTTTGGATTTGGGAGGATATCTTGTTTCCATTTGTGTGTGTTTGACCATTCCAGGTTCATATTCAGTCTTAAGTCTACAAAATAAGCATGTATTTTAGAGGTTTAATTTGGGCAGTATACTCTATCGTTGCTCTGAGAGTTTTTGATCACAGGTCAGAATTGGGAAATAAATAGCTACGTTTGTCCTGGCTGGGATTTTGTCTGTCCCAGCTACCGCACTATAGAGTCTTGCTAGCATTTTTGGCAATGATTTTCCGAATACCGTGTTGTGCTAACATGATAGCGCAGTCCCGCAAAACCTGTCGCTACAGTACTTAATTTCTTTTGTGCGTCAGCTCTTCTTCTGTACCAGCCTCAAAGGGTCGGGACAGAGGGTGCACGGAAACCGTCCTCATCTTTGTTTGGGAGTCCCCCAGGGAGATGGGAGCAGCTCTCTAAGGCAAAGCAGCGCTCTGCCTGAGTAATTCTTAAGTTGTGCTTTGCTTATGGTTGGCAGATTCAGGCCATACAGGAAAAGGAACAGCCACTGAGTTTCTCTGCTATGAGCACGGGCTGACATGCCTGCGCCATCAAAGGCGTGTTGCCCTGCCATGGCAGACAGCTGCCTGCACCCATGCATCCCTGTAGGCTTGCGCAAGGCAGCCGCGGCCGTGTACCCGTGTGAATGCGTCACCCGGCGTGTCCTTACCCAGACCTGTGCTCTCCGAGCCCTTTGGAAACCTGGTTTCACAACCGGCAAGCCCTGGTTTACTCTGGCAATGTCTCACCTTGAAAAATCAATCATGTTTGCATCTTTAGCTCTTCGTTAGTACCGCAGCAGGTGAGGGAGTGGGGAGGGAGCTCTCTTGCAGGTCGTTCACCATATTCCCCATTCAAACACGGCTTCTTGTCTGACTGAAGCAAGGCTGGAGGTGGGACCAGTCAAGTTTCATGTCACTGCCCTCAGACAGGAGCAGGAAAGGGATTTCTTCTGGAAGCATACCTTAAGGTCGGGGCATCAAGATGGCAACCTTTATTTTCCCTCAGGAGACTTAAGTTCAAATACGAGCCTCTCCAAAAGGTTGGAGATCTCACTTTAGCATTGCTGAAGGCTTGTCTCTAGAAACCTGTCATGCACTTAAGTGTTTTTGATGACTGGAGTACCAGGGACCTTGCAAATGAAGGTGGGTGGGAAATTTGCACTGTTTCCAGGCAGACTATCTGAGCTGTCAGCTTCATTATTTTAAACTAAATTAAATTTGTGCTAGAGAGTGCAGTATGTTAGAGCAGTTAGGGAGCTCTTCCTCTGATGGTAGCTCCAGATATACTTTGCCACATCTAACTTTGTTAACTTCCAGACATGTTTGGTTAAATTAAAAAAAACCCAAACAAAACAAACCAACAAAAACCTTGCAGAGGTGTTGATCCTGGGGTGTGTGAAAACTTTCTGGAAAGACTGAAGAGTCTTATTTGAAGACAATATAGAATTATGTTTGCCATGTCTGAGGATCAGGGTCCGTTCTTTTTTTTTATTGTTTAGTAGAAAGTAAACACACATCATAAATTCTGACTCCTCGATCAAGGCATGCACGCTTCTGGACCATTACATGTATCCCTTTCCATAACTGGCAGGAGATCTTGTCCCAGAGTTGGGCATGGTCCTTGGTTACGTGTGTGTCCGTGTCCGCACATGTGGGCAGTAAACCCTCCCTCTGAAGGTGTGTGCTACAGGGCACGCCGAGCCTGGCAGGGAGAGAATGGGATGCCCTGGTGTGATGCGGCAACAGAGGTCCTCTCCCCCCCATTTCTTGGGGGTTGCCCCCCACCTGGTAGCCTCTTTGCTTGGGTTTAGGGTGCACCATGTTTTGGTTTTGTTGTTTTGGTTTTAAATTTGTTTGTTTCTTTGCTTTTGAACAGTAAGGCTCTCTTAAGTTAATAATTAAAAACAAATATTGGCCAATAAACATTCCTTAAGGATTAAAAAAAAGTTACTGAACATGACTGGCTTGTCAAAATTCTACATTGAATCTTTGTTGCAGACTGCCCTACTGTAAAATGCATCAAGTCATACCACATTGCTGCAGGATTAGCTCTGTAAACCCCGTACGGCTTTACCATGCTCTTCCTTCAGATACACGGTGGCAAAACAGAGTAATTCCACTTGATTTGATTAGGATTTTTAAATCCTTATTTTAATCTGAATCCATGTAAACTAGCTGGAAGATGAACAAAGTGTGGGGGGGTTAGACATGTCAGCTTCTACTCAGCGTATGGAAGTAAATATTGGAAATGGTCCAGAGCTTTGTGGCTGCTGCCAACTAATGACATAAGATAATGTTGCAATGAAACAATGCGCTTGATTTGCGCTTGTTTCTCAACTAACCTTTCTGATTCTTCAGACTGCTTGGAATTTGTTTTTGAAGATTTAACAGTAAAAAGGAGATTAGGCGTTGAAAATTTTGACTGATTAAACGTGCAGTAACGACAACTTCAAACTACATATGCAGATAATGAGATGTAGGATTGTTACTCATTTCAGATTAAATCCATTTGGTGGAAGAAACAAGGAGGATGAGTGTTTTGGATGGACGTGTTATTTTAAAAAGGAAAAAAATCAAAGGAGCTAAT
Source organism: Psophia crepitans (assembly GCA_013399095.1). Lineage (NCBI taxonomy): Eukaryota > Metazoa > Chordata > Aves > Gruiformes > Psophiidae > Psophia > Psophia crepitans. The sequence goes on along the minus strand of VWZZ01004275.1, from coordinate 707,285 downwards.
TTATATAGAAATACAAGTGAAAAGAGTGAGTTGTTGTTTGGTTTTTGTTTGTGTTTTGTTTTTTTTTTCTGGGACCAAAACTGCAGCCATGGTGAGTCTGCAAATTGTGCTGCGTTTCTTTAGTCAGCAGAGAACAAAAAATGAAGAAAAGTGCTCCAGGAACTGCCTGAGGCACACCAGCCCCTAAGGGCTTCTGGCCCTGGGACAGGCTGGACTTGACCTGAAGCACGACCCTTTCAACACCTATAAAGGGGGTAGTGGATCCTCAGGACCAGCTGCTCCTCTCTATAGATCTCCTTCTACTGCGTCACACTGCTTGTAGTATAGATACTGCCTGTGTGCTAATTGCGTTTTCACCTCTCAATTCAATCATTTGTAATTGAAAAAAGATTCAAGGTTACAGGCAGAGGAAATTATTCCACAGAAAAATTGGAGGCACTGTTTTCAGCAGATGTGTTTGTTCGTAAGTTGTGTCTAGAATGAGCAGCCTACCTACTTACTCTTTCTTCACAGCATGCTGGAAACCTTAGAAACAACTGAATTAAATCCTGGAAGCAGGAAATGAAACTGAAGTGACAAATAGGCTGTATCCGGGTTTTTCATTCGTGAATTTCACTTCTTTTCACCTAGTTGAAATATCTAGATATGGTTTGCAGATACTCTCGTATTTATTGTAATACTAATCTGTAAGGGAAAACAGAATTATTTTGATTATAGGCAGCTGCCTTAAGTATTTACAAGCAGCTGTACCTTAGGCAAACTAATTTAACAACTTAGAATTATCATTTCGGGGAAGAATCCTCCTTTGTGGATCAATAAATTTTTGTAAAGTAAACCTATTGATTTGCAGCTAATTTTATGTTGCGGATGTCTGATAAATTAATTTTAATATGAGGTAACTGAGTTGAATAGGTGATGTATTAGTGGCTTCTAAATGACTTACAGCCATTAAGTCTATTTATAAGACACATACAGGAAAACAAGAGTTATAAACCTATCTTAATTTCTAATGAATCAGCACTGTAATACCAGGATCCAGATGAGTTTGGAGCTCATTCACTAACTTCTTAAGAGGAGCTTCATGTTTTTCTTGTTTTCATACTTTCCATACCGTGATGAATAAGATACTCCACGTCCTCCACCATCATTCCATGTCCTTCCATCTGTATTAGCCCTTTCCGTGATCTCGAGATGCTTCAGGTTCTGCTTCCTTCAGCACAAACACCTGATATTGCACTTATTAGAAGAAAGCCTTACTAAGGTTATAGCAAGGTCCACAAAGTTGACTTCAGTGCAGCACGGAAGCTGAGTCCTCCATCTGTCAGGCTCATGCTCAGAGCTGGCGTGCTTCAGGGTGTGAGGAGGTGGCAGCCTCAGCCATGCTTTGGGCAATAGCAGTGGTGGGCATCTGTAGGTCTTCCTGGGGACTTCCCTACAGAAATGTCAGCAGCATGGACATTTATAGTTCTTTCCAAATTCTACTCAAAGTCCTTGAGACTTTGCGCTCATGGTGGGTCTAACTCCATAGCAAGAGTTACTGCTGATTAGGATATATATTGGCTTTTTTCCATTGCATGGCGTACCCCAAACTCAGAGGTGATATTGATGTTGGCACAACTTAAATTAGTAAGTCAAGAGAAATGAATACGATTTTCATGCTGCGCACAAAATATATTCAGGACCAAAAAGGAATGAGCTTGAGATAAGGAATGTGGAGGAATAAGAAATATGATTTAATGAAAAAGAAGAGAAGGATTATAGGAACAAGGAAAATAGCAGATATTGGCACAAGAGGATTTAAGTTTAATATAGTGCACCAGATCCTAGGAACACTTGTGGTTTTGTCTGACATGACTAAAAATTGAGAATGTTCAACATGTCCTGAGTTAGGTTTACAAGAAATATCTTCTTGTAGATATATTTCATGGAATCAGTTTGAAAGCAGTAATGCACAACTGTTTCCCATTTACTGTTTTTGGTACAATCTAGCCTTTGATGTTTTGCGTGAACAAGTTAAGGTACTGTTTACCTCTGTACTAGGTGTGAGAGCTGATGATGGAATTTGTTAAATTATCCACTCCTCAGAGGACAGGAATGTAAAAATCGTCTGCCATTAGTAGAAGACCTTGCATTAATGTTGTGTTGTTGTTGTTTTTTTTTAATTAAATATACACAAAACCAAGCTAAAAAGGAGAAATTTTCGTTTGCCTCTGTTACTTTGTCTGCACCGCTTGCAACATCCAAAATACCCGTGCCGTTACAGGTCCCGCAAATGTAAGGTAACTGCATATCCAACTCTTAATTATATTTCTGTATTACGTCAGGTCTGTGGATTAGGAAAGTGAGAGGTCAAGAGTAAATTTAGTTTGGGGCTTTTCCGCCAAGTCCTGAGTGCTCTCACCAGTAGCTTAGTATGAATTAGTCTGTTTCTTTAAAGGCTTGAAGTAAATATTGAGTAGGGTTTCCTAGCAACATTTGTAAGGTTAAGTAAAAATCAGATTTGCCAGGTATTGCTTCCAGAATGCACTAATTTTTCTATTTCAAAATTTAAACTTTTGATATACATTATCTGCAGTATGAAATGCTCAACAGACTCCAATAGTATTGTAAATAAATTATTTTAGAGAGTCGTATCTCCAAAGACAAGTCAGCTGAAATATTTGTCGTACTTCAGGACACAGATTTTCTTTTGCTGTATATCTGTACTGTGCCTAAACTGGTGGGGACTAACGTTACTTGACTTCTGCAAGTATCAGCCATATATATACATATATCTGTACATATAAAAAAATACAACAAAAATAATGCTGAAAGTAAACAAAGAAATTATGTACATGTCCAAACTGATCTCTTGAGTTAGCAGAGGTTGGAGATACAGGTGGTAGACTCTCTTACAGAAATCTTGATTTTTAGTGACAGGAGGGGTGGTCGGCGTGAATACTTTCTACAGTAACGTAAAAGTGGAGGATTCATGGTTTTTTAGCCTGTTCAGTAAATTGCATGCAAGGGTCTCCACAGGTGCTTTGGATGTGTAAGGTGTGTGTGCCTGTGGTATACCTATTCTGGGTAGGATGGTTCCCCCTGGAGAAACACAGAAGACTGGAATTTAGGTTAGCCCAGGACAGATAGATAGATAGCAGAGAGGAGCAAGGAATGGAAAAATTTGGTTGGCTGCTTCCAGTCCTAAGTTTTTGAGTCTATAAATAGAGTCTATCAGAATATTTCTAGTTAGTTCTGGGGAAAGTCAGCTGCTATGCTGGGGATTGGCTGTGCTCCCAGAATGAGGAGGGGAAGGAGGGAAAAAAAAAAGGCATGATAGGAGGCCTATTGAAAATCTACCAACTGACACCAGTGAAATCAAGAAATTGGAAGATCCTGTATTTGCACTTCAGTTTATTTTTTTTGCAGCCTGTGTCAGTGCTGGATATTGTGCAGAACGAGTCTCTCTGTAGCCTAGTACAAGCTTCCAAGTTAACTGGGCACAGGAGGTAGGTTCCACCGGCAGCACCTGGCAGGATTCATAGTTCAAAAGCCAGGACTAAAGCCTGTTACCAAGAATGAGTATGGAAGTGGGAGGAAGAGACATACTATCCTCACTTTGTGCTGTGGACAACCTGTCCTCTCTCTGGGTTAGATGCATTATATAAAGGAAAGTGGAGAAATGAAAACAAAAGCTGACCTTTGAGCTAATAAAATTAAGTTGTCACGTAAGGTTGACTTTTAAAAATAATGCTGATAATTTAATGTGCAAAGTAGTTGAAGTGTATTATGATATCACAAATACACATTGAAGGGAGTCATGATGAGCTTTGCAAACATTTAAGATGCTTTCTAGGAAATACAAATTATATACTTGAAAAATATTCTGAACTGAGACTTAAACAGCTGGAGTATAAATAGTAAGTTCAAAAACGATAGTATTTTTAGAAGATTCTTATAGTTTCAGTAGAGGATATCCTTTCAGCAAAACTCTCTCCCCCCCCCCACGTAACCACAGAAGGATGATCCTTCATACTGTAAGTGGGAAAAGTACCTTTGGTCAAATGAATAACTTTATGCACGTAAGCTGAACCAGACTACTCAGATGAGCATTTATTCCCATGTCAGAGTTCATAGGAGATGAAATTATCTGAGCAGTAAATGAGCTTTTTCAGCACTGAACTAATCCTAGAAAAATCTGTGCTCATGTTGAAAGTAAAAGTGTTCATGACAACTGTTTTGCTGCTCCGGCTTTGCTGGCGACTCATTTTTTTGTTTGTTATTTTTCAGTTATTGGGGAAAGTTGTTATACTGAATGTTTATGTCAGGAGGAGAAGGGTTAGAGCAGTGTCAGTGCTGCTCAGAGGTGCATGCTGCCTTTTGATGTACATCGGTGTCATGTAAGATGCTTATTCGCTGCATCTAGATTTCCATAAACATTAGATAAAAAGGTCACACCAATGTTTAATGTTGTTTTGGGTTGGCTTTTTTTTCTGGATACATTTATTAACTTCTGTTAATCATTGTGTTTGTAATAAACCATTAAAATTATAAGGCACTTTTAACTCTACTGCATCAGTAGGTACTTAGTTTCTCTGTGTTAGTTGGAATAAAGTCTCGCACTAACTGATTTCATCGACTCTTATTAAACTTTTTTGATTATTTAAATATTAATAATAGTAGAACCACTTCAGACATTCTTGAGTGATTTTAAATGGGCGTTTGTAGGTAAAATTTTCTTCAGATACTCAGCAAAAGGCAAGCATTTTGTTTTTGAGGAAATTATGTCAATAAATACTTTGTTATTGACAGTTCTTGAAGAAAATGGGGTAAAATGTTAAAGAACTAATATTTTATCTTGTTAAGATGTGGGAAAACAGCTCCTTAAAAAAACCCAACTTGTTGCCATTTGAATTAACAAGGAGAAGAATCTGTCAGGCGGTTGAAATCTGCCCCCGTGAAAATTGATAACTGTTCCCACTCGCTTTCCGTAGGGTTAGTATTTCACTCGGCATTTCACCAGAGGATGGCTGTGGAAATTAAAACTCTAATTCATTGTGACCATGTGTATTGCCCTGAAGAAATGCTGAGGAACAGCTCATCGGTGGAGGGAGGAGGGGAAAATCAACCTATGTATGGCCAAGGTAGATTTAACTTGGAATAATGCACTAAGTCTGAAAAAACCTACCAGTATCAGCTATTTGTGTTGGAAAGGCTCCAGGAATATTTCAGCTTACAATTCCATTTGTCAAAAACTGAGAAGTTGGAAACAGAAGATAAACAACTTATTAATATTTTATTTCTTTTTCACATAATTTTCTGTCATGTATTTGGAAACTTTACTGGATTATTGGTCTTGTTTGGGGAAGCAGATCAAAATTCATGTTAACTATTCATTGTGCCACTTGTTAATTTAGATTATACAGACCAATGTGATAAACTGATCTTGAATGAGATCACAATAGAGTTCTAAAATGATGCTTGTAAATAGGCCTGATGCAGCAGATGTTTTACTTCTTTNAAAAAAAAACAAAAAACCAACCCCAACCAAAAACCCAAACCAAACACCAACCCCCCTGAAAATCTCAGATCTGCTCTGGATTTAATGGTGGCTTATAATCTCCATTTTCTGAAATAGCATCTGCTCCAAGTTTTAGAAGCAGACAAAATTGTGTCTTTAGATGGAGGATTTGATCTGACATCGGTTAGAGTCCTGACAGCTTCTCCTGACACGTTGCTTGATGCATGGTCTGGCAGCGAGGCTCCTGCGTGGAGCTTTTTATTTGCGCTCATGGCCCCATTAAAATCAGTGAGACTGGCCGTATACAAAGGCTTCGCTTAAGCTGCTGCAGGTTGAAAGTTTCCAGTGTTTCTAACTTACATCAACTGTTTCATATTATGCTTTTTTCCCTGCGTTGTTCTGGCACTTTGATTCTTGTCATGCACAGCATGCATCTTTTCACACTCCCAATCCCTGACTGCGATGGCTTGAATCCTTCATTATTTTGTGATTAATTGTAGAGATACAAACATTATCAAATCAAAATCCCCGAAAGGCCTCTTTTAAAGGATCTGCCTAGCTTTTTGATTTAGCTGCCCCACAAATTACTTATCTGGTGGCTGTGTGGTTTTTAACATCCTGCTAAATTTGGAACAAGTCCATGAAATACTTTCTGCGATATCTGGGGAATAGAAAAGCTTGATAACTTATTTCGTCCATTGCTTGGGTCAAGCCTTTCAAGAGGCAGCAGCGCTGAGTGTTGAATCCATTAAGTACGAATTGGTGGGTGTGCAGGATCGTGGTTTGTATTGTCAGTTACTGTATTAGGGTGTTCAGTGCAGGTTTTCAGGTTAGAAGTCCAATTTTTGCCTTTCAGATACGTGTAAACTAATAAACTACAGTTGTAACTCTATAGGAGAAAATTGTGGTGCAGGTGAGAAAGAGCACGGCAAAGAAAAGGCTTTGCATTAGCTCTTTTATGTGTTGCTACATGTGGTGGTTTTTTAAAACAGATTTTATCCCTTGGGATCTAATAAAAGGCTAGAGAGTTACTTGGTTTATAAACCTGTGTGGTATATTATTTAGATATTCAGAGGGAAAAGGTCAAAGAATGTCTCCTGTGTTATCAATTCCTCAACGGGAAACTGTATTAAAAAGTAGAAAACATAATACTATATGATTTAGAAACACAATATATAATGTGGGTTGAGAGATGATTACTGTATTTTATTTCTCTGTATTTTCCATTTTACCGAATGCATTTCAGGAACAATTGGGTTTTGGCTGTAATGCTATTTGTAGCAGTTTCATGAAGCTACACAGCAAATTACTGTGGTGTACCAGATAAAATCAACTCCTCACTTTATTCGTGAAAGTCATATTATGAAAAACTCTTTACTACTGGCTTATGTAGGTAACAGCGAATTTTGTCTGTATTTATATGGTTTTGTGAAATCCTCCTAATAAGTTTCAAAGCAGTTTTAAGGTGGACATAGTTTAGAGATCTTATCTGTCATTTTTCAGAGTTTATTCACTTAAAGCAGTCTAATTAACGTATGGCACAGAGAACACGTCTGTTTCTCACAAAATTGTGTCGCCTGGGCTGTAAATATTGAAGGAACTGGTCTCACGTATCTAAGTCTCCAGCAACTAAGCCTGACAAGAAATCAAAAGTGTATTGGTTGTTAAGTGTTTAACAACAGAAATATGTTTACTGTTGTAGCCTTTTTGACATTAGTGTTCCTGGGTACTTGGGTTGGTAAGGATTTTCCTGGTTTTGATGACCAACCTTGGAGTGCTAAGTGGCTTATGCTCACATGTTAAAAAAGTTTGGCACATTGGGTTAAAAAAGAAAGTTTGTGATGCTTGTCAGGTGATGGTTTATCCAGGAGCTTGGGATAGCACCCTTAGCATGTATCCTGTAGAGCTAACATACAGCTTACACCTGGATTGGACAAAATGGATTGCAGAAGGGGGGCTAAGAAGTGGTGTTAAGATTGCCTGTTGGTAGAAAGGATTAAGGTTTACTTCAAATAAAGAAGTCAGATGGGTCCATTTGGAGAAAGTAGGCAGACATCTTAAATATGTGTTGTAATAGATGGCAGTTTTCTGCCTCCTTTTTCATCTGGCTACTGCTTAATGCCGTTGCAGGAACATCTAGAAGTAAATAGTTTTTCCTTACTGCAGAGTTCATGCTGGGCATTCCCAGTGATGTGCTGAAGGTATTTGGGCAGCAGTTGTGACCCGCCCTCCTCATGATCAACATCCGTGAGGACATGAGCCCTGCTGAGGGGCTTGGGTTAGTGGAGAAGATTTTGCCGTTGGGCACTACTGACTTCTGGAAATGTGTGAGAAAGGGTCTGCTCCATCCTTCAGAGCTGCTTAGAAACTTCTAGAAAGGCTGGAGGTGTTCTCAGTGCTCCCTTCCAGGGGAGGCAGAAGTTTTGGAGACAAAGAGCATGCCTGGGAGGTGGGACACAGTTTTGGCGTGCACAATGTCATTTACATCTGGGCAAAAGGCCCATGTTTCTTTTTGACGATGAACTCAAGCATGTTTTGACTGCAGTGGTCAAACCAGATAGAGGAGATTGCTAATGACTACAGGTAACTCACGATAAAGGGTGCTGCAATGGAGTCTGTGGCTGTTCTGTGATCTGTACCCAGAAATTTACTTTTTGTTCCTGTCTGTGAGTATGACACGCTATCTCCCTTTCCCCATTTGCTGGTAGCTGACAGTTGCCCTCAGGAGGAGCCCGTATCCTCCATCAAGTGAAGGAGGAATGTAAGGGGTCTTTTGGTCAAATACAATCTTTGTGAATGGTGTCTCTTATCGTCATCTTCAGTTAAGACTTTGTGTGTTCCCCCATGTGTTCCTTTAGATTTCACTACTGGATCAACGTCCTTATGGCCTTTTAATTAGGCCAACAAGGTTGTGTTCTGAGCAAAACTCTCTGTCTCATCAGGAAGGCTTTAAAAGACTTTCTCTGCAGCAAAAGCAAGGATATGTGCACTTCCTTGCCTTCGCAGCAGCAAGGGCAGAGCACACTGATCCATCTGTACGGTCTCCACTGGTCATTTGCTGGATTTTCGGTCCCCTCTGCATTTTCAAGGTGTCCTATCTACTGTCACCCTTCAGAAAGGAAGGTGAGAAGTGATGAAGTAGTTTAGGCATCATCTAGCCAATTTCCATGTGTGCTGGGCCTGAAACATGCCACAGAAGTATGTTCTTCACTGGTAAAGCAAAATGCACACGCAGAAGTCTCCTGCTTGTCTTAGGTCTGAAGCTTCTCTGTAGTCAACAGGAAGTTTTGAATACAAAAATGAGGTTGTTCACAGAGAGATTCTACCTTGAGGTGTGTGTGTGTATATTTAAAAGCTACTCCTGTCTGTCTTCCTGGAAGGGGTGGGATGGAGGTGCAGCCCCTCTGTGCCTCGGGGGCAGTGGACACCCTTTCTGCCACTTCACTTTCCCGAGCTCAGCAAATGAAACTTTAAGGCAGTTACTGTACAACTTCTGTTTGCCACCTTAAAACAAATCTCATGATATCATAAAATCAAAATTTGCATGATCTTGGGAATTAGTTTTAATTTAGTGTGGGTTAAGGCTGGTTTTGCTGCCACATTTATTTAAAACTACTGTAGTAATGCTTGTAAATAATTTTCCCCATTATGTAAACAATCCACTTTCCTGGTGGTGCTGACAGTGTCACAAAGTCAGGCCTGAGTGTAGAAGGTTTCTCTTGCACGATAAATTTCAATTCTTTTTGCTGCATAAAGTGCATTTTCACTCTTACCAAAAAGCATTAGAGAGCAATGTTGTCTCTTTCTTTTAGGAGTTTCTGGGTTTAATTAAACCAAATCAGTAGTTCTTGAGAGTATTACATAGAGTTTGACTATTCATTATATGGAAATACGTGGTCATTTTAATTTTTTTCAGGTTACCTACCATATGTGTCACGAAATTCAAAGTACCTTAAAATTAATATGTATTTTTAATTCGTAGCCTTTTCTTTATTGTCTTACTGCTCTTTCTCCCCCACAAAGGCAGCCCTTTTTCAGTTTCTATAAACTTTGGCATCATAGATGACACATTTTCATTTGTAAAAGTGTCGTGGTTTTACCCCAGCTGGCAGCTGAGCACCACGTAGCTGCTTGCTTGCTCCCTCCCTCATTGGGATGGAGGAGAGAATGGAAGAGAGTGAAAAAACTCATGGGTTGAGATAAAAACAGTTTAATAGGTAAAGCAAAAGCCACTTACACAAGCAAAGCAAGACAAGGAATTCATTCCCCACTCCCCATGGCAGGCAGGGGTTCAACCATCCCCAGGACAGCAGGGCTCCNNNAGCATCGCTCAGCAGCAGCAAAAACATCTCTGCACTATCAGCGCTGCTTCCAGCACAAACCCAAAACACAGCCCCACACTGGCTGCTATGAAGAAAATTAACTCTCTCAGCTGAAACCAGGACAGTACATGAAGTTCAGGAAGTGGGTATATTTTTTCAAGAAGGAGGAGAAAGGTGAAAAAATGGTTAACATCAATTTTCATTATGTTTTCCATTTTTTTTATTCAACAAAAATTATTTTATATCAAGCACATATTAAACCGTTTCAGATCTGTTGTTCTGTTCTATTTTATTCCCTTTTTTTTCCTCTTTCACTGTTTCAGTACAATACATATAGTATTTCCACAAATGAAATTTTAAATGTGCACCCTATCTCAAGTTGTTGACCACAAAATAGTAAACAGGCTTTTCCTCTCTTACCTCAAGAAACTACTCTAGCTAATTTCCCGTGTGTTTGTTCTGAATCCCCATCAGGGCATAAATGTGTATGGCCACATTGAAGGATAAATTAAGAACTGCAGATAATACCAATCTAAGCCTGCTCTTTTCTGACAGCTCCTTATTTCTCCAGTAAACCTTGAGAAAGATTTTATTTACTTGCTAGGAAATTCAGGAAGTGTAATTAAATGGCAATTAAAGCATAGAAGTTATTTCATGGCACTATCGCCTTGTTTGAACTCAGTGAGTTTCTTTAAGAAAATGCTGTGCTTGAGTGAGCTGCTACTGCAAATGAGACAAGAATAAAAATTACTCCGGCTGGCCAAGGAAGGGATGCAGTTGGTTGAAAACTTGTGTGGTTTTGTAGAAATGCTGGAGCAGATGAATGCGGACACTGAAAATACCGTCGTTGGGGACCCTACCGTGTGTAGGGTCCCAGGTTGAAGCTAGTGTGAACAGAATTAAAAACAGCAAGTATGACAGACGCATTAGTTTGTGAACGTAATTTATGTTTGGGGAAAATGAAAATAAAAGCTAAAGTTTAAACGCGATTTGTCCTTGAATTGGTAATAGCATTCAAATGGAAATCTTAGCAATGTGAGGTTGCTCTATGGAGCATAAGAGGAGCTCCAATGAATAATTGAACAAGTGATAGCTAATAAAATATACAGTACATTGCTTCAAACTTAGAAATTGTAACCCTGCCTAAAGGATGAATGTTTTTCATTACTTTTTAATTGTTGCCAGTGTTGACCTTCAAGGTCTTTTTCTGGCAGATAATTTGTTATGGTAAGGATGAGATCATTAAGTATTTTAGCACAAGCCGCATGATGCAAATAGTTTCCTAATATTATAGAATGCTGATGTGGTAAGGGTTTGTTTTCTTAGGAATTTGTTCTCCATATTTAGTGATTTTTCGGATCATATCTTAAAAGAGCAATTCTACTGTAATCCTGCAGGACAGTGGTTGTAGGTAGTACAGTAGCAAATGCCAACAGTTTCTGCTGTGAGATTTTGGTGACAGGTTTTGAATTGTAAGAAAAAGGTATTACTGTAAAGTCTCGGCATCATTTTTTGGCTCCTAATAATATTTGTATATAGCAAGAACAAATAGCGACTTCTCTCCTTTGCTCGGTTCATGGAAGCATCTGCATAGGAGTCCACAGGTTTTCCCCACGCTGAAGCAAACCTCTGTGGCGGCTGAGGCTCCGGGGCCTGGGTGTAAGGAATTAAGTGTTACTAAATTCTGCTAGTTTTATACTGTAACTCTGTTTTTACTATTTTAGTGTTTGCATAGGTAGGCACTAAAAATATGTATCGGGTAAACACCAAATGCTTGATGTTTACAAATCTTACTTTAAATTCCCTGCAAGTATTAGTTTTAGTATTCAACTTTTTTGGTTTTTGTTAGAGAATAGGGATGCCTGCTCAGAGAGAAATGGCAGCAGGGAGGAGCAAGCCAGTGTATAATCTCTTTTCTTTAGGTTTAGTTGCCATTATTATTATTTTTCTAGCCTGTGCTTGGAACAAAGTGAATCAGTTGTTTGCTCAAATGTTTGTTGATAGAAACATTTACTGCTCACATGGTCATTGACAGAAGATGAACAGAGTTATGTGCTCATCGATGCTATGGGCAGTCGCTCGCAGGAAGACTGTAAATAATTCTTAGGGTAAAATTTACCTTGCTATTGCTTTTGGTCTAAAGAGAAAAGCCTGCCGATGCACGGGGTTGGGGCAGAGAGCTTCAGCTCGCAGCACCCTGCAGACGCGATGCTCCGATCTGTCCTGCCTGTTCCTAAGGAAGGGGTGGAAGGAGGGGAGGAAGGGCCGCGGCAGAGCGTGTGCTTTGATGGATGGGTAGATAAGGATGACCAGCGCCGGCAGCCCGTACTGCAGTGAGGGAGCAGGAGTACTGTGGGCCTGGGAGATGATGGCTGGGAGCGGCGGGGCAGGGTCTGAACTGCCGCAGGGCCCAGCATGGCTGAGCGGAGAGGTCCCCGTCGGGGCAGAGAAGGGCAAATGGCAGAAATGGGACCCACTCCGCCTCAGCCTTGTGCTGGCAGCTCCCTGAGAGGGGGGCGGTGTGGCTGGCTTGGCTTTCCTCTCCACCAGAAACGGGGGAAGAGGGGTACCGACGTGTGCGCAGGTGGAAGCTGAGTGTCTTGCGTTTGCGGCCCCGCGTTATTCCAGCCTCGGGCATAACGTCCTGGGATTTTCTGGCAGAAAATGCACCACCGTGTTTTGAGGTGGTTGCTGGTGGTGGACCTTCTCCTGAGCCTGTGTAGGGTTTGGGCTGCTGTCAGGCAGGGAGGAGCCCCAGCGGGGAGCGCAGGGGAATCATAGCATCATAGAATCATTAAGGTTGGAAAAGACCTCAAGGATCATCCAGTCCAACCGTCCCCCCACCACCTATTAACCACTAAACCATGTCCTTCAGTACCACGTCTAACCTTTCCTTAAACACCCCCAGGGACGGTGACTCCACCACCTCCCTGGGCAACCCGTTCCAATGCCCGACCACCCTTTCAGAGAAGAAATTTCTCCTAATCTCCAACCTGAAACTCCGCTGGCACAACTTGCAGCCGTTCCCCCTTGTCCTGTCACTAGTTATCTGTGAGAAGAGGCCAACCCCCAGCTCACCACAACTTCCTTTCAGGTAGTTGTAGAGGGCAATAAGGTCTGCCCTGAGCCTCCTCTTCTCCAGACTAAACAGTCCCAGTTCCCTCAGCCGCTCCTCATAAGACCTGTGCTCCAGCCCCTTCACCAGTTTCGTTGCCCTTCTCTGGATACGCTCCAGGGCCTCGATGTCTTTCTTGTGGTGAGGGGAAAAGGGGAATGGCCCAGCTCATCCCAGTTTCTGTTTTTTTCTGGTGTGCCCGCTTACTGAGCTGCATGAAGAGCTGTTTTGTGGAAATGATTTGGGGTTTTCAGATCTGCTGCGTCCTGTGGATTAAAAAAAAACCTCATTGCTGTGAATTATATTCATTTGTCCTTTGCTAATCTGCAGACCCAATAATTTTCACATAAAAATATTTTTCCTCTACTCTTTTATGATTGAAAATCCAGTATGTCATTTTCTGTCTTCTTGCAAAGAGATACCAGAATCAGATCTGTCACTCATGCTCGTGAGTAAGCCCCGCGCTCAGTGGGGAGCTCCCTGTTCCCAGATCAATAAGGTTGGAATGTTTTTCCCCAAATACTCATTCAGGAGAATGTTCCAATTAATGTAAGTGGAAACGGAAGCCTTTAGATGGTAACCGACAAATAGCCCTTAGCATTTTTATTCCAAAGATAATGAGCTAACTAAAGCATCTGAGGTGGCTGAAGGGGTGACGGAGCTTTGATGGTGTGGGGGTCTCTGGGGTGACCTGGGGCAGTTGTCGGTGTGGCTGTGGCATGCACAAATATGTGTAACTTGCCTTCAGCGCCATGAACACAGAGAAGTGAAGCACCCAAACTGACTGGTGGTGTCCTCCCTAGCAGTGGAGGACCTCTTCATGCACCTGAGGTTTGAAGTAGCAACTCCCATTCTTGCCCTTTTTTCATATCCTCGGAGTGTTGGTGGATGTAGAGGATAATGAAGCATATGAAATGAAGGTGGAGTTTTCCAGTACTCAGAGGCATACAGCGGTGAAGTAAGTTGATTTGAACATGTAAATTGTGGTGTTTGGTTACTTTCAGCTTATTTTCAATGATTTCCCACTTACATGTATCTCAGAAAGGTTAAATAGCTGTTTATTTAACTTCTTTATGATTGGAAGAAAGACTAGTATCCGCAGGATCATCAAAGTTACTGACAGCATTAGAAGAGGAGGTTGTACTGATCAAAATGAGCCTAGTTAATTACAGAGCTCTTTGGCGAAGGAGGGATTAACACTTGCAACAATTCAATCTGTTGTATTTGTTGAGAAAGGAAGGCGGTTTAGTCATGGAAATACATTGTGCATAGTGGAGGCCGTACTCTTGTCTCCCTGCCTCTCACAAGATGTCCGATCTCCCCAGGGGCTGGAGGTGGGACAAGCTGGGTGAGGGAGCTGCCTCTGGAGTCCAGACCCTGTCCCTCTAGGTTGGTTGGAGAGGAAACAAACCCAACGGGTTGTGTTCGGAGTGTACTGGCTGGTCCCACTGGACCTTTTCTAGCACCACAGAACTGGTGAAAAAGCAGAGATGCAGAGAGGTGATGAGATAACATTAATAGCTGGCTTTGGCTTGGGGCTGCGAGTTTAGCAGACCATCCATCTCCCTTCATGCATTTTTGGTTCAGCGAGTGGCTACAGAAGAGGACAAGAGTTAGAACTAGGGAGTAACAAGCTCCATCTGTCCTCATTTCAGCTGAGGTAGAGTTTATTTTCTTCCCAGCAGCTGGTATAGTGCTGTGGTTTGGATGTAGGATGAGAATAATATTGATAACACACTGATGTTTGTTGCCAAGCAGACAAGGACTTTTCAGCTCCTCACACTGCCCTGCCAATGAGAGGGAGGAGCCTCAGAAGCTGGGAGGGGACCCAGCCAGGACAGCTGGCCCCAACTGGCCAGAGGATATTCCACACCATACGATGTCATGCTCAGTATATAACTGGGGGAGTTGGCTGGGAGGTGGTGTGGCTCGAGAACTAGCTGAGCATTGGTTTCAGGTGGTGAGCGATTGTGCTGTGCATCACTTGTTTTGTATATTCTATTACTATTATTATTTTTGTTTTCTGCTTTATTAAACTGTCTTTATCTCACCACATGAGTTTTACCTTTTTTTTTTTTTTTTCCCCCTTATCAAGTCTCTCCCCCATCGCACTGCAGGAGTGGTGGTGGTGGTAGTGCATAGCTGTGTGGTTGTTCTAGCTGCTGGCTGGGTTAAATGGCAGCGCATACTGTCCACGGGCTTTGTTGTTGTTTGTCTTCAGCAGGTTTGCATTCGTGATCTAAATGTGATGTGTGTTGTTAAATTCAAAGAAGAATGTCTGAGTCAATCAAAAAATGTTCTTTTTGGAACATTCACCTCAAAAGAAGCCAAATGCTGACTTTAAAGAAGCTTGTGATTTTGAACCCAAATTAATCAAGTATTTGAATAACATATTCTGGAAACATACTTTCTCAAGTGGAGTGGGAAAGGAATTGCATGGTGCAGCATGCATAATGGTGATGAACCAAAGGAGCTATCAGGAGCGCAGTCTCAGAGCATAAGCAGAATTAAGCATCGTCTAACCATGTTATACACCCTGCAAAACAGTAGATTAGAAGTAATGATAATTATTATCAAAGCTATCATTGGATTAAAAATAGTATTAACTCCTTAAGAGGAAGCACTGTTAATCAACTTGTACTAGAACAGGGAATTCAAAAACACTGGCAGATATTTTATTTTATTACTTGCAGGAAATAACTACTGCAAAAATCCAGAAGCATAAAGGCAGTGATTTGTTACAGTTTCTTATTTGGTAGGGAGTTTAGATATCTCTATTTGTTGCTTAAATTGAAGGACATGTCATAGCAATGAAATTCCATGTTGTTGCTGAATTTATTCAGAGGTGACACAAAAAAGCACTTTAAAATAATCAAACCCAAAGTACCATAAATGACACATGAGATCTGAGACATCTTCAGAAAATACTCAGCAGTTGTAAAAGTGTCCCATTGACATGTAAAATACCCCTTCCTTGCGAAATTGATCAGTTATCCTGTTGACATTCCCTACTCTTCACATTTATTTCTCAAACACTGCAGAGAACGTTGCTAAATCAGAACTGTGATTTAGCACACTATAATTAATTTGCATTATGATATTCATATAAAGGAAAGAAATTTGCCAATTGTGTGTTTACTGGGACTCGTAAACAGTATCTAGTTTACTAAATACAACTTTCTCTGCCTGTGGCATTGTAGGAGAGTTATCCCTTGTATTTGTCTTGTGACCTTGGTGCCTCCCTGTCCCCCTCGTTCTTTTAGTGATGGACCAGCTTAATTTGTAGCTGCAGTCTGATGAGGGACTAGAAACGTCTTAGAGGATGTAACCAAGATCCTCTTTTACCAGTTCTTGCAAAAAATTTATTATTTGTGCTTATAAAGTGAAATTAACTGCCCTAGTGTTTACTCAGATACATACATATCTATCCATATCTATCCAGTGCCTCTGTGTATACACATATAATGTACTGTAGCATTTAGAATTTTTTTCAATAGCTAGAATTACATGTATTTGTTCCCCATTTATGTAATCCAATAGCTCGTTCTTCTAATAAATCACAGCCAAAATGCTGCATGACAAGGGAGGGAACTGCTGCCTCTTCGGAGTGCAGAGCGTGTGTGCTTGAATTCCGTCAGCACCGGAATAGCCCATACCGCAGTTTTTCACAACGTCCCTGGCGCCCAGCTGAAGTAATTTCTTGCATTCCCCGTATTTTGAGCCTTGAATGTTTGCACAAGAGGAGTGTTGTTAGTTGTTTTTTTTTTCCCCCGCCTCTGTTTATCTCTGTAAAGTGGGTGTAGGGAGAGCAAATGCCTAAAGTATCAGGAACTGAAACGGGATGTCTTAAGGCTGGCTTAAGGCCAAGATGAAATGCATCTCTCTTGGCAGCAGGGGTGCTTGAGACAGCCCTGTGATACTGGATAACTTATTTTTTAATCGGTTAGGTTCATCCCTACCTCGGCTGACCTCCTTTGTTGGGCAGCAAGCAGGTCTGTGCTCAGCTGCTGGGGCCTTACATGTCCCTACTGGTGTGAGGAGGAGAGGAGGTGCATGGAGGAGCGATGCTCTTGGCACGTTTGATGTTATTCCTGTCGTTCAGTTAGGAGATCGCCCGCATACCCCAGGAGGAGCCAGCCAACGCTTGGCCCTGGGGAAGCCACATGCCAGCAAACAACAGAGCAAAACCTGCTGTTGCTCCCCACCTTGGTTGGCATGCCAACTGGAAATGATGCCTGCTGGGTTTGTGGTGCCTGCCCTGGCTGACATCCTGGAGGAGATATCCCCCCATGCCACCGCACTGTCTCTTGCCTGTGTCCCCCGTTGGGCGCTGCTGAGCCCTCTGCCCAGCCAGCTTGGGTGTTTCGGTGTCAGTGACAGGCAGCAGCTGTCGGACTGTCTCACCCCTCCTTAGGACGAGTGTCCGCTCTATTCGGTCAGGAGTGCATTTATAACATGTTTTGCTTTCTGTTCTAGAGACAATCAGTGAGGAGTTTGGTTCAGGTCAGCATTTTCTTAGAGGCCTTTCCAGAGAAATGCAATGTATGGCTGCTGGCCCAGGGGAGCCCATGTGAGCCGTACAGCTGCAGGGAGCCGTGTCAGGCCCAGGAAGATGCTTTTCTGAAAATTTTGATGGGACAGAAAGCAGAATCAAGGATTCATGTTAATAAGTGGCTGCAAACATTTTTCTACGATTCCACCCTGCCCCCAGCAGTAGAGCTGAGTGTCTGGCCTGTGCGCTTGGCACCCTTCCTCTCCAAGCTGTGGAAATCTTGCTAGAAGTTGGTGCTTCCACAGCTGCTTTCCTTTTTTCTTTTTTTTTTTCCCTATTCTATTTTGTAGTTCTGCATATGGATGCTGGTAGGGAGTGAGCTTCAGGTGAGAGCAAAAGTGTTGCATAAAGATGCTCATTGAGCCATCTTTACTAGAGAGAGAAGGGCTGCAGCGGGCTGGGGTGCTTGGGAACTCAGTAGGGTGCTGGTCTGCAGCAAATCCCAAGGTTCTTGCAGCTGCCTGCCTCTGTACTCATTGCTTGCTGGCAGGGGCATGATCATCCAGCCCTTAATTACTACATGACTTTCAACTTTCAGTTGTGAAGGGACAGACAATTCTTTACTGTGAGGGTGGTGAGGCACTGGAACAGGTTGCCCAGAGAAGCTGTGGATGCCCCATCCCTGGAAGTGTTCAAGGCCAGGTTGGATGGGGCTTTGGGCATCCTGGTCTAGTGGGAGGTGTCCCTGTCCATGGCAGAGGGGTTGGAACTAGATGATCCTTATGGTCCCTTCCAACCCAAACCATTCTATGATTCTATGCATTTAATTTATGGTTTTAATGGTAAAAAGATAGGTCAATCAGGTTATTAATCAGCTATTGTATTCAAATATTGATGGCTTACTGATTTTTCAATAAGTTTTCATGTACTTCAGAATCGTTCTTGCAGATACTGCGCAACATAGTCATGCACGTGATAGAACCGATTAGATAAAGAGAACCTGATGGGTATATTTAACTAAAAATGTGGACATTTTTGCTTATAGCAATTCATTGCCTAGGGTGAAAGCAATGGTATTTCATAAATTATCTAATGAACTGAAATAATTAATAGTGTAATTAGAAGCTTAAGTGTTTTTAAAAACTATTTTCATTGTTTTGTAATGGTCTATATAGAACAATACAACTATTTTATAATAGCAAAATACATATAATTATATAATAGTATATTGTATAATATAATAATGTACGAGATGCATCATTATTTAAGTTTTACCAGCTCCTGTCTTTTAAAAGTAACTGTAGCATTTCTGCCTTTATGGAATTCTGCAAACAAAGGTTACCAGATTGGAGCAACTTTATGAGGGAAAAAAAAAAGTTTTGCAAACACAAATGAGTATAAATCAAATATTTCATGTTTCAGATACAGTATAGGTGGAAAGTTTTTAAGAAGTAAAAGCCTGCTTTCATAGGGGACACTGGGCACTTGAAATTTGACAGAACAGAAACGTTTAATGGACAAAAAGCTCCGACAAAAGAGAGGTGCTTAACCTGGTGCTGGATAATGAAAACTGCACACTGGAAAGATTAAGTGCATTTTGTAGGTCATTAGTTTATTTAAACAAGAATGTGTTGTTATAGCTGATGGCATTATAAAGAATCTTAAACCTTGAAAAGACCAACAAGAGTAAAAAACCCCCTTGATTTCATGTATTTCCCTGGATTAATGTACAGTTCCCTTCTCGAGGCTACCCAGGTCGGTTCTCTGGCAGCCTGATGGGAGGCATGCTGAAACGTACTGGAAGTAGGCTGTTTAACTTCTAATACGTTTTGGATCAGAGCTCCAGTGAATTCCTTTCTTCCTTGTAGGAGATACTTCAGCACAGTGTCAGAATAATTAAAAAGAAAAAAAAAAGAAAAAAGATCATTACAAGCTGTATTTTATTTTTTATTTAAGCAGTGAGGGAAATTTGTAATTGCATGCGGTTATCAAAATATGTTAAAATGGTGCCTAGAAAAGTGTTCTTATCTCATGTAATTGCCTTATAATTGTTGGGGAGGGGAATCAGATTCGGGAGAAGAAATATTTCCAATGCTGAAGTTAATGTATTTTTGCAAATAGTGACTGTAGTCTGCATTCCTTGAAGTTGGTGGGAGTTTGGGCATTTTGCAGAATTGGAGCTAGTATTTGCAAATTCTAAGCTTTATGTAAGTAAGTTTGTGGGGTTTTTTTAAAGAATAATCAAAACTTTTAATCAAAGCTTTCCTGTATATTTAGAATATTTTTGAAAGTAGGAAGTTCTAATCTTGAAGGTATAATTTTTTTCTTTACTTCTCTTTCCTACTCTCCATTATCTTATTAAAAATAAAATACGGAACACTTCCATGAAGCTTAAAAACTGGTGACTGTTTTTCATGCATATGTTGAAAATGTATTTTCTAATTTTTTTCTATTTTTTTTTTTACTCAAGTGTGTTGTCATGACACTCACCAGGACTTGCTGCATTTTGTACCTGAAGTTAAAATATTTGTGTGGGACATTAAGAAAGCATCAAGCAGTTCTAGTGAAAATAATTTTTTTACCTATTACTACCTTTAGACTAAAATTTTGTATATGTGCAGTTGCTGTTTTGATGTCAATAACTTCATTTGGGAGAATAAATCATTCTTTAATGGCAGTAATTTTCCTAAACTCTTTCAAAGATAAAAAGAGTGTGTAAACACATCAGATCTTGTGCTGTAGGTTATGGCGTAGATGAAGATCAGAAAGGTGAAAATTGACCTTCTCTGGAAGTTGTGCTTCACAGCCATTACGGAGCTTATGAAAAACAGGCCCAAAGTATTTTCTGTATGTGCCACTTCCAGGAAAAGTTGTTTCTCCAAAGTTGGTACAAGAGCAAGTATTTTCTGCTCCTGTAGAAGCTGGTTTAATTTTGTTTTCATGCTAACTGAAAATGCACTTTGCTTGACACTGTATCTGCTGCTTGCCTGTTCCCTTGCTGCTGAGTAGCTGCAGCAGTTATAATATACGTGTAGTAGATACTGTGTCTACAAAAGCAATACCAGCCCAGGAAACAAAATAGTAATGCCTAATGCCTATGAGGTCTGCTTTAAAAGTCCATGGGAGTTCTTGAACAACCGGAAATCTTCCCAGTTCTGTGAATGCAGAAACGGAGACATGGAGAAGTGGTTTTCCTAAAACCACCCTGGGTGACCAGCAAGTTAGGGGCAGAAACAAAATGATCAGCCTGCGTAGAGCAACGCCTGGCCCCATGCCGCACCCGTCGGCAGCGCTGCTCCCCGTGCCGGGTGGGTACCTGCCAGGTGAGCCTCTCACCTGCCCCGGAACGGGAAGGGTGCCACTGTATCCCACCCTGATCTCAGGAGGGTGCCTAGCAGCCAGGCCTCCGGGGAGCAAATAGGTTTGGTCATCTGTTCAGAAATCCTCTTTGGGGGGAAAGTGGTGCTCAGACTTCTTTATCCCTGTGAGGGATTGTTTGTTCTGGAGTGTTTCTGTATTTTTGTTGTCCACTTGTGCGGTCTGGGAGGGAATTGGCCACATGCTATGCAGAATTTCTGCTGTGTGTCAAAGCAGTTTTACTGTTAGTGTCTTATACTTTCGATGTGAAAAGATAGCGTACTTATCCTGTACATTAGACTTGCTAAAATCAAATACTTGGTAAAGCTAGATGGAAGGCAAAGAGTGGGGTTTGTATCTTTACAGACTTTGTTGGTATCTTTCAAAATTGGGATCTAACATGAGACGTTTAGTAAGCTGCAAAGGTCATTTAAATAAGGCTGTTGCTGACTTGCAGTAGTTACTCTGGGCAATTTTACTTCCTTAGTGGGGGGGTGTGTGTGGCGGGGGAGACTGTCAAGAACTTGAAAATCAGTGTTCCCAGCCCTTCCAGGACTGGAAGCAAAGCTGTCTGTTCGCTGGAAAGCTAGGAACTCCTCCATTCTCCTTTCTCTAAGTTGAAAATTCAGTTTCAGACTAGAGAGACTACAAGATATCAAAGTTTAAAGATTGAATACTATCAAATGCAGAGTTAAAAAAAAAATTAATTTTTGGAGATTGTATGTAGAAGTCAAAGAATTGTATAGAGATGCTGCAGTTTGCATAAAAGAAAATAACCTTTTTCTGAAAGTAGGATTTTTTGGGAAAACTTCATGAAGCTTCTGGGGATATTTAGAGTGTCCAGACACAGAATGGGCAGAGTAGGAGTGAAATAGTCGGAAATTCACAGAAAGTTTCAAGGCTGCATAATAAGACAAATGCACATGATGTGGATGTTCACTTCACATAGGCTGGATCATCGTTCCTTTTATTTTTAATAGTGGAAGGAGCACTTAGGCTGTGCTGATTTATAATCGTTGATCCTTAACTCTTATCCCTATTCTCTGTATTTACACATGGTTCTCTCTCATAATGCAGCATAGCTACTTTCTTTGTCCTTTAACGACTTGTTTCCTCTTTAGTCATGCTTTCATTCACTTCCTTTTGGTGCTTTCTATTAACTCTAGCCTATTCCAATTCCTTCTTGCTGCTTTTTACCCTTTCTTTGGTTTTCTCTCTGGCCCTTAATTTGTCCCATCTTCCTGCTCCTTCATCCTTCCTGCCTCCTCTGGGTCAGATGGCGTGGAGTGACCAAGATGTGGGAATTTTGCATGACGCATGTGGAATCCTGGAATAGAGCAGGGCACTCAGAATGTTATCCTCAGAAGTCAGTCCTAATTTCAGATTTCCTCACTGCAGGCAAACAGCTACCTTTGTAGACTAGGAAGCCTCAGGAATAAGCCCTCAGAGGATGGGGTTCCCTGTGGCACAGTCCTGTTGAAGCCCTCCTGCAGGAGTGGATGCTGGCCTCTCTACAGCGCTGGAGGGCGTGAAGCAGTGGAGTAGGTACACTCGTGTCATGGGGAAATAGAAGTACAAACCAAGGTACTTAACCCAGCACCTTATATTTCTGCTGGAGTGACTTGATTTAATAAGTTAAAATGTCTGTGCTGTGACTCTTAACACTTCCATTTCCTTTTGCTTTCTTTACAACGGTACTCCAGGGTTTTTAAAAACGTCCACCAAAAGAAGGAAGGATCACAAAAAAGGCGCTCTTAATTGCACACAGTTTTTAATATTCCTGGGATCTGTTTTGAAGGGTACATTTGACAGAGAGGAACCCAGCAGCCCCACACTGAATCCTTTGTCCTTCCTGCAGGGTGAAACAGTAGATAGCTTACTGTAAGTGTGGCTGGCTGCCAACCCGTGGCGCAGATTCTTTTTTTAATACTGTAAACTGGCAAGAAATCAAGAATTGCCGTTCTTCCTTTTATTTACTTTCCCTTCTGTATTAAAGAGCTCAGTAAATAAGAGAAAGTTAAATGTTGAGTGAGGGTTTTGTACCGATTAATCATTGAATAGCAAAGTGTTACTGGTTTGGGGTTTTTTCCCCCCCTTTTTTCCATTTCTTTTTGGTTGAAACTGGAAATATCAGTTGCTTCATCTGGAATAGATTATCGCAGGGAAAAGTCTGTGCAGAGTTTGAAATGAGGACAGAGCAGAACGCATCCATCATGCATAGTTTAAAATAATCTGCAAGACTGCTTCTGATTTGATCCTTAGATGTACTTCCTCCCGATTTTCTTCCAAACTTGTGTTAATAATGAGTACTCTGTCTCTAGAAAAGGCATTTTTTAAAGTGTACCCCCAGCCTCTGCTTGTAAGTATTTTCTTATTTGTACAACTAAGCTTCCTGAAATAGCTGCTGAGTTTTTTGTTTTGCTGTTATATATAAAAGTGGTAGAGGGGTGTGGAGTTCCTTCTGCTGCTTCTCAAATCCAAGGCATGCCTTGCAAGCGACTTTGCTTTCACGCTAGAAAGGGGATCGGCGTTACTGCTTTTCTGACGATCATATCGCTAAATTATCGACAAAATTATCGCCAACATTTTAATGATTTTTATGGAGAGAAATATGTTTATACAGGAGGTTAAATTAAATATAAAAATTACTTTCGCTGTTGAATACAGACTTAATGTGAAAAATTAGCCCACAACAGACTGTATTAAATTCCAAAGTGTATTGTGGCTCATTCATATGTCTGTCTGTTTTACTTAAAACATGTTATACATTGATATTACTAAATGTTTATCTGTTGCTGACTTGATGAACCTACTATGTAGGTCATGTATGTACAGGTCTATTAAAGGCATTGTTGAAAGAAAACATGGATTCATGTTTCGTTTCTTTTATACTTCTTGGCTAATTGGCAGTTAAGGTTTCTGGATGTATTTTTGTTTTTAAAGCAGTGGACTGTGGCTGAAGAAATCTGGACTTGATCTGCCAGATTTTTTGCAATAACTCGGTCAAATCATCGGTGGTTGTTCTTTGGGGAGGGCTGAGAGTTTTTCATCTGTAAGACGGAGATAATCCTGTTCCCTTATCAGGCAGCAGTATCGTATAGATAAAATTGTGACTGTTGGTGGGACAGTGCAGTAGAACTTAATGGGTTCAGCATAAGTATTCACATTAATGATTCGTGTTAAAGAATGATTAAAAAACTTGGAAGTTGGGGAGTATGCTCTCCCAGAAGCAGAGAATATCTGGGGCTTAGTGTTCAGTCTGCAATGCCCAAACAAGGGACACAAGAAATATTTATGCAGGAAATTTAGTAGTTTACAAGTTTCCTTCCTTTAGTTCCTTCCTTCCTTTAGTTAGAATTTTTTTTTCAGACTCTGCTGGACGAGTCTCTATTTCTAAAGTACATTATTTTTTAATATAGAAGGAATAGGCATATTTTTATGGAAATTTGTGTAGGTGAATTGGAACAAAAATTAATGAGTAAATAAACTATTTCAAGGCAATTAAATTTGAGAGATGATCCAAAGAATTGAGAACAGCTTTTCTAAGCAATAATTAAAAAACCCCAAAAACTCTCCTGCAAAAGCATGAATCAGAAAATATCCCCAGTCTCAGCGATAGCCGTCCGAAATCCTCCCCTCATTCTCCCTCCTCTTTTGCCTTGAAACTGTATCTCGAGCTCATGCAAGATGTAGAAAAGATTTTTTAAAAAAATGACAGAACTATCAAAAACTCTTTACCCTTTTAAGGGTGTTGGATAAGATGCATAATTATCTTGAACACAGTTTCAGTTTGCTGCCTTTTCGGTCTAGCACACCACAGGGAAAACTCAAATTCGTTCTTCAAGGATCCCCGACGTTAAAGGGAGAAGTAAGTAGGTAACAACTCTGTTTACACTGGGGTTTTACATTCTTTATTTTTTGTAAATGTGGTTGTTTATTTTAAGTGTAAGTGACATTAGTTTCATCCTATTTCATCACCCATGTTAGGGGAAAATAAATATCTGCACAGAGTTTGAGTTATTATGTGGCCATGTCACTTGAGAGGGGTCTACTAATATGTGTTTCTACTTTGATGCTGTGAGCAGATTATCTTGAATAGCTAGCAAATTTCAGTATTTATTTTTAAAATGCAGGAATAAGTGCTTGATATAAATATGACAGTGTCTGTATTTAACGAAGAACAGTGTATTGCAGTAGCATTTCAGAGTGACTCTTACCACATTCAGGTAGTTCTCCTGTGGATCTCTAAAGCTAGGTTTTTGTGCTCCTTTAGCTATATATTTGGAAGAAACAGAAAATGTTTTATCACTTGCTTCCTACTGACATCCGCAGTTCATACAGTAGCAATTTTCCTTGGCTGCTGGTAGCGTGCACCAGGAGATTGCAGATCCTGTGTCTGTACATAAACCTGATACCTCAGAAGCCGTCTTCTATCCGATATACTGATAAGGCAATTATCATGAGTCAGATGAACCCTCCACCCTAGGCTCCTTGTTATGGGTCAGGCCAGAGCAAGACCTTTTCTGGTCAGGGAGCCAGTCTGTGAATTAATGTCAGTGAGAATTACGGGTAAAATCCCCAGCCATGGCTGGTATCCAAAATCGGTATCAAGACTGGTAATTTAAATGTCTGCCCTTCCTAGACAAAAATAAGCTGCTTGCATCTGGCTCTTTCTCTAATCCTCACAAGGGTCATTTCTGATTTGTCCAAGTAAAAAGCAAGAAAATAATACTGGTGGAGGAGGAAAGGAGTGTCTTCTCCTTCAGTAAGTTCATGTTTGTCCTCACCAATAGGTCTTCCTCTTTTGTTCCCCAGCTTCTTAAACCGGAGAAGGAATGTCTCACTGATCGTGTCTCTCAGCAGGTCACAGCATAAGCTGCTCTCTGTTTTATCCCCTGGCGAGGCCATAAACCACTCACTGCATTCCCTTTTTCCCTTCCTTTCTCAGGTCATGTCTGATTTTCTCCTCTTGAACAGAGCTTAGACCAAGCACAGTCCCAGCCAGCTCCTTACTCCCTTTCCAGAGCGGAGGGCTGCTGGGCAGAGTGATGCTCACAGCCCCAGGACCCCCCTCGCTGCCTCCTCTCCACCGCAGCACCCGTGGCGGTATCGGCCACAAAGGGATTTTCTTTATTGCATTAAGCTTGTGAGAGAAGATTTAGTAGGTGTGTCGCAGTGCCATTAGCCTCCTGTGACCCGGTGTCTCAGCAAATCCTTTTGTGGCTGTGAAGAATTTGTTTTGGTCTGAGCAAATTTGTCTTGAAGTATTAGAGCCATCTTGGGGGAAACTGTTTTCTGTGCTTACGCTGCCATCTTCTTAATTCTGGGTGGCTGGACCTACTTGTGGTAGTTGAATGATTACACCAGTCTTGAGTAACATCCCATCTGGCAATGGGAAATTTTAAAAAATTTAAAAAAATACAATTAATTGAGTTTCCTTAAATCATATGGTGGTGAAATCTTTTCTAAGAAACTTTTACACAGAAACAGAAATTCTATGTTTGTGATAATAGCGTTCATAAAAGACGTTTTAGCGTACTTAATTCAGAGTAACATTTCAACTTTTGGAAGACAACCATAAAATCTATTTTTGTTTTCTAAAAAAAAAAAAGTGTAGCCAGATACATAGACAAAAGAAATCTATCAAAGTTTGTTGATGTTTGTCTACAGTGCAAGCCAGTTGACAAGTTCTTTCCCTACAGGAGCAAGCAGCGTCTCATTACAACATCTCAAAATCTTTCAATAACTTAAAGGCTCTTTTCTTTGATGGGAAGTTCACTTTGCGACATCTTGGTGACAGGAATGTTAGTTAATTATTATCTTTATTACAGGCGTGGCTTTGTTTAAATATCTGCAAAAATATCTGGTCTGTGGCACAGTGATGCTGCTCGAGCACGTTTATCTGTTGTACGTGAACCGCCTTCAGATTGGGTGTGCTCATGAGGAACAGAAAATGTTCTACCGTCCTGCAGATCCTAAACAGAGCTCTGCTGAAATGCCACTGGAAAAGATTGAAGAGTCCAAGCCTTGCGTGGGAAAAAAGTAAACAAAATAGGATTTTTAGGTGGGCTGTAGGTAAGATTTGACTGTGCAGGTACAGAAATGAGACCTAAGACAGTAGGTTAGCCTCCTGCCAAATTCCAGGTGACACAGTCACTAGAAGTGACTTGGTCTGTGTCTTTTGGTGTGTAAATCTCTGTTTCCTCTGTGACTGCAGACTCTTTTTTTCTCTTCTTTTCTTTAAATTGCTCAGTTGTCATCCCCAGGGAATTAGATTCCACACAAATGTACAAGTGAGCTTTCTAGTTTATTAAGAAAAATCAGAAGAAGAAGGAATATCAATGTCCCTGTTAGATGGACACACTGCGGTAAGACATGCTGCCCAGTATTTGGGCTCTGAGGTCCGGTTACGGCCTTTGCTTTAGGGTATTCAAACATTTTTTCACAGGTGAGCATCTGGGGACTAGAGCCAATCCCAGAGCAAGTGCATGCTCAGGTGGAGCACCTGACTGAAAATAATTCCTTTTGACCCCATAAATCTTCGTTTATCTCAGGCAGAGACAGAGGCTCGCTCTGGTGACACGATGAGGAAAGCGTACATTCCAGTTCCTATTCCAAAGGCCTTTCATAGACTTGTCATGCAATAGCGATGGGATAAAATGTGGACCCTAAGTGGAAGGATGTACTGCTCAGATGACCTTTCCTTGCCAGATAAGGGAAGGATTTAAGACCCGTTCCCAGCATTTTTTTCTGCTAGCCAATGTAACAAGCTTTCTACTTACCATGGTAATCTTGGGGGATCTTATCCTGAAGTTCTTGTTCTCCTTATACTTTGCTTAAGAAGAGTAAAAATGTAACTTTTGCCCATGGATGATGGTCGATGGAATTTAATGTTTAATTACAATAATCAAAGGGTGATTTTGTGAATTGCTAGGTATCGGTTCATCTTTAGTACAGCGAATATGGTCCCTGGGGTTGAAGAACAGTGATTGTTACGGTTCTTTCACCATCTGGCACTGTGACAAATACCCTATCTTGTGTTGTTCTAGCATGATGAAAAAATAGATAAATAAATAGGATTTATGAGTTTTCTTTACAAGGCTTTTCCACAGGGCAATTGATTTTATTTTAGCCTGTACCAGAGAGACCAAGATAAGAAAAAAAAAATTGTATTTCTCTCTCCCCTCTCGCTTTCCCAGATCCAGTGTAAATGAAACAAGACTGATATGTACTTACAGATCTTTAAAACACCTTAACAGTTTATATTTGGCTTTCTGGAGGGAAAATTCTGGTTCTGTATTGCTAGTAACTTCTGTAGAAGAAAATAGGGGGTTTTTTTGCAATAATTTTGAATGCCCTTGGGCCCCCTTATGCAGAACTGTATAATACTTTGTACACAGGTACCTTGCACAAGGCTTTTTGTAGTGGGAACCTTTTTTTTTTACATAGTTAGGTTGCAAAGGTTCAGCTCCGTTGCGTTAATCTGTTGGAAGTTTCTTCAGTGACTTTTCTCATCAATTGTCTATTTTTTATCAAGGTCAAAAGTATCATTGTTCTTCAAAAGTGAACACAACCTTTTGTTTAAGGAAGTAGTAGTCTGCTTTGGAAGACACTTACACAAAAGATTAAATTGGCCGAATCAAGAATTCAAGGTAAATCAAAAGGCTTTTTGTACATGTGAAGAAGTTCCATGTAATGCTTAGTTGAGGTTTTCCACATTGCATGATTAGACAAATGCAAAATTAAGTAACAGAAGTCAGGATCAGATGCATTTTGTAGGGTTTTTTTGTTTGTATTTAAAGCATATTGTTCTTTCTAGGAGAATGTGCTTTGGAAAAATACCAAGTCTGACCATAAACTGCAAAATCAGCTTGCCATTTCACTTAAAAGGTGCCTTCGTATTAAAGGCAATATAATATCATTAAAATACTGTTTGCCATGAAGAGAAATGCAATGTAATGCTATATTTAACTACTTTGTAAGAGTCAAACTCTTGTGATGAGAAAATGTCAATAAAGTTTCTAATACAAAAATTTATTTTGCAAGTCTGTAACGTTCTTCAACATCCATCACTTCAGTTATATACTAATTGTCTTCTTGGAAGGAAGCATGGGTGTCTCTAATAATTTTCAAAATATGAACAGAATTATAAATTTGTCACTGTAAGAAAGGTACCAGTTGTATTTTTTAGTTTATAGATGGTTAAAAGCTGCTATCGGTGTGTTAGTCATTACAGATCAGCATATGTCCGTATTTGTGAAGTGAAAATGAGCTGTTTGCTGCATTAAAGATACTAAAGTTTAAAACTGCTTAAAAGTGTGGAGTAGAAAGTTTCATCATGTCTATAGCTTTATGCTTAAAGACCTAATTCTATAGTTGCACCCAGAGACCATTAAGCAGAGTGTGATGTAGCTGGGAAGACCCTTCAGGACCGATCCTGTAGCAAGACCCAGTTCAGCCTCGGTCACGCATCAGGACATGGCAGGTTCTGGAGGGCATCTGCTAGCTTCAGGAGGGTCACTGATTCAGGAGAGTGGCCAAACTCTTGGGGCAAGCATTTGTTTTGTTAGGCACAGGTGTATCTGCGTGAACATTTTGGTGTGTGTCAGGAGTGCACTTCTGAAGCAAGTCCGCTCATTGTCCCCGCTTCCTGCAGACGTGCGCACGTTGCCGAACGGGCTCGAAGTGTGCAGAGGGTTTAGCGCAGCTAAACCAGAAGATGTTTTCAGCTTAGTAATACCTATTCAGTCAACGGGACTGGGCTGGCTCAAGCTGAAAGTGAAACCATCCAAACACAACGTGGACACTAGGTCGTCGGTATTGTATGTTTTGCCCTCCAGATTGACTCCTATGGAGTTGTGCTACTGAGTGTTGTCGTAGCCTGTCCTGTCTCAGCCAGTGACTGGTAGCAGATGCCTAGGGAAGACGGTAAAAGGCAAGCACGTAGTAGTGCTTTCCCAGTATATTTTCCCAGCTTTCAGCAATCTGCATCTCACAAACTTCCTGAAACAGAGATGGTATCTTGGGTTTAATAGCCCTTGATAGATTTTTCTTCCATTAGTTTGTCTGATTATTTTTAAAACCATGTGCATTTTTATCATCCACAATATCCTGTGCAGTGAGTTCTATGGTAGAACAATGTATGTGTTAAGAAGTACATTCTTCTGTTTGTTTTGAATTTGCTACCTGATAATTTCATTTGATGCTCCTTTGTACTTACCTTGTAAGAGACAAATGATTCCTTATCCTCTGCCTTTGTGCTGCTCCATTTATCACAGATCTCTTTGATACCACCTTGATCGTTTGTCTTCCAGGCTGGAAAATCCATATCTGTTTAGTTCCTTGAACAGAACCCATTTCATGCCTTTGATCATCCTTGTTCTTCTCTCTGTCTTTCCTAGTTCTCTTATGTCTTTTTTGAGACTGGAGGACTGCATGCAGGCTAGATAACATATTCAGTGTGCAGTGTCTGTCATTTAAATGCTAACTTAATGGTGTATTCTGTGGTGATCTACATTCCTGATAATTTTTAACAGTATTTGATCTTTTTTGACTGCTGCTGAAACTAAACTGTCATTTTTTAAAATATGCCCCTAATGAGCGCAAGGATCTTTCTCTTTAGTGGTGACAGTTCATCCAGAGCCTGTATTGTGTATGTATGGTTGGAGTTGTTTTCCTCCCCACCCATCCTCATCACCACTCCCTACAATTCTGTATACCTGTCAACACTGAGTTTTGTCTTCCATTTTGCTATCTAGTCCTTTGCTGTGGGAGATCATTTGCAGTCCTCTCAGTCAGCCTTCGTTTGTATGGGTAAGAGTGACTTAATAGCAATGGGGTACTCTTTCTGCACGCCATTCTTCCCCCTTTTCGAAGCCATTTATTCAGCTGTGTCCTACAGAACTCCTGTGGAACACTGATACTGAATTATTTTCATAGAGAAAACTGCATGTTGAATACCATCTTTGGTTCCCATCTTTTAACAAGTTATTTATTTGTTTGGAGATCAAAGTTGTTGATTGATCCGAACATGTTTGTCCTGACGTACATTGATTCTCTAGCAATGCTAATGGATTTATGAGGCAATTGTGCAAATGCCATGTTGACTCTTCCCCAGCATTCTACATCTAGCTCTGTGTTCAAAGACTTCTGTTCTTTGTAACAGTTCCAATCGATCTGCTCAATGTGTATGTCAAATGAATTGTTTCGTAGTTTTGTGGATTCCCCTGAGAGCCCTATTAGGAGATTGGTACTGGTTTTCTATCTCACATTTTTCTGATATGAAGATGGGTTTATGTAGGATGAACATGCGCAGTAATAGCTCAGCTCTGTGTACGTGAGTTCTCGCAGAAGCTGAGGGAACACCATCTCACGCTTGTGATCTGTTACCATCAGTTTTCGCCATATTTCTCCTCTGACCTTTATCACTGATGCTTAAATTTCAGACTGATTCTCAACCCACCAAAAAAAAAGTTTCCAGTCAGGGGATCATTTACCTAACTTCTATAGTGAGCACAGAAGCAAAAAAATCCTGTAGATTTTGTTTGTTTGTTTGTTATTTGGGGTTTTTTTGTTTGGCTTAGTTCTATTTCTGCTTCAGCCTTTTCTGCTCTGTACAAATTCATAGGCAGATCCATGCCAGGGTTTCTTTTCTGACAGAGGTAGATGAGATTATCCAGAGACAGAATGGATAGACTTTGCCCCTCTGGGACAGTCCATCAGCTTTCCATTCCCTTCAACCCCAGGCAGCAAGAAGGGACCAGAGCAGAGCTCAAAGTAAAGTCTGCGAGTGAACCTCCTTCAAGAAGGCACTGAGGAGTTAGAGGAACTTCTGAGTTGTGTGGGCTTTTTTTGTTGTTCACTGTTGTTTGAGTGGCTTTTTTGGGGGTAGTTGTGTTTGGTTGTGTTTTTGATGTGTGTGGAGGGTTTGTTTGGTGTTTTGTTTTGGTTTGGTTTTAATTCTCTCTAATATTTCCTTTAAAGACAGCTAGAAAACTAAACATGGTGGTTATCTTAGTGCAACATTAGGATTTCATAATTAAAGTCACAATGGCAGGAAATGCAGAAGTTTAGGTTTCGGTAGCAATATTAGCTACATATGGACTGTTTTCACTTCCTGCTTTTCATAATCAATTCTTAGTTACGTACTTTGTGAGTTGCATTAATAGCTGAGCAACCGGCAAAATGTGATCATTTTTATCCTAATGGTTTTCCTGGGAAGTGTGTGTGCGTAAAATCAATTTTTAGGTAACGAATTCGGGCGGAAGAATTTTAAGTGATTTGCTCCATTTTGTGTACAAAGTTTCAGAGTTTGAAAATTAATGCAGGCTTTCTGAGTCCTATCCCAAGGCTAAAATATTTTACTTTATTTCCCATAATATTAGTTACTTTGCTGAAATTCTTGGTAAGAGACCTCCCTGTAAGCAGTGGAGAGGAGAATAAAGGTGTTTGGATCATGAAAGATCCTCCAAGGAAGAGACCTAGAGGTCGGAGAAAGGGGGGATACTGGCAGACAAGGGTGTGGGCATGTCCTAAAGTACCTGAAGCTCTCTGTAGGGAGATGGCAGGTGACTTACAGATACCTATGTAGAGCTTTGTTTATCAAGAGGACCAGGTAGAATAAGTTGCCATGTTATGCACAAGGTCATTTCAAACTATGCTAGTAAGTTAGAGCTCATACATTACAGGAAAGTAGTATATGAAACCCTTTCACATGCCCTGTATGTTAAAGCAATGGGCATGATCAAAAAGGGAGGGAAAATAAATGGCTTTGAAGCACATTTTTGGTGTAGTTTCCAGTTAGCTCACGTAGAGGAAGTTTTATCAGGAATCTGCATGATGGAGATTTGAGTTGTGTTACTTTCCAGTAATGCAGGTGGTAGGGTGCAGGAACCTGAAAACAAGGAGATTTGTGGCACACCTAGGGTTGAAGAGTGTGGCAGAGGGTTATTTGAAGACTGGCTTTATGGCTGAAATCTTGAAGTTCAGGGCCTGTGCAAGAACTAGGGTTAACTTGAGCAAAACCTCTAGGATTTATCAGGACCAGACACAAGAGGCAACAATATGAGAAAAGGAAGTTACAGCTCGCAGACTGGGGGGGTCTCATGGATACTTACAAGGGAGGTGTTCGTGCAACGGGCATGAATGTCCTCACCAGCCGTTGTAAGAGAAATGCTAGTCCTTCAGGACATGCTTGCAGATCTGCACAGCTATTTGAAGTCTCAGAGACTAATTGAACATTTTAATTTTTGTTGAGTTAATAGGTATTTGTAATTTCTGCACTGTATCAATGCTGATGGTTAATTACTTGAACATTTCATTAGGAAATCAAAATGAGACTGCGCCTGTATGGTCCTTGGCGTGATCTGGTTGGTGTTGGCTATCATGCTGTGCAGAAGTCAGTGTTGCTCAGGAAGAGAAAAACAGACATTAAATGAAGCCTAAGCACGCAGGAGTCCTGGGCTTTGAATTCTGACCAACTCCATGCTACCTTTGCCCTCTTCTATCTTAATATATTGTTAATGCTGTATGTGGTTCTACTGTGGCTGGGATATTCGAATCACCATGGGATTATTTTTAAGTTGTCCCATATTTGTAACTCTGCATTGAGTAAATGGTCTGTAGAGCCATTCTTTTTCTCTCTTCTGTCATTTTCGAGTAATCTCAAGTGTAACTCCTTTATAATATGAATGGTATATATTTCCAGTTGTGATTTAATGGTTTGGATAGTGGCTAAGGTAATGAACTGAAGGACTCAAGTTGATGATCTCGTCTTTCAGCCCACCAGCGTGTCTGAAATTTTTAGCTAATCACTCCTCATACACGAATACTCACTTACCTAGAATATTTCTTGGTACTTCAAAATTTTTCATATCAAACATGGGGTGAATTTAATAATGAATCAAAGGGGACTTTCTATTATTTGAAAGAATTTGCTTGTACCTTTTTAAGATGAATTAATTCTCTGTTTTTCACTACTGATAACTCCCTCATTCACTTCATAACTTCAGACAATTTTCTAGCAGTGAAGATCAGGCATAGCGGTAGGTGAAGAAAAGGAGTTTGTTTATGAGCAAGGTTTACATCTGATTATGCACAGCCTCTCAGTGCACTAAAGCTGTTATATGACATGTTTCATGAAAGTAATATTTTGGTAAGAGAGGATCTCGTGTGACATTACTTTTCATCATTGTTGAGAAACAGTGATGTTTCTCGTTGGGCGTGAGCCACAGTGCACAGATTTGTGGAATGAGTGTTTATAAACTCAGAGTTTTCAGGTACTTGTGGGGTTTTTTTTGTTCGTGTTTGTTTTTCCAGAGTTGACTGAATTCAATTGATTTGACTCTGCATATAACATATAGATGTGTTTGGTTGGTATATTAAAGCTCTGCATTCATCCCACGTGTGGGTTTTAGGACTAAACTGAGGCATCCAAGTTAGCAATGCAGCTGCTGTAGCCTCTATCTGTAATCCATAGAAGCAGAGAGGTACTGCCAGAGGGTAATTTGCAGGTGCCTTTGTTTCTGTTTTCAGTGCACAGATAACGAAGAAGAGAGCAAATCCCTTTCCTTCTTTTTAATTCTGAAGTACTGTCATCTTTTCAGCAGTGGGGTTTGGCATCCTACCTCCGGAGAGGTTTGCTCAGTCACAGCCTAGTCTGTGTAGGATGCTGTTCTCATACTGTTGTTTTTTCTTGTTAGAGCTTTGATAGTGCGACTGTCAGGTTGGCATCTCGCTCTGTGTTGTATCTACAACCAGCAGAGCTTCATTTTTGCATCCCTGTCATGTACTAATGAACTGAGTCTTGAATTCTGCTGTTGCTCCTTGAAAACTAAGTGCCAAATTTGTTTCCACACAAAGCTCCTTCACTCAAGATGTGAAGTAGATTCAGATGTGCTAACATATACACTTTGCAAAGTTCGTCTTTCACTGCTTTCTGGCTACTTGGTGGAAGATTTGATTGCAAGCCACTTTCTGGCTGTGCAATCTTCCTCTGTACAGAGGTTTATAAGAGCAATAGTGTGGCTCTTTATCACCAGTAAATAGTCTCAGTAGCATATGGCACTTGGAAACTTTAAACACTAATAAATACAGACTTCAGAAAGATGCCAATGTAAAGAGGGATGTTAACTTCCAAATAACTTTTCCATTTACATTAGTTGAGAAATAGTATTTTTCAGGAGCAGTGTCTCTGCTAATTGTATGTTACGGATCGCTTTGTTTGCAGCGTGCTTTGCTAACCTGGCCGTCTGACGTTTGTAACAGGGCTGGACTTCTGCAATTTTGCTGCTCTTTCTAAAAATGCACAGTGAATAAACATTAAAGGAGTCTGCAGATAGCCTTGCTGTTATCAAGTGCTAAGTCCAGTGGCAGTCTGTGAAGCTTTTAGATCTAGCTGTGGGGGGGATGACATGGTTTATAAGGTCAGCATTTTGGATGAGTGTTGTTAGAAGATTTGGGCTACAGAGCATAGGAAGATTTTTGAGAGTTGGTCAGTTGAAGATCCATTTGAGGGGCTACATCGTCAGTGCTGCTTCACTACTTCATTGGAAACGTAGTGCTGATCTCTGCATATAACAGATTGCCCCTTTTTTGCTTCTTACGCTATTGATGTTTGTTTTAGCTAAATTAGCAGGTGAATTTAGCCTACCCTTTGTAGACACCCACAACCTAGATGTACTTTCACTTAACTGAGAAATGCAAGTGTAGAATAATGCTCTCCTTTTGCTGCCTGTGCTATTTATCATAGCAAACCACCTCAATACCCCGGGTTCTATCTAAGTTTCTGTAATTATTTATAATTTTATGACAATGAAACAGTAAGAGAGGACTCGTCTCAGGTAATATAGTCAGTCCTTGGAACAAAGGAACTTGATATAAGGCAAATTATTCAGCTGGTGGACAGAGAACTGTGGTTTCTCAGAAGACTTCCTAGATCTTGATGCCAGGGGTGGGAATGATTTACTGCGTAATGAAAGTGCAAAAATTTGCCCGTTGGCTTGTAACTGATGAGGTTTTAATGTAGCCCTTTGATAGGCAGAGGGGCAGAAGACTTTATAATTTTGAGGATGGAGGTTCATTAGTTTTTATAAAAGGGATGACAGGATGGCATTACCTCTAGTAGGAGAGAGCTGAGCTTCATTACCTGACAGGTCCCACCCGTTCTTACGTTTTATGGTTCTGGCTAGAGAAGATGATCTGCCTGTGTGAAGGAGGTTCATATTGTTAACAGAGATTCATGTAATTGGGGAGAGTCTGTGAGAGGAGGGCTTTTCTTTGGAGAAAAGTTGGAAGTTTTTCCACAATTCCCTTCTGCTCCCTATTAATGTATACTATATAAGTAAGATAATTTTCATGATTTTGTGGGGAAGAATGATTTTTCCAAATACATGCAAAGGCCATTTTTGATTCAGTTATCCAAATATTCTGCCTATATTAGTTTGTAAGTCACAGTCAATACCCAGTTGAGAAAGACTTTGCTGATGCACAGGGGCCTTAAAGTACTAAAAGAAATCTGAACTAGGTAATAGCCAGTAGAAATAAAGCTTTACTCTGCTTTACTTCACGTAATTAAGAGTTTGGCACTTTTAAAATATGTTTTTCTATCTTATTTATTTGTCAAGTATTTGCATTTGCTGCTTGAATTTATTCTTCTATAAGTCAGTGAAAGATGTGGTGAACTTTGAAAGTTTGTTAGAAATCTTACTGTTAGGTTGTAAATCTCAGTAGGAAAAATGTTGCTTCCAGCAGTGATATTACCTAAAGGTGGAAGTTTTGTTACTGACCTTAAGGGACTTTCATTTTATTTGTTAGCTTTTTTTGTTCTAGCCATTTTTCATTTCATTTACAAGGACCAGTTAGGAGCTGAATTTTGCCTTGAAAAAAAAATATATTTTGAGTGATGTAGGTGGCACTTTGGTGGGTTTTTTTTGGTATTACCTGTATCCTTATGTATTTATACGTGTTTTATAGTAATTATTGATAATTTCTGCAGTAAAACACAAAAAGGTACATTTCAAATTATAAAAGACAGTAATTCATTTAAGAGTAATGAATAAACAGTCTGTGTTCATCAGGTAAAGGGAGGAATATATGCTGTGATACTGCTGTGTGTGTAAAAGATATCTTAAAACTTTTAAGCTGTATTTGTCCTATTTTGATTTCAGTGGAAGGTCAAATGAGTTTTAAATGAAAAAGTCCGTACTACCTACCAAAATATTAATCTTAATACTGAAATGCATTTGCTTAGTTTGTAATACCCATTCTTTATCCCACTGAATATTATATATTTAAAAGTATAGAATACAAACATGTCAGTACAGTGCACAATCGAAATGGTAGGAACTGTTGCTGTTCTGGGTAAACTAAGAAAATACTTGCATTCTCCTGTTACCAGCCATCACCCTTTTACCAAAAAAAGATGAAAACATATTACCTGTGTCATTGTACTTTAGCTGCTAATTTCACATTTTCAGTTAAAATAAAAATGCATAGCAATGAATGTAATAACTTTAAAAGTTTCTGCCAAGAAAATGAACATCACGTAATGGTTAATAGATGAAATGTTAGTTTATAGTGCTCTTTAAATAATATCATCTCAGATATCCTTTGATATGAGAAAAAAATAACAAAAGCCAATCTTGAATTTTAGCTGAATAAAAATACAGCTTTGCTCCTTATCACTTCAGTAAAAGCTTTTAACAGGATCTAACTTTTTTTTTCTCCTTCATATAGCAGTGGGAGCTTAGGATATACTTGGAGACGGATTCATTTTTCATGGCAAAAGCTAAAATTGAAATAAATATTTTGAAAAATAAAGGACTAACCACCATGCTGGGGTTATGTATGAGGTATTTTGGGGTTTATTTGTAGTTCAGGTTTTGCTGTGTAGTTGAGTCTTGTCTCTTCTAAATCATGTTCGCTCTTACTTACAAGCTGTGATGAAAGCCATAAAAGTTCAATATACTTCCACATGAGAACTTGCTGGCAAAATAATAGCGGTCTTTGGCCGAAGTCTGAGTCCCAGCTGTTAAATCATATTTAAACTCATCGGAGGAAAAAAGTGGAGGTCAGTCATCAAAATACGAAGAACCCATATGTGAGCTTGTTATTTACTCATGTTTTAATCTTTTGAAGTAGACGCACATGTTTTGAAGGACTGGCTTCTTAGGTTCTGCTCTTAAAACTTACTCAGCAATACAAAGCACCTTTTGGTTTATGACTGTATTAAATACTTGTAAAGAAAATCACAGAGATAAAATACCAATCAGCGTAACATTTTCCTGTCATTCAGTCCCCATGTGTGTGTTAGGCATACAGATACTGCTGTTTTTCTGGCTAATTTTTCTAATTTTCTTTTCAAAATGTAACTTAAATAGTCCTGGAGTATTTTCATTTTTCACGCTGTTTCCTCTGTCTAATCCCATGGGATATAGAATCATAGAATCATAGAATCTCCCAGGCTGGAAGGGACCCACAAGGATCATTGAGTCCAACTCCTGGCTCCACACAGGACCAGCCCAATCAGAGCAGATGACTGAGAGCGTTGACCAGACACTTCTTGAACCCAGCCAAGCTCGGTGCTGTGACCACCTCCCTGGGGAGCCTGTTCCAGGGCCCCACCACCCTCTCGATGAAGAACCTTTTCCTGATCTCCAGCCTAACCCTCCCCTGTCGCAGCTCCATGCCGTTCCCTCAGGTTCTATCGTTGGTCATCAGAGGGAGGAGATCAGCGCCTGCCCCTTCGCTCCCCCTCGTGAGGCAGCTGTAGGCTGCTATGAGCTCTGCCCTCAGTCTCCTCCAGGCTGAACAAACCCAGGGACTTCAGCCTCTCCTCACACATTTTCCCCTCTAGACCCTTCCCCACCTTTGTTGCCCACCTCTGGACACTCCCCAGTAGCTTTATGTCCTTTTTGTGCTGTGGCGCCCAGAACTGCACGCAGCACTCGAGGTGAGGCCGCACCAGCGCAATGCGGAGTGGTACAGTCCTGTCCCTGGACTGGCTGGCAATGCCGTGCTTGATGCCCCCAAGGAC
The DNA here is from genome assembly GCA_013399095.1 of Psophia crepitans. NCBI lineage: Eukaryota > Metazoa > Chordata > Aves > Gruiformes > Psophiidae > Psophia > Psophia crepitans. The sequence goes on along the minus strand of VWZZ01004275.1, from coordinate 668,465 downwards.
ACTGTTGGCTCATGTTCAGCTTGCTGTCCACCAAGACCCCCAAGTCCCTCTCAGCATGGCTGCTTTCCAGCGTCTCACCCCCCAGTCTGTCTGTACAGCCAAGGCTGCCCCTGCCCAGGTGCAGGATCCGGCACTTGCTCTTGTTAAACTTCATGTGTTTGGTGATTGCCCAGTTCTCTGATCTGTCCAGATTTGTTTGCTGCTGTTTGCCCTATATGACTGAGTTATGTCATTCATGACATCAAAATGATGTCATTCAAGACAGGATTACATTTTAATTGTTACAGAGGGAACAAGACTGTTGTCATCATGAAGACGGAAGTGCTCGGTGGAGCCCAGCAAGGAAGGCGACCACCACCCTGCAGGCACCGCTAGTAAAGTTTGTTTGTTTTTGTAGGCTTGGGGGGGGGGAATAGGTGGGGGCTAGTTGCATTTCCTTAGGCATTGTTAACTACGTGTTTAAATGTTGAAATTGGGCCAAGAAATTCCACCTCATAATGTCATTTGTGGTTTAGTGGCAGAACATAATACCACTGCCTTTAGTAGCAGATATGGGAGAATGCACCAAAAAAAAAATAATCTGGTAAGTCTGTCTGTAAAACACGGGCCTCAGGGATAGAGACCTGGTTTTGAATATGAAAATCACATTCCTACATTTATTTTCAGTGCTTAAGGGAGATGATAGAACAAATGGTTGATTAATAAAGTAATTCCATGAAAGATTGTTTGAAATATCTTAATTCTGAATTACAAAGTAATATATTAGATTGGTAATAATGAGAAGGAGGACTTGTTACAGTAGGTCAAGGTGTTGAGCTTTCTGATTAGTTCTTTTCTATTTAGACAAAAATACAAATACTGGAATATGTGTGTTCAGAGCAGTACTCTTGAAGACCTGACATGAATACTATATATTGAAGCAAGGATTATTTTTTATCTTTTATTTCTTTGTATTTAATTTCTGGAAATTGTAATCCATTGCATTCTACATCTCTAGCATAGCAGCCATAGGGAACACAAAGTGGTAACCCACCAAAAGGAGGAATTTTCCTGCATTTAATGTGCAAGCAGCTACCACACTGCATTCAGTAGGAGCCCCCCCAACTTTGAAATGAAGAGCTGGAGTCCAGGTCTGGCAGCAGCCACTGGGAAGGTGCTGTACCAGAGGAGGAACTCCCAAAGATGATGTGATCTCACTCACCTGAGAATCCGCGTTCTTCCCTGGCTTTTTCAGGGGCCAGCAACGATAATCCATACATAATAAAATACAGAGAGCTATAGAAAAACAAAGATTTAAATAATCTCCTAGTGTGTATGGGTTGCAGCTCCTTGGTAGCAGGAAGAGGGAATTGGTAGCTACTCCATTCCTAATTCTACAAACAAAACCAAAGGTGCCCTACCTAGAAGTGAGAAGGGTCATTTTGTCCCACCATGTTCCTGTGCTAAGAGCCCCAGATGCAGCGGGAACCCAATGTTCAATTAGTTGTGTTCACAGATTAATTTTACTGGGCCTGTCTGCTGAGTTCATCTCCGGTAGGACAGTCCCCTCTTCTTTACTGGGCATTAGAAAGTATCGATTTAGAAACTTCTTAAGTATCAATTAGGAAATAAATTTTCATGGGCCTGTGCTAACATGATTTCTATTATTATATGATTAAACAAATCATTCTTCACATATGTCTCTCTCGGAATTAAAAAAAAAAAAGGAGGAACATAATACTATTGCAGGTTGGTTAATGCTTTTAGGATTATGTTGTTCTGTATTTGCCCACCTCAGGCAGGTGAATGTTATCACTTTTGTGTTGATTCAGCAACAGCCTTCATCACTGTTCTATTCAAGGGTGATTCATAGAATCTAGATTTTCAAGGTAGCCAGACACCTGCAGATGACAACAGTCTCCTGGTTAATTTTTATAAAATTATATAAGTGGAATAGATGGGCTCATTAGCGGTTAGGCACGTAGCCCACTTAGACTTTTTATTCCCTATATATGGATTTTGAGGTATTGAAAAATACTGAAAATCCAGCCCTAGAGGTCCCATAGAAGCACATTAAACTTTCTAACGAATATTTGTTACGTACATCGTTTTCCATGAGGAGCAACATCAGTCTTTGTACCTCCAAAACTATTTGGCGTGGTTTTGGGAGATGGGCTAGATTAATCTCTCTCCACATGAAATGGATGTTTTAATATCATCATGAATTTAGTAGGGAAAGCACGAGTCACTGAATTTGAGGCATAGTTTACCCCACCCTGGGCTTAATTCATCATGTAATTAAACACATTTATAACTTCAAGCATATGAAAAGTTCTAATTAAATTAATGGGTCTCAGTGCAGTTGCGTGATTTTGCCTGCCTGAAATGGACTATAGGATTAGGATCTTAATTTAAAGATTGTGCTTCACAGAATGCCAGAGTTTATCCCTGTTCTTATGAGAAACGTTAGCCTACGGTAACATCTTAGAATCAATAAATATTCCTGCTATAGAAGAAGATAAATGCCAGTTTGCTGTAGCTTTTCTGAAGACTTTCACCTGTTTGTTTATACAGAGGGTTAGGAAAACAACACTGATGAGTAATAATGAATGTACGTTTGTGGTTTCAAGTCTGCCACATCAATGTTCTCCAAATGAATTTAGTTTGCAGTAGACATTGCATATTATAAACTTTTTCTGAGGCAATATTTAAATGCACTTCCCTGGCAGCATAGAAATATAAATAAACATGTGGTGTTAAGTTATAATGTTATTAATCTGAGTGAACTTCAGAAATAGCTTAAGAAAACTTTTGACTTGTTGTTGTTGGATTTCAAAGGAGATACGCTATACAGATAGTGATGCTTTATCAATCACATGGCAAAAATAAAAGTCGAAACAGCGTTTGCAAAAAGCCGCCTAGAGTTTTGTACCAATGTGCTAATCCATTCAAACTTTATTGCAAACATCTGTACTGAGTGATTGGAAGGTTTCCTACATTAGGAGCCCTTGAGACGAGTATTATTTACATTTGTGTGAATGAATTTGATAAATACATTTTAGAATTTAGGGAATTGGGCAGTTAAGATATTAATAAAAGTAAAATAATATTAAATGTGAGAAGATTGTGTTAGTGCTAATTATTGTTATTGCTAAGATAATATTCCAGATAAAGATCACTATGTTGTTTGCTAGACCTTCTGCATTTATTAAACGATAATCTTATTTGTAAAGAGGAAGGAAGAGTACATTATAAATGAATTAGATGATCATGACCTTCCTCTGTTTCAACCAGCTGCATAAATTTGCTATCGACATCTATAAAGGCTGTGCCTTCACTGCCGATACAGTTTTCCTGGTGTATCAGGGAGCTTGTGGCAGACTGTTCTACTGGAATTCCCTACACATGGTGGCAGTGTGCAAGATCTCACTGCACAGAAACAATACTGGCTTTATTTGCTTTTTGTTTGATAAGCCACAGTATAAAGAAGCAGCCTTTTTTGTTGTTGTTGTTTTGTTTTGGGGTTGGTATTTTTGTGTTCATGCTAGCTGATGAATAAGGTGACTGTTGTCTGTGTGTATTTGTAGCATGCAAATATAACGCTACTGTCACAATTAATAGAGGTTGTTTATATGTTGTCGTGATGCTTCCTGTTAGCGGTGTTACCTGACCAAGTAAGTTAGGCTTAAAGTGATTAGCTTGCTAAACATTTCAGGAGGATATGTATGTTTTAACGAGCGTATGCAATGTTCAGGAATTACACAGCACTGAAAATCACACGCACTGGGTAGAATGCAGAATTCCAACACTATTGCGTGCAGATGCGGCATTGGGCTCACAACATTTGCAGTGCATTAAAAAGTGCTTAACTGAATAAAATTAATTGTAAAAGCTGTCAAAACTGTTCTTTCCACTGAGACCAAATATTTTCCTGTCTTTCTCCACCACTTTTGACTGTCTGAAAGACCTACCTTACCGACATTTTTAAATAAAACAGAAGTATCCAGCTAGTGGAGAGAATGCTAATTTATGCTTTATATAGAAAAGGCTATCTCTTTCCAAAGGTTACATTTACCAAAGTCCTTAAGACCTCGAGATTTGTTTGTATTGCTGGCCAGGGTGAGGGGACCCTAGGAGGGGGGACCCCAGAAGGGGGCTGTGCAGCTGTCACCGGCTGTGTGTCTGGGAAGATGCCCCATCAGGCAGTGCTAAGGCAGGGGGACCTGCACATTGCGCCCCCCACCAGTCTCCCTGGCAATAAAGCTGTGGCTGGCTGGAAATAATTGCCTCTAACACATCAAGTGATCCAAAACCTAGATGGGTTTCATAAACGGTTCTAACAGTGACAGCGGTGTGTCTGCATTATTTTTTTTCCTATTATTAAAAGTCTAGCAGTTTACATACTTAGAAAATAAGCTCTTTAAAGAGAAAACAACCATGGCGAGATTAAAACATGAAGACTTGTACTGCAAGGTAAGCTCAGCCTTCTGATTTCAGCTGACTCCTCTCGTTGACAGATGTATTCTAACAAGAGCCATCCAACCAAGAAATGTTGTGGGGGGTTTTTCAGTAGGACTGGTGTATTTTATTTTATTTTATTTTATTTATTTTTAATAGAGCAATGAATGTATTTGTGTGTATTTTTATATAAGGAAGAGCACACCATGTGCCTTTTCTCAGAAGTCTTCATTGTGGCATTGTGAGAGAGCTGTTTGTATCACATTGGAATACAGAAATAAAATGTAACAGTGGAATTTGGTCTTGGTGAGAATATCTACAGAGTATGATGTCTACACTGTGTTTCCTGTGGTCTTCTGCTGTTAAATTATGATCTTGTCATTTAGAAATACCAATTGCTGTCATATGGTAATACAGAAAAGAATCATAGTTAAATGCCGCTTTGGCATTTACTTTTGGAAATACATGATTGTGTAATTCCTAGGGAAGTTCGAGATGTGTTCTTAGGTATTTTAGTTTTTCCCCTTTTCCACGCTGTTGAACCTCTCAGTAACTTACTGCTCTCACACCCTCCTTTTCAACCCAAGAAAGCTGTAGAACCTTCTTCCTTCCACACACACACTTGTGTTTCAGACTACTAAATAATTGACTGTTGTGCAAATGCTTTTGCTTCCTTATACTCTTAAGAGTCTTTCAGGCAGAAGCTGGGACAGAAGAGCCCTGATTTCTAGAGATGCACAGGGAGCCTGGCCTTTTCTCCCTTACCCCCAGCAGATCTGAGAACTGGGCTCACAATAAGCTTGAGAAGGAGCTTGGTAAGCTGAACTTTTGTTTCCTTGCTTTCTTAAAAATACTTTTTTTTTTTTCTTCTTACCTCTTAACTTCTCTAAGGTCTGTACTAACCAACTGTATAGCTGTGGTAGTTATCTTCTTGAAGACTGAGCATCTTGAAAGTAGGACATACCTTGCTTCTGGCCAGAACCCTTGGTGTATGTGAAGGAGCAGTGTAATTAAATCCCACTCTGAGTTCAGTATTGAGAATTACTGAAATAGCCAGTACCAACTTTGAAAATTAGTTTGTGTCCTAGAATTTTTAGCTGTAGATGTTCATCAACCTACTGGTCCTGCCTACTGGTATATTTGAATCATTAGCCCCAAGGTCCAATATTTTTGTGGTACTGTAGTAAATAATTCTGTAAGCATTTGATCAGTCTCTTCAGAGAGATTGCATACTTTTTCCCTGGTTGAGCAGACACAAATAACGTAACGGATACTTAGTTGCCTGAAAGCTTACAGAAGGTTTAATAAACTACCAAAAATTCAACAGTGAAATAGTAACTGGAAACATTACACTTTGGTGCACCTGTTTTATTTGAGCATAAAGCTACTGTTTTGAAGAGTTTATGTCTATAATTCAAATTGCAATATGTAAAACTTTTATATTAACAACACTACATTCTCCCAAATTGGGTGCATTACACCAGAACTTTGACTAAGCTGTAATTCACAGCTGTCCGCAAAAACTGTGTCATAAGAAGATGTAAAAAAGTATCCTACAAAACTTTCATTTGGCAAGCAGAAGTAGCTCGGCTACATGAAAATTTGTTTCTGAGTTGTTACTAAAATGTATGTGTATGCCTGTGTGTTTCTAGCATATGCTGTAGTTCAACTGTATTTTTAATATCCATGGAACTGTTTTTCTCTGTACTTTGCCAGATGAATTCTTTTCAGTTCGAAAACTGTTATGCTTACATTCATCCCAAGAAAGGAATTATTTTGGGAAGGTTGAGAAAAATGTTTAAGCATTCTGTGAAAAAAAAATAATCTATTTGAGTTCTTAATTGTTTTAATTGAAAGTTTCAAGGAAAAAAAAAACCATGTCCCTGTCCCTCCTGGAATGGGAGGAGAGCTATGCATGCAGCAGAGTTTCGTTACAGCTGAGGGAAGCTCTGGATGCTGTTGTAGGATAGTCCTTAACCACAGCAGTCTTGATTTCCAGTCCTCAGAACAGGCCAGGATTGGGAATAGCATTTTGCTTAGCATGGACTTAAAATAAACTTATCCTACCTTCTTTTGGGCCAACAGTTGTGAAGAGAGACCCTCTTACCACAATGATTTCTCATTTTGTGTGCTGCTATACAAGGATGTAGGATAAACTTTCAAGAATCTAAGGAAAATCTAGTAGTTTGGTGGTCATGAATAATTAAATAATTAAAGCTTTCTAAACCACCTTTGGATTTCTTATTTTTTTTCTTTTCTCGTTTTCAGGTGGTTTTTTTTTTACATATTTTGAGAGTGCTCTTTTAAGACCCACTGCGGTTAGAAGTGATGTTAATTTCCATGGGGTTCATGCACCTCGCCCCTAAAGGTTCCTCTAAAAACTGATGTCCTTCACAGCACCCCTGGGTACCGCTGCACCCAGTCGCTGCCATGAGTACCAGACAGCGTAGGAATACACAGGATGGTTTGGCCATGGTATTAATTAGGATTAAGCAGAAAAGCCCATGATAAATACATGGATGGAAGGACTTCTTGTGACAGCTGATGGCTTTAAATCAGGTGTACTGTCAGTCTATTTCTATTTGATGCTTTCAGTGTACTTTGATGGGGTGGGGGGAAAGAAGAGTGGCTAGCTGAAAATAGACCGCATAGGGCAGACACTATATTGCAGGAGTGATTGCTTTCTAAATAAAGAATTTCTGTATCTCTTGAGAGAAATTAGGAAAAGAACCATAAAGTTTCTGTTGGCCAGCAGAAGAGAACCATCTGCTGGGGTTATAAACAGTTGGCTGCATTTAACAGCCAGTGGTTGATGGTCTCTGCTCTAACCAGGAGGAATTAGTTTATTCAATGTAGGTGATTGAAAGTGAAGAATAACAGCCCAGAGTTAAGGAAGGGAAAAAAAAAGTGGAAAAAAGCTGTTTAAAAAAAGTTATGGATCCACAAGGATAGTATTTTTCTGTTTCAATTTTTTTATTGTAAATTTCTCAAATCGTTAAAAGGCCCTTGCATATACTATGTTATAATGTTGGTGAATCATTAGCTTCATCTGCAGAGAGAAACACAACATATTGGCGCTTCCTTTTCTTTTTCCTTTCTTTCTTTATGGTTTTCCATTTCTCTTCTGCAAACAGTTAGGATGAACTAAAGCATTCTCTGTTTTCCATTAGGTCTCATTTGCTACAGTTTTCTGCCTTTAAATTACTTCTGAACCACAGAATCTGGCAGGGCTCGTTGGAAGGCATTTGAGGACAACTACTTGATCTGGAGTACAGCCATGTACGGTACTTGAAGGCATAGAGCAAAGCAGTATAAATTGAGATTATTTTACTAAATGTTTATGACTCTTCCAGGACAGCCAGTAGAATTACAGAAAAAAAATCTTAATTAGGGCACAGTATGTAAATACTCACTTTTTATTGCATCAAGGAATGCTTTTACCTTCTCTGCCTTAAAACAAAAGCCTGTTAATGGCTTTTCCTTAGTAGTGTCCCTAATCTAACATTTCTCATCTAATTGTTGGAGATCAAATGCATGTAAAGAATTGCTAACAGCAGGGGGACTGAATAAATGATTTAAGGAGGACTGGCTAGGTTAGTAGATTAATTATGCTTCCACAACTTTGCAGCCCAGTTTAAACTCCATACTGGAGAAAAGTAAATGCAAATTTTAATAACACCTAATAGGAGCCAGTTTAAACATTTTGAACCAGTTTTGTCCTTACATGCACCCACACAGCCTCGCTAAATCCTGTGAATTCCTGTTACCAACTGCAGGCACATGTACGCAAAACCGAAGTGGACACCTCCGGTCCACTTGAGTGCATCTCAAAAGGAAGTAGCTTAGTACAAATAATGGTGACTTAACTGGTCGAGGAGTACAATAATTACCATCAGAACAGAGACTGTTTTACAATGTATTATGAAGGAGTGCTGTCCTTGGAGAAAGTGAGGCAGTAGGAAGGGAGAAGTGATGCGCTCAAAGTTGCAGGGAGGGCTGGAGTTGAGGAGAAGTGACTTGCGTTCATGTCATCCTTCCCTGGCACTGGAGCGATCGGTCACTCGCAGAGACACCGTGTTCGATATAATTGTGAATGTGTGGCTGTGAGAGGGAGAAAGAGCTCAGTAAGTAGTACAGTATGATGAAAAATAACATTCCTGCTAATTCATTTAGCTATAATGCAGTAGAGGAGTTTAAACCATGTAAACTGTTTTGCAAGGTGCTAGGTCATATGTTTTTCCTCTTGCCCATTATGGTTTATGTTCTTCCCGCAACAAGCTCTGTGTGTGTTCAAGAACTTTAAATATATAGAAGCATGTTTTCAAAACTTATCCAGTTACTTGAATGCAAATGAGAGTCACCAAGGTCTTTTGTATAATTTTCCACTGGCAAAAGCGAGTGCCCGTGCAAATTATGTAGATCAGGTTATTCCTAGGCAGGTTCTAATTTGCTATACATGTTAACAGGTTAAAAATCATGAATACAAGTGGAGATTGGCTTGAACTGGGAAATTTTGATAAATTCCATGTGTAAGTGTTCTTGTAATGAAAGGAACAAATACAAAGTTGAGCAACTTCTAGATGGCTGAAACATCTTTGGGTTTAGTATTAAGATGTATCTGTTGCTGGAAACAGTATGTTTGGATTTAAAGCACACTTTCCGGGTCTTAACTAACAGTGTGGTTATTTAGTGTTTCAAATTCATGATACTCATTCTATAATTTTGTGGCTTCCTTGCCATTGGTAATAACGCAGTAACGAAAATGATATGCAGTGCTTGAAAGGTTAATGTTACCGGTTTGGTTAAAATACAATGATTACAGCTTAGAGATGGATGCTGCTCGTTTATTTGCTGTGCTTTCTTTGTCAGGTTTACAGTCCTCCAGCTGAGGAAATGCTGGCCTCTGAATTGTGCCATCAGTACCTGAATGTCCCACCCTTCTAGTCTCAATGTGTCTTGCAAGCTGATGGTTTTGTATATTTGCCCCAAATTGTATCAAATGGCTTTTCAAGGATCTGAATGTTTCCTTTCATCGTGACTTTTGTACAGACAAAGCAGTACACAGGACATGAAGAAGCGCGCGGCAGATACCCAGGATCATGTCCCAGATCATAAGAGCGCATATTTGGGAGATCGTTGTCTGTGAAATCATGAAGACACTTTCCATGTATCCCTGTACCAGTGTTTTCATTTGAGGAAGGCCATTAATGAATGTTTTTCTTTTGTTTTCTTTATGTTGTGAGTTCCTGCCAAAGGCAAATGCTGCCCTGATGGAAAATGCTAATGAAAAAAGTATAACGACATATTGCTGATTTTAATTCACAGCCATGCTTTTCTACTTTAATATTGGCATGCCATGTAATTCTATTTCTCTTATACATCTTGTTAATGAATGGAATATTCCAGGGAGAAGCAGGCGTTAGTTATCTGGTAGCTAATTAGGCAAAAATTACTGTTGTGTCAGTATTATTTGAGCTATAGTGAGGGGTCACAGGGAAGGGAATCTGTTTTTACTTCACAAAAATCCAGAATGCTGTTTTTCTTTCTTTCGAAGAACAGGTTGAGATCTTGCATGTCTTAATTTATTGGGCCAAATGTGGAATTTATTTAGATCTCAGGCAGATACAGTAGTAACACATTCACATTCAGCAGTATGAAATTTCCCAGGCTAAGTGATGCCAATTAAGCTCACAGCTACATGACTCACCTAGAATAAAAAGAGAAAAGTGACCAAAAAAGTACATAGCCGTCTTTGCGTGCCGAAGATTTAGGAGGTGTGTTTGAATAGGAGAAATAAGTGCGAACTTTTTCAATTTTATACTCTAAAGTGCCAATTAAGTATATGGTCATTAAAAGCTGCTTAATTTTAAAAGGTAAGTACCAAATCCAGCTATATTCTACCAATATTAGAGGACGCTTAATGTGCATCAGACTTGGTTTTATGAAACAGAAGGAATAACAGCTAAAACACAAAGTTTTCCAGAGTTGTTCCTTCTTTTGTATGTGCTGTCCAACAAGCTGTATGTAAAAAATAATTTGTAAGAAGCACAAAAGTTGCCAGGGAAGTTCACCTCTTAGCAGAAGCACTCTGGAAAAGGTTGTAAATATTACATTCTAAGCAAGTTTAGCATAAAGAAGAAAGGCTTAACAAAAATATCTGTTCCTTTCTGCCCTGGTTCAAAAATCATCGTCTGTGCCACTGGGACTGACTGTGAGCTTTTCTTTGTTCAGGCTTGTGTCTAACTGCCCCCTTCTGCTCTGCATGGCATCTTGGTGCTTTACAGAAAGTCATTCTGCTTGGGGAAAAAAAAATAGCGTGAAGGTGATTTCTTTATATTTTCTGTAAAAGCACAGAACTGTTTAAGTAGCAAGGAGAAACTTGGCAACGTTCAGTACGTTCCTGATTTCAGCTCAGCTGCAAAAGAATGAGAGGGGAGACAGGAGCAATACAGTGGCATTATTAAAGATAGTACTGTCCTATCTTGGTACTATGTTACAGCGCCAGTGTATGACTTTGTTAAGGGAATATTACTGTATTCGGTGTAGTATACGCCCGTGCAAGATGCAGGCACACATTTATGTATACTGTCAAAACGTGAATGTAGGCAGAATGTAACTGTAAAGCTACAAAGAGATGTGTGACGGCTACCTTGCAGGCAAAAAGGGAGCAAAATACATTATGAATGAAATAAAAGGAAATAGAAATTAAGTGCAGAAGTGGAAAAGACCCGAATATTCTTGTTGCCTATAATGATTTTGGTGAGGGCAGGATAAAAACCACCATCATGGAGATAGAAAAGGTCTGTGGGATTTGGTGGTAACTGGCGCGTATGTACACACCTAAAGGCGAGAACCAAGAAGAGGAATTGGGCTGGAGAAAGCGAATTCAAGGTGACTGAGGCAGCAGGCACTGAAGGGCAACCCCAGCTGCGTGGTCATGAGGGAGGGATGGGAGGAATTCATGAGTGGGCAGAAATGGGATGACGGACACAAGATTGGAGAGGCAGGGTGGAGGGTGTCCAAGAAGAGGTTTTGAAAAAAAACAATATGCTAAATATAAGTAAGACTCAGACATTAACTGTGTCACAGTGACATAATTATGGCATTATATTGTTTTAGTCTGGAAGGATGCAACCTCAGTCCTTAAGGTTTTAGGTTACAGGGAGTGAGGGACAAAGTTAAAAGAAATAAATAGTGTGAATGGAGGCGGGAAATGGCAAAACCGTGAGTGGCGATGTAGATGGAGTAGTTTGCTAATGAATTAAGTAAATAAATCCAGCTCTCTTTATTTAGTTACTTTTAAATTTAGAGTAATTTGGGAAAATTCCAAAATTAATTTTCAAGCTTTTTTTAAAGATAAAATTTAGGACATTGTTTTTTGTTGGTAGGTAGCTTTTTTTAGATTTTCATATCTGCTAATGTGTTTTCAACATACCTGCTAACTTAAATGTGTTATCTCAAAGTCCATTAATTCATTTTTAAAAACTGTCGTTCAGATTCTGTGATGTGAATGTGTTTTAAATCCCTAGATGGGTTTCTTAAGACAAATTGCACTTCAGACCTTGGACAGTCGTTGGCTTGTATTTATTGGCTGGAGGGGGAAAAAAAAAGTGTTGAAATAGCATGTTACTGGTGGATAAAAATGTATCAATCTAGTTTTCAGGTGGTAAAAAAAGTACTTGTAATGGAATTTAAACTTAAGTTTAGGCTCTTACCAGGTTATTGACTTCGGCAACCACACAGAAAATTGTATGAGTAGTGAAATCACTCGTCACTAATATTTTGTAATTGTAGCCTGCATTCTCTTTCAAATGGCTTTTTTTCCTGGACGGAACTCACAGGTGTCTTCCATTTCTCTGCTGGCTCTCCGCAGCTGCGAGGCTGCTTTGTGAGGCAGCAAAGTGCCCTCCTGAGGGGTGGCCTGGCCCTGCGGGGTGACTCGCTCCGGCTGGGAGGCAGGAGGTTGCGAGGCAGATCGGTTATGGCAGCCATGGGGCGCAGACTGCCCTCAAGGAGGAAGGGAGATCTTCTGCAGCCTCCTCCCCACATGGGCTGAGGTGTTGGGAGCAGGAGCAGTGCCGGTGGTGTTGCTGAGCTGTGAGGGTCAGGTTAGTAATCCGCTGTCTGGGTAAGGCTTGGAAATGGTTTTTGGGAGTGTACTGGGTCTCTCTGGGCGGTGGCAGGTGTCTGCGGAGCACTCATCTGGTGAAGCAGTGAATGCAGGTGTGGGGCTAGCCTCGTTTGGGCAAGCACCTGCTAAAACCAATGCCCTAGGTTTGGGGGCTTGGGAATTACCTGTTTTCTTTGAACTGAGGCTGCAGACGTGCTTGTATCTCTTGTGGGTGGTCAGTGTGTGCTACCTGTGAGCTTCCAACTTCTGATGGTCTGTGCTCACTGCCTTTCCCCTCAGTCTGGTGAGTAGTGCAGAAAGTCAGGGGAATGGTGGGGTTTTTAATCAGTTGGTGGTGTGTTTGATAACTGCAGTGCCATGTCTCTGTATGGGAGAGCAGCTCTGGAGCGGGGGAGCAGCCTGGGAGGGATGCCTTTCCTGAGGCGGCTGGGCTGCCGCCATGGTTCCTCTCCCTGTAAGGGAGCAGATCCCACGTAGCCAGGATCAGGATAAAATTTCAGTGCTATATTGCCAGGTTTTTTGAGCAATTAAAAATGGGTGTATTGATATATTGATCAACGTGGTGAATGCTGCCAGGAAGTTAAACAAAAGATAAGAAATTAAACTTGTGACTGCAGCATTGGATCATGGTATGAGGATTGCTTTTGGTCTTGCCTTGCCGAGCTGTGTTGTAATTCTCTATTCTCTCTTATGTGAACACTGTGTTTTGGTTGCAAGCTTAAGATAGAGAATGTGTGGGATTTCTTTTTTTTTATAAGCTTCTAGATAGAAAAACAAAATTGAATGTGACATAATATAGCACTGGGTTCACTGGGGGCCTCAGGCTCTACTGTATTACAAATAATACTTGAAAGTTGGTGTATTCTAGTAGTCTGACAAAAAAACTTGATTATTCTGTACCAGCCTTTTCACTAACAGAGGTTTTAACTTGTAGTTTTGGTGTAGAAGTATTCCATTAACCTGCTGAAAACTTAAACCGATGAGAGAAAAGCACACGCAGTTACTTGCATCGTACCTGCAGTCTGTGTAACAAAGACACTTCGATCTGTCTAAAACTTTAAAAAAACCCAAACCTACAACTGAGGTGATTTGGGCTCTGATTAAATAACCAGCACAACTACAGAAGTTACATCTTGTCTTTGATGGGAGAGGTTATTATTTTTTTTGCCTCATTATTTATCCTGTTCTGTATTAATACCACTGCTACCTCACCCCCACAGCTGCCTGAGGGCAGCCTCAAAATGGAGGGAACAGTGTGAGGGGCCATGTCCTGTGAGAGGACTAAGGGGAAGATCATTGCAACTGACCTTACAGAAGAAGTGGGTTGGGTTTTGATTTATTTTATTATTTTTTTTCTTAAATTGCTGTGCTGGGGTCTCTGCTGTCCATCCATGAAAATAAAATACTCATTCCCCCACCCCTGAGTATCTGCAGCTCCGTGTGGTCGGTTCTCCATGTTACTTCCCAGCATTGAGGTACCCTCACCTGCTGTGGTGCTTCTGCAGTGTTGGGCAGCCCTGTGCTCTGTTGCTGGTTTTGCTGCCTTCCCTCCCCCCCGCCCCGCCGTGAGTGACTTGGGTAACAGCGGGTTACTTACAGTCTTTGCTAGCTAATGTGCTGTTGTTGCTCTCTGATCTCTTGTTTTATTTCTGCTGCCTTAAGGTATATTTGTAAGCGGCAAAAGGGTGGTGCGGTTTATACCATGTGGGTGCATCCCTGTGCTAGCTCAGTGTAGCTACTGTGGATAACAGAAGTAGCAAATATGCAGGCACATGGCAGTGTCAGGCTGGCACCTCGGACATGAGTGCCTCAGGATGCTGGGCTATGTGTCATGGCTGCCAGCCCTGGCTGCTCCATCCTCATCACTGCTGGCAACCTTGCAGGATTATTCCAGCTCTCACTTCACTGTATAGACATGCTTCAAGCATTGCTCTGGCACTCCTTTAAAACCAGGATAAACCTCTTCTCCTCGGATAGATGTGATCATTCTCCTTGCTTATCTCTGTGGTTCTACCTCTGCTTTCTTTTTGCTCCTTTGGACCTGTGCAGGCACTAACAAGCTGCTGCCCTGCTTCCCCACACCTGTAATGATACTCCTTTTGCATTTTGATTAAATACACCCATCTGTGCTAAAATAGTAATCTCTACTCATCAACTGGCCCTCACTCTTTCTGAATTTCTTTGCTTAGGCCGCTTAGTCTGCTGGTGGCATTCAGCTTGATTATTCTGCGTGCCGGGCTGGTAATAGCCTGTGCCATGGCTGATTGCACTGCAGGGCTCTGGTGCTAGGGCAAAAAGAGTCTGGGCCTGGTTTCATATAGAGTAGGTAGCTGTGAAATGAGCTGCCTGGGAGGTGCAGGCAGCCTCAGGGCAATACTTCTAGTGACTGCAAATTCATTTTCAAGTCACAGTTTTTACTGAAGCCACTGTTGTGTTGCTGGTTTGCAAAACATTCTTTGCTTCTCTTTTCTTCTTTGAGGAAGCATCACTTCTTCCAGTGATGCCAGTATGGAGACGCTACTTGATTGCATTTTGTGTTTTTTGATTCACGTGCTCTTTGCAAAGAGCTCATGCAAAGACGATGTGAATCAAAAACCATATGGAAATGGATCTCAATACATTGCTCCCATTGCTCAGTCTGCTTGTATCATCTCTGTTTAGCATCTCTTCTACACTATCACTACTTCTATCACTGAGGCAGCTGTAACTTACATCTGTTAATGACTTTTCTGTACCCTGACATGTTGAAAGAAGGGAGATTGAAAACCCAGAAAAAGCTGCTAAAGTGGAGATGAATGTCTGCTTTGTGTGTCCAGCACTTAAACATGGAAGCCAATAGAAATATTTGCTCTTTGGGATGTTACCTGTGCTCTTTATATATCTAAGTCAGTGCTGAGGCACCTGATGACGTGATTTGAAAGTGAGAATATGTAAGTGTCTGTAAATCACTGGCTTGACATATGAGACTACTCGTGGCTTTCAGTTTGTAAATGTGATTTATATTCTTTTGCAAAGGATCTGAAAAGTTATCCCTAAGCCAAAAATGAACAAAGCATTGGCATCTGCATTTTTTTTTTGGCTCATCACTGTACTTAATACAGTTTGGAGAATTATGTCTTAATGGTTTCACGTGTATGAAATGCCAGTAAACTTACTCTGCTGCCAGTGTAAAAGACCTCAATGTTGGGAAGTTAATTAATGGGCTTTTTTTGTTGTCTGAAGAATGATACTATTTCTCATGGGTGTAAATCCACAATCTGTTTGTTCCCCTATGACTTGTGATCCATCCAATAAATTGTGGCTAGCTCATAATAGACTGCAGAGCGGGTGAGTCAGCCCATCCAAGTGCTCTCTGCAAGTCCGTCTTGCGAAGGCAGACATGCCGGTGAGGTTACTGCCGAGTCTTGCTGTAGACGGTCTTGAGCTGGAATCGTGAAGCAACATTTGCCTCTTGAGACAGTTTATTATAATGGGCTTAAATGTGCATGACACCTATTCAGAGTTTAAAATCACTGCAGATACTTCTAAAGGCAAGTTGGTTAGAGCCGCTGTTACTGCGCATGATGTGCCTTGTGTCTGGGTGAGTGCTTAGTCCTCTCCTCTTGGCTGGAGGTCAGTTCTTAAAACGGCAAAAGTTTCTTCTCTTGCTGCAATATTTTTAGAATTGGTAGTGGAAAAAGCATGTGTAAATGCACAGGAGTACTTTGGGGACTATTGGCATATATAACTTGTAGTATCTTATTGCTTCAGCCTCTTATTTCCAGAAATATGTCTCTTGTTCAGGCAGCTTCTGTGGGATGAGTGCAGTTTTGGGCCACTTGCCTTGTGCGGTGGAGTGAGAGTGAGCCATGTCTGCTGTGGCTTCTTGCTAGTGCTTTTCTTCAAGTGATGGAGTGTGTGGAAATAGTATAGGTCACAGGACTCTGTCGCTGCTACTCGGGAGTGGGGAAAAAACAACCAGTTTTACTAAACAGAGTTGAAAAAGTAATTAAGGTACCTAAGTATGTAATTCTACATATGACAGGATTTCCAGAAACACCCACCATTTCAGATGCATGAACAAGTTACCGTTCATCAGCTATTTATGGTAATAGTACGTGCATTACTAGCCCCTGGCAAAAGCAAGGTCACTTGAGTTAGAGCGTGCATGTATAATTACCGTGTTCTTTGGTTGATTCACAGTACCTTGTTACCACAGAGTATTTTATTGGTTTTTTTGGTCTTTCCCAACTTTCAGTAGAGGTGGTGGTATTTTAAAATTATAGGCTCTGCATCTGTAGACACCTGTAAGCCTTTGAAAACTTGGCCCAAATTGAGTGCTGCATCAAGTAGCTTCCCCCCCCGCAGGGATGAGCACTGCCTCCGTCCCACCAAAATTATTTCTAGTAGAAAAGTCCGTAACACTGCAAAGTGAAAATTTTGGTTAAACCAGATTTGATTACTGCATCTGGTTTTGGACTATTGAAAATAGCACTCAGACATCAAAATGCTCGCTTGTGATGTTGAGCTGCTGTGTTTCCGTGGATGGGATCTCTGTCTGTTGGAGGGGTGGGAGAGCAGCATATGGCCCTCTTTGCGCTGGGAAACCATCTGGGATGAAGCCAGCTTTTGTGTGTGTGTTTCTGGATTAAAAGCCTCTTATATCATTTTCTGTTGGAAAATAGAGGAGCCTTTCATGTTTGTGTCTGAAAAAGTACCTCTGAATGGTTCAGGAGGTCTAATTCAGAGGTTCTGGGTTGCTTTCTGTGTTGCATTATGCTTTTGGGCATAATGCAGGCATTGCATTATGCTTTTGGGCCATGTAGGATGGATGTCACTGAGGACGATGAGCCTGAGCATGGGTTCCTCGCTGCAGAAGCCACGCTCAGCTCTGCCCCACAGCTGGAAGGGCAGTCAAGTGCTGGTAATGGTTAGCACATAATGCCAGCTGGAGTTGGAGAAACTCTGCATTTGTTTGTTATCACCAAGGGAGTTAAAATCCAATAAATTGAAATTTTTAGTTGAAAATTCAGCATTGAATTTTTTTACTTGACAGGCCATCAGCAGTCTTCATCAAAGCCAAACTAAAGAGAAGGATTAAAAATAAAAGAAAATATTATGTAATTGTGTTTCTTTCCCTGTTGAAAGTTGTTTTGTTGTGACATCTCAGAAAGCATTGGTATTTTAGATCAGCTTTGTCTGGTTGGGTAGAAAGCTATAAAGTAAGATTTGCTAGAGGAATAGATTGGTTTATTAGAAATACTATAATGATATTGTTACCTCTTTAATGAACGTGATTAACTTCATAAGTGATCTGAGTGACCTTGAAATGTAACAGCAAATAATAATAAATAAAAATAGAATAAATAAAAATGCTCTGTATCCACTCGGTCTGAACAACTTGCCACTGAAATGGTGAACTCGCTTTGCAGCATCTCAGCTGGGGAGGAGCCCTGGCAAGCAGCCCTCCTCTCTGCCCCTCTGCATGCTTGGCTGGTGGTGTTGAGGCAATGCTTTTTTCAAGGGTTTGCTTTCTGTAGGGGTGAGCACTATCAGCAAAAGGTTAAGGAGAGTGGTGGCTGTGAACTTGCTTTTTGATTCCTTGTACTGAAGGAAAACCTGGAAGGTTTGTGCTCCTGAAGGGGAAACTTGGTTGGGGGGTTTGGTTTGGTTTGTGTGCATTTTGTCTGAGAGGAGAGTTCCTTATTAATACTAAATTAAAAAGGAGAAGAAAAGGTCATCTTTACAAACAAATGTTTACTCTACAGCTTATTTTGAATCTGTGCTGGATCATTCATGAATTAATCACTACTAATTTTTACATCTTTAGAGAATTTTTACTCCTTGAACTTGTTACTCCTGTATTTATCCTCTTTGTTATTGATGCCCATGTTCTTGTTGCATATTTGAATTAGTTTGATTCTGTTTCTGAGGTTTTGCCTTTGCATATCCCAGTCCATTTGGCAGTTTCACTCTGCAAATTAAAGGAAGGCACAGGTAAAGGGATCTTAAAAGGCCCAGCAGCCCATGAAAGAGTGGGGCGTTTGTAGAGATCCTTTAAAAGGTAGTGAGAAGTGGGTTTTATTAGGTCACTATTAAGTTCTTGACTTCCTTCAAAAATAATTGCCTATGCAAAATGTGAGGTGAGGGGAAAAAAAAGGTCAAAAAACCAGCACTTCCAGATTTTCGTGACAGTCATCTGGGAACTAATCCCCAATGCAAGAAGAGTGGGAACATTGTGTGGCAATACCTGGTTATAGGCAGTACAACTATTGTGAAAAATACGTTTAAATCATTGATGTTTCTATTGCATATACATCAGAAGGGACCAAGTCAAGAAATACCATCTGGTAATGTGACCAGCAGGATTATGGTGATAAAAAAGGGGATGCAGAGGTACCTGGCTTTCATCACTACTGGCTTACTGGGTTTGGGGGTTTTCTGTTTGTTTTTATTCTGTGTTAGAAGATGTTACCTAGTCAGAAGGAAGGATTCTGTTGCTGGAGTTTCTTGAATTTAATTGTGTTTCCTTGTGTCTCTTCTCAGTCTAAAGAAGACATCTATTCCTTTTGTGTTAGTAAAATAATATTTTGGTAGCGGAATGTGTCCTTCTGGCTATGTCCTAATTTGTAGGGGCTAGTTTACAGCCAGCCTCTGGCTAAATGATGTTTACAGAGGACGTCATAAGGCCTGAAAACAGTGAATTTGGGTCATGCTTGAGTTGTGACTTATTAGAAACTGTAGCAATTTAAAAAAAAAAAAAAGAGTTTGTATGTCCAGAGTAGCTAGAACTGCAAATTTAAAGAATTTTTTTCTTACACATTGTTTTCATGTTTTTGTGAAATACTGTTGCATGGATGTTCTTGTAGATCCATCCGCTGTTGCTATGCATTTAACTTTGCCAGTGGAATGGCATCTTTTTGATAACCCTGTTCAGCAGTATCCCATCATTTGGGGTTGTATTTCTTTCCCTTTTTAGAACTGCAATAAAGTGGGATTTTTTTGTTTTTGTTGAAACCTGTGCCTAAACATTCCTTGAACTTTTTTCAATTCAAGTGATTTAAATCAAGGTTATAGGCATCCAGCAGGCTGACTACAGAACTCTTGGGTTACTTTGATACTTGGAGAAACAGAAGGGGTTGGGTTTTTTATATAAGGTCTGTAGGAGTTGGTGACTTCTTATTTCGTAGAGCAACTGATACAGTTTGAAATCTGAGACCGAAAATCCCTTCTTCTTGTCTGGTATGTGGAATTTCCCACATGTGTCCTTAGTCTTGTAGTTATACTCTGAGTACGTCAGAAAAGTGTGTTATTGAAATAGTAATGTCAATAGGTTTCTATAGCACCTGTGTATTCGGTGAAAGTTTGTGGAATTGCAGTTATTTTTGGCATTCTAATTCAGTTTCACTTCCACCTTGAAATAAAACTGTGAAAAGGTTGGGTAGGCTTCGCAGTATACTGTTTGCTGTGTAGGAAAATTATTTAAGCTGATACCTTTCACCTGTGGCAGTAATTGTTAAGATGACTTAAGAGTACTTGGAACTCCTTTTCCAAGATATCTTTTATGTTGGAAAAATGTTACAAGCAATATTGCTGTTACTGGTTTACCTGGAATGCATGTGTGTTATGTCTTATTTCCAGAGATCTTTAACTTCAAAAGTATGCGTAATGAGGAAGCAGAATAAAATAAGTCTGAGGAGATTGCATTTTAGCAGGGATTCTATTATATTGCTTAGAGACTCTGACAATGTGTAATTTGTTGCTATTTATGTTGGTGTTCAGTCACACTTTCGGAACTCATAAAATGCAGGAGAAAGACACGTACGTATTCACCAGGTAATAAGCATGTGTTGGAAAACTAGAATATTCAATCAGTTGCAGAGGGTCTCATTTACTTTGTTTTAACCCTCGTGCAGTAATTTGGTATATGTGCCCCACAAGCCTCTTTTGAATTTTGCACAGCAACTTCTGCCCATTTTCTGATTGTTTGGCTTTTCAGTTTCTCTTGGCTTCTTTCTTATCAGTCTTAGTTCTGAGTGTTTAATATTTTTGCTTAGAAGTCAACGTTTTGCCACTTGAAAATAACAAGTTAGTTGGAATCTAGAAGTCCATTTGGGGTTTTGTTTAGTCTCTGGAACCTCTCTTCCAAGCTGTTAGGTTTGGGATTTTTTTTTAAATTGAGGTAGAGAGCAGGAGAGGTTTACAGCTAAGTGAAGAAATCATGTGTCTCCTTCAAACGAAGTAGGGAAGGGAGGAGGGAGGTCTCGCAAATTATTGCAAAAGCAAGACTGAAGGACGATGCCCATCGCTGTATCGAACACTGAACTGGAAGCAACCTTTATTTTTCAGGAAAGTTACTGAGCTTCTCAGTTAAGTACATGTGGAAACTGTGCAAGATGCAAAAAGGTGGAAACTGCTGGTTTGTGCGTTTGTTTTAATTCTGAGTTGACTGGGTATTTAATACTTAATTTGGTCAATATTTTCTTTTGAGGTATGTTTAGAGTCTATTGTGAAAATGAGAATGGCAATTACATGCGGTTGCGGAAGCAAAAGGGAATTGTTCTCTTATTTTCAGCTTTTTTTGTAAATTGAGTTTTCTAGACAAATGCTTAGCTACTGCACTATGCCTCAAAATACTAGGGATATATATAGAAAACCCAAAAAACAGAGAAACCTGCTGAAAAGCCATGTTCCACTGGGTTACGATCTGTGCCAGTGCATGAGAAGCAACTTTTGGTAAGCTTGTTGAAGGAAAGTAAAACATGCTTTAATTTTACTGTGATTTCCTGCCCCGCCCCCCCCCCGACACTGGATTCTCACTATGCTTATAAAAGATAACATTTCTGTAATCAGCTTTTTGCTTCTCACATGGGTGCTCAGACGGTGCTGAAGCTGCTCTGGGCTGAATCAGAGAGACAGAGGTCCATGAGGCTCCCTCGCGTGGTGTCAGTAACCAGCTCTGAAGGGACCCTGGTGAAGCAGACCACCTCGGAGCTGGTCTCTGTTACAGCTGCATTTTCAGGCTTGTCCATCACCTCTCAGTCTACTTTAGAGTTTGCTAATGTTTTTTTTTGTTTTGTTTTTTTTAATCCTCCTAGTGTGGAGCTGAATCAAGTTCTGTGCAGAAGTAGCATATCTCATCAATGCTTGTCTTTGCAGCTCAAAAGTAAAAAACTGAATTTCTGTAAAAAAAAATAATAAAATAATAGTTTGACAGGACTTACTTTCCATGCACTTGTTTGATATTAATTGCTTTAATTACTCGATGCTTATTAATTAAAGTCTTTATTAATAAAATCCTAAATCAAACTTCTCATTATTTTGGATGGGCTCAGTATCCAGATGACAGGCTATCATAAAGTTAATCTCCCCAGTTACTCACTATAAGTATTGCAGCAACCCCAGTTTACTTTCGGACTTCTTGGAACTTCTGTGATGCTCTAGAACTTTCTGAAAAGGAGTGGTAATAACTGGGATAAACCTTTTGGGTATTTTTGAATACAAGTTATTTCGATGTAGCGATCTCAAGAGTTAAATATTAATAGCTGTTGTCTAACATTGTTTAACTCTTCAGACATAGAATAAAAATATGCTGTATGTTTCTGCCTTTTTTTGTCCTGCTACTTCCCACCATTAGCAGCAGTTCCACAATTTTAATATGGCTATTGATATCTCTTTTTGCTTGCTCCATTAAAGTTAAATGAGCCTTTTTGTTTTATTCGTGGTAATGATGATTTGTACTTTGCCTTTCTTATTTAACACTTCCAATTAATAACTTTCTGTTGGCTTCCATTTTTTCACGTACGTACCAGGGTGAGAAGCATAGCTGGGAGCTGCTTTTCCTGCTACCCTTACCGAAGTTGGTTGTTTTTTTTCCTGGCTAATTTTGCAATTCGATGTATGGTGTTCTTAAAAGTTTCAAGTTGCCATTTGCATCTCTAATTAATCTTCAGTATTTTTGTCTCAGAACAGCTCTGAATTTTACAGAACTGTATCTGGTAAAACAATGTGTATGGATTACAGGACTGGGCTTGATTTTGCTTGCTCATATGTGACCACTAATTATACTGTGAGAATTGGTATCTTAACAAGGGTGGAGCCTGCAATAAATTTTCTGCATATTAAGCATTATATTTATTGAGTTAGAAAATGGGTGCCTGAATATACAGGGATGTCAAGTAGTGCTATTACTTATAGCCCTTAAATTCCAGTTAACAAATTACTGTGTAAAAAGTTAGAGCAGCAGCTTGGCCTTTTTTCTGTAACATACAGTGACTTGGATCTGAAGGAGGATGGTCATACTGGACTGTTACTGTGTATTTTGGGAAGGATGGGGGTGGAGGGTGTTTGTGACCTTTATCAAATACAACTGATGTTTGTCTCGTTTGCTTAGCTCAATCTAAGCAATGGATCCTATAAAGGCTTGTGCCGTCTGCTGCTTTTCTGTGCATCGTCTCCTAAGCAATCTACAGCTGTTCATCCTAGCCATTCCAGTTGTACTATCCTTTACAATATATAAGGACTTTCCAGCGGTTTTCCCTGTGCCCTTTTCCTGTTGTTAAGGGTTAGGTCTTTGGGTTGAGAGCAAGGAGACAATGCTGAAGGAAAGACAGGGATTCAGAGCCAGGGTAATGCGAGCTGACCTGATCTCCTGGCCAGGAAGCACTTCTTGTTGTTTTGTCTTGCTTTTCTTATCTGGATGCATTGTCCATTGAAAAATACAGTTCTGAGGATTTTATTTTTTTTCTTGAGCTTGCAGATAGTTTTCTTTGTTTACAAAGAGCAGTAAATGAATGGGAAATATTTTAACCAGAAATTACTGTTGTTTTAAGTGTGTCTTTTCACAGACAAATCTACAGCACTCAACACATTAAAAGCTTCATACTGCAAGCAAAGCAAAACTTTGGAAATAGGCCAAAAATACTTTGACTTCATTTTATTTTGATTTTATTTTTTTGATGAGGTTTACGTAAGGGAGGAGTAATTGCACACGTTTTTGATGTATGTGTTGGGTACCCTTCTTAGGAGAGTGAGACCGTGGTCTAGATTTTTGACAGAAATTTGCAAGTTGCTGCAGTTCTGCTACTAAACTATAACAGAAATGGAAGAGGATGCTGCAGAGCTAAAGCTGACATTTGTACAATGTCCTGCTTCACCATCCGTTATTTGCGAAGTCTCCCTTCTGAAATATGAAACAGGTTTTCACATGGAAAATACCTGCTTAAAAGACAGTAGTTGGTGCTTGCCGCTGGAGCTGAAGGGCTTTTCAAGGTCTGTTTCTGGGGTAGGGTTGGACCACTGAGGAAAGCGAAGTGAATGGTGCTCTAAACCTTCAGAAATGTCTGTTGCAACTTTGATTTATTCTAATCTTGAGTATATTGAAGTGGTAGAGAATATATTAATTAACACTGGTAATGTGGACATGCTTCCTGTAACTGACTGGTGCTGGCATGGTGGTTACATAGCTCAAAGACGAGTGTATGCAGAAAATATGTAGCGGGCAGCTATTACCCCTGCAGTTTCAGGGTAGTGTCTTGGGATATGCCTGGACTTGCTGAACATGCATCTCTGAAACATATTTGCTGGCACAGTAACACTTAATTGTGCTGCTTAAAGATTTTTATAGCTCAGAAGAGAGCATTGCTGCTGTCCTGTGCCTTCTGAACTTCTCAAGGCTTTTGTAGAAATGCATGTCATGTGACCATTGCTCACTTCTTACTTTGTTTTTCTGTATTGAGACTGATGGATGTCAGTCAATAAGCAAAATATGTCAGTTGTATTTCTCATAAATATGTAAGTGAATGTCCACAGTAAAAGTTGAAGGCTGCACATACTGTGCAGTAAGGAATAGTTTACATTGAGGCAGTAGGAAGTTTTGTCTAGGTCACAACAGGAAGATTAGACTGTTGTTTACAGTACATGGCAAAATAATAGTATTCTCTTAATGATTCATCTCCTTAAATGCTCTTAGAGTTTTTGAGATACTCTCTCATTGTTCTGGGTTTTTGTACCAGAAGTTCTACTTAAGCCATTGAAATATTTGGAAGTGACCTATATTTCTCTTCATTCCCAAATTTAATGGCTGAAGAAAGCAAATGAAACAAAGCAATCTGGTTTTTTTTTTTTCAATAAATAAAAAGCTGAATACTGAAATGCTTACTATATGGAACACCATCTTCAAATGAATTCTCTGAACTGAAGCTGTTGTGCAAAGGCTTACATATGTGATTATTTTTTAAACAGAAAAAGAAAAAGCACACATTCAGACTGATTTTTTTTTTTCTGTTGCTGCCATCACTTAAGGTGACCTGTGAGCATCATGAATTGAAGCTCAATGGGGATGCACCTTAGATTTTTTTGAGGAAAGAAATAATTTAATGCAAAGAACAGGGATTCTTGCTCTTTCAAACCAGAGCTTTTGCCTTTTAAATTCATGAGGTTGTTCTTTCCTGCACTGTAAAGAGCCGAAGGTGAGGCTGTTTCTGCACTCAGCCCATGATGCCATGGTGAGGTGCTTTTTGGTGGTGTTAGCTACCTGCCCCCATGGCAAGGCCACGGGGCTGGGACATGCTTTCCTATGCCAAGTGGAAGGAGCATGTTGTAGGAGGCAGGCGGGCATGAGCAGCTCTTCTTTCCTAATTTCACAAAACACTTTGAGATTTCCATCTCTGCTG
This sequence comes from Psophia crepitans, assembly GCA_013399095.1. Taxonomy (NCBI): domain Eukaryota; kingdom Metazoa; phylum Chordata; class Aves; order Gruiformes; family Psophiidae; genus Psophia; species Psophia crepitans. Next base: position 643,244 of record VWZZ01004275.1, on the reverse strand, counting down.
GGTGGAATCGAGGTTTTGCAAAACCAACGGGAAACGGAAGATTTCAGTATTAAGGGTCTCTGGTGGGTATGCTTCTGGTGAAGGAGGCAACGCAGGCTCAAGCTGTAGATAGCACTGTGTGCTGAAAATGCTTTGCTGTTAGGTTTTGGGCTACCTTTAATACATAATGCTACGGGGATTTTTTTAAACTCGCTCTTACTTTATAAGTACATGTAAATACCATGAAAACTGAATACAGTTCCACTTCAAAAAATGTCCATAAGCTGAGAATTATTTTAGTGGTTTCTATCGTTTGACTTCTCACTTCTGCTAGTTGGATGTTTTATCTTGCTGCATTCTGATTCTGAGGTCAGAAAGTCAAGTTTCCTTCCTACAGTCGGTGCATCTTCATCAGGAATACAAATTCTTTAAGCGAGTCTTGTCCCAAGTCACATCTGGGCAGCCCTCTGGTCTTGCAATTATGCTGACCAAGGCCCACTATGCAACACTGAATGCAGTATAGATGCATCTGAACAGGTATCTGGGACCAGATTAACAGGTTTCTTGAAGTTGAAAAACAGTATTTCATTTGTTCCCAGAGTGATGTTGGCCTGCAAGAATAAAAGATATGATATTTCTGGGGTTCGTGGGGTTTTTTTCTTAAATTTACTGGTGGGTGACGTTATTTGTGGTGCTCACAGGAAGCAAAGTTGTTGTTTTTCCTAAATGAGACTTTAGAGACTGTACTACAGTTGATGTGTATGTGCTTATTTAATGTCTATAGATGTGCTTTATTTTGAGGAAGTGTTAATTTTACATTAAAGATTAGTAGTTAAATATTCCTTCTACAGCAGCGAATGTGCACTGGCTGTGAGTTTTACTTGCTGATGCTCTAACACCAACTGATCTCAGCCATGCGGTGGAGGGCTTTAACCTGCTGTAGCTTACAGGAGCTGCTGGCGGGCTAAGGGAGAAATGGTTGCTGGTTATTGGTGCAGCAGTGGTTTTTGTGAAAAGCTTGTGGACTCTCATTTAGAGATCTGTCAGTAGTGGGTTAATATTTCTATACTGATCCCATTTTACTGAAAAAATGTTTACAAACTGAGGATCTGCGTATGGGTGTGACAGACGTGACTGCAAGCTGATAGTTACTTTGAGCAAGGCTGTACGGAATGTTGGTTGTTCAGCGTCAACAGCTGTAGCACGTATGTGAAGCATTTTTCATTGAAATAACTTCCTCTGTGTGACAGTGCCTTACTCCTGAAATATCATTGTGACATCTGGGGGGACCAGGAGAAAATTAGGAGGAGATAATACAGTGTAAATTTTTAAATATTTACATACAGATATATAGTATGGATCATATTTTGGATACTAGAGAGGGGAGGCATGGTGAGACTTTGCAGAGTTGTTTGCAAGTCCAACAAGAAGACCTTAGTTGAGGAAATGTAATGATGCTTTTGTAAGACCTTTCTATTGTAAGTTATGCTTGAGATAGTCAGGCATAATTTCTTACTTAGCTGGATAGAATGATAATTGTGTCCATTTAAATGAATGATTACAAGAACATTTTCTATTGCTGGTGATAGAAAAACTGTTGTTTTGAATGGAGGATTCACCACAGCACTGCCAATAATGGGGATTCCACTGTACTTAGAAAGGTGTTTGGTATACGCTTCCATTTCTTTTTAGCGTTGTGAAATAAGCGCATTTCTAGCAAATATCTTAATGCTGTCTTTGAAAAACTGAGTAATAATGGAAGTTGAGCAAAAAAATTTTTGCATAAGTATGTTCTGTACATAGAATCAATTTTATGAATATTAAATATTCATATCATTAAATATGATACTGTAATATGCTTTCTGTGGAAATAGCATTCATCTGGCTTTATTCTCATGGACAGAAAGGAAGCAAATAATAAAGTAGGAAGGGTTTTTTTTACAATAAAGAAAATTAGTCAATGCATACAGCTTAAGCCAGAAAAAGCTGTTGCCTCTGTGATGTTAGCGGATTAAGGTAAATTAACTGAAACGATATTCTAACATTTAAACAAGGCTGTGAGCCCTAGGAGAAGTCAGCCTTCTGAAGGAAGACGGTGAGCTCAAAGCCCGAGCTGCTGGCAGAAGGTATTTGGTAACCCAACAGTTGCTGTTCCCGTCCTGACTGCTGAATTTCAACCCACTGGCCTCACTGCTGTGCAGCACTGAACTCAACACCATGTGCTTAACAAAAGCACAACTTGTTTACCTGATGTATCCTCCAAATGAGACCGTACATCTTTTTAAGAGTATAATAAAAAATGGAGGATCTACAGCTTCACTTCCCTGCTTGTTTTTGTAATTTATTACCCTGCCTATTAAAAGTTTCTCTCCTGATTCAGTCAGACACTTGTTTAAAAGCTCTTTAGAAGGCCTTTTAGTATGCACAGTCTCTCTTAAGAAAAGTGAAATGACATATTTTAAAATTTTCTGTTACCTTTTAGTCTTCAAATCATTCTTTTCTGCACCCCTCCCAATAATGTATTTGCTTGTCGATGTTTGTATTGTGTATTGCATGTTAGATTGCTTTCACTCATTTCATAATTGAGTCCTCCAGACAAATTCATGTAAAGATTACCATGGTCTGGTTTATCACAGCAGTTCATGGCGAGCTTCTGTTGAGTTGCTCTGGCCCAGTTTAGCCCCCCCAAAAAAAAAAAAAAAAAAGGTAGCAAAAAGGAGGGTGAGAGAGAGGTTGTCCCATGGGTGGCACCCCTTCCTATAAGGATCTCAAATGGCAAAATTTTAAAACTAGTTTGAATGAGTTTACCAGTCCAGACTGGTGCTGTATGACTGCTGTGTCCTCTGCCAGTCTTCAAATTCATTGCTAATCAAATATCCAGAAAAATATTAGTGATTGAGGGTAAGTGCGATGCCAGGCCTGAGTCCTGCAGAGCCAGATGCAGTGGCATGCAGTGATGCTCCCTCACCTGCAGCTCTTTGTGGAGATGGCAGCCTATTATTAGTCTGTTTTCTAATGTGTACTTTCTCCAGTTTGTACACTGATTATCTATGTTAAAATATCTTGAAGAATAAGAGAATACATTTTGCAGAAATCTTGAGTCTGCATTTACCCATGACCTTTCATCAGGTAAAATCAGCCTACATCAGTAATGGATTGTCTCTGTGAGTTTTGAGGCTTGTCTTCCAGCAGCCTGAAAGCTTTTAGTTGGATTTCTTTCTTTTTATTGACGTTTCCCAAAACGTCTTTAAAAAACTGTATTCTTGGGGATGGCTCTGTTATGCAGACTCCTGAATACAGGCTTTTTACAGCCTACTTAGGCTTGCTAATCTAAATATGCATATCCCTGATAGATGTAAATTAGGAGGGTGCTTAAACAACGAATGGGCCAGAAATTATTAAGTGCCCTCCTATGATGCAAGCCTCTCATTCTGGGTCTGAGTAATCTGCTGCTTTCTGTTCGGCACATCTGTCCTTGGTGTATAGTCATTAATAAAGTTACCTAGCAGTGGTTCTGTTCTTTTTGGGTTTTCCTTGGCTTTCTATTCATCTTGTCAATTTTGTTCATAAACCGTGCCATTTGAGGAAAACTGGCCAAGGTCTTTGTTTTTCCTAATGAAGTCTTATACCTTTTTTTTTTTTTTGTCCTGTCATTTGTCACTCAGTATTCCTTATTTTTTGGTGCAGCCTCTCATTTGTTACCAAATTAGGATGGGCTTTTACCCAGAGTCTGGGGTGTCATTTTACAAAGTAGAGCAGTGGGTTGGAGTCCCTATCCGGCTAAATCAGAGCCAGTTCCTCATCTTTCGTAGCTTGACCATTGGCAATATGGACACTATGCTTGCTGGTACAAGTCTTGCCAATTCTGAAGAGACTTACTATGTTGGGCATGACCCTGCATTAAGCATTTGAGATTCCCAGTTGGATTTGGATGACAGAGGACTGAGCAGCTTGACATTGTCTGGGCATGGATAGCTGCGGAAATTTGAGTGCTAGGGGGATGTAATCACCATCGGACTTACTGGCACCTGTAAAGCGTGGCAACTGTCCCCTTAGCATTTTGTTTTAGACAGGCAGCACCAAAGATGGCAGATTAGCCAAGTGTTGTCTCATGCATGCGAGACCCGACAATGGTGGTCGTTCTCGGTAGACAATTGCTGGTTATTAGCGGGGTAGCTCTGTTGCTTAGGTCTTGGGTTGGAAAGCAACCTGTGCCTTTAGAAATTCGGATTAATTTTTATAGGCTGTGGGAGATCTAAAGCAGGTATCTTCAAATGTGAAGACTTCTGTTCTATAGCGTAATTCTCTTCAGCGATCACAGACTCCTTTTAGTGCCCCCTGTGCTGCCGAGTTAGCCTGCAGATCTATCCGAGTGCAAGGTCAAGCAAGCAAGCGAGTCATCCGCACATGTAAAACAGAAAATGAGGTTTCATGTAAAATGTTTAGCATGTCTTGTAACCTGTTTAGGAAGGGCAGAACCAATAGCTTTAATATTTGGAGTATGTGAATTATCTCACCTTTCTTCGGTAGTGCTGTATATATCAAAATAACTTCTCTAAAGGAAGAATTTCCATTTAGAAAAATCTTCGGGGTGCACAAATGTTAGTATTTTCAGCAGCATTGCTTTGTGTGTCACAACAGTAGTCTGTTGTACTATAGCTGTTACTTTCACGATAGTGTCCTGGCTAGTCAACTTACTCCTCAGCTGGAAAACTTGGTGATGCTGGAAATGCAACCAGAAAATGTATGCCTTACTCATTTCAGTGCAAAACAATTGACTGTATGGATTTCGATCAAGAAAAAACAAGAGACCTTACTCCTTCCATTAGTCTGTGAAATATGAGTGGTTGCATTTGTACTGCTCCTTTCCATGCCTACACTTCAAGAAGATATTTAATACTGTCTGTTGCAGTTTTCCCTTTAATTTTAAAAAGGAAACATTTTAATCACTTCCATACATGCGCTAACTTGAAAGGGTAAAATTATTGCATCATCATTTTATAGCACTTGGCAGAGATATTATTCTTGCTAATTTTATCCCAAATCATACCAACTAAAGCACTTTTCATGCAATCTTGATTTTTCAGTACCTTTTTTTCATACTTAACGTGCAATTTATATGCTCTCTGTAAAGATTCAGGAGTCTAAATGACCTTGTCCCTGTTTGGATGCCCTTCATTTTATCTAGTACAGATTGTCAAATGTAATGTGGTGGCTCTTATGATAGAGTAGTCCCAAAAGTGATGGTTCTGTGAGAAAAATACATCAGTGTGACAGTGGCATACGACAGAGAGAAGGAGCTGATTATAGTATTTCATACTAAAAAATGCCAAATGGCCCCATTACAAATCTGGTTGTAAAAAAAAAAATAGAGGAGGGGGAACACGCCTCTCCAGGAATTGTTTTGTATTCATGAATTCAGTTTTGATTTGCTTCTTTTTTCTTTCCTGACTATTGCAGAAACTTTCCCAAGGAAACATAAATATTTACTTTGAATAGTTCAAAAAGTAGCTACTGGTTTGTATAAAGTGGGGCATACATAACGTTTTCTTGCTTGTCTGACTATAATAAAAGCCCTGATGCTTTCAAGGCACAGAAGGCACATGCGTATGTATGTATATATATATGTAAAATCAGTCTCTGCTGTTTAGGTTTTTTGTTTGCCTTGAATTTTACCATGAGCCATTGTCCTTTTCTCTTTCTTAAAAAGAACTTCCTTTCTAATGTCACTTATTTAAAACAGCCATAAAGGTCGAGTAGCCTGTATTCTGTGCTGTTTGCACTGCGTGTTGCACAGCTAGACCTGGGTGGTGTCTGTCCTTGATAATGAAAATCCAAGGCTGATGTTCACTAAGTTTACTATCCTGAGAAAGTTGCTTTCTCCTAAATTTATTCTTGCTTTCGTTATTTCTGAGTGAGGTAATGCAGCCTTTTATACACACGGAATCTAGGAGTTTTCTTGGTTTTAATAGAGAAATTAATAACTCTGGGGAAGTTTTGCAGCATATTAGCACTTCAACAGTATCTGTCTTCCTAGTCAGATGTTATATTCCTGTTTAATTTTTGCAATTTTTTTTTCTGATTTCAAGTATATTTTTAACATATACATTTTATCACATGAAGAAAATCCTGTGTCAAAGAGGGAGTGAGAATATTGTTGTTTGAAGCAAAAAGGTGTTTCCATCCTGCATGGGAAACTAAAAAATGGTCACTTTGCCATTCATATATTGCACCTCATGTACTCCCATTGCTAAACTTCAATTCTTAATAGCATTAAGCTTGTAAACAAATCCAGGCATGAGTTAATTTAATCTGTCAAGTGGTAGAATCTTTTACTGCCTCTTTTCCTAGGCATAGCATATATTGCTGCAGATCTCTTAAAAGACATATAAGCACAGCTATTTGTATGAACTAGAAAACCATCTGTTCAGAATTCACTGTCTGAAAACTTGTTTTCTGCAATAGCTTTTCATTCTGATTTCAGACCCTGGTATATTATATATTTGCATCTATTGGGGGCAGACAGAGGGGAAAAAAAGTTTATCTAACTGGGGAAGTAATACCTGTATGTGATTCTCGCGTCTTCCTTCACTAGGGAATAGAATTAATAAAATGTTGTGTTTCTTGCTCAGGTTGGTAGCAGTTGCAAGTGAAAATGTTGCATGTGTGTGCATTTAGGTAATCTCCAAAGAAGGTCTTTGTTACTGAACTTCTTTGGAAGGAAAAGTTCCAAGGGATTAAATTTGTCTTTGAAGAAATAGTAAAATAGAGTTCTGGTGATTCCTAGGACTGCTCTTCCATTTATGTCCTGACAAAGTTTTAGGGATCTTTTCTGGCAGAGACCTTCATGTTGCACCAAAACCAGTGAAACAGCTCCTTTTTTTATTCAGCCCCAGATTGGAGGTAGAGGTTTCAAATTCCTCTGGAGGCTTGTTTCATCAGCAAATACGAGAAACCTTTACCATGAAATATTAAACTTTGAGAAACAGAATACATTGACCCACATAACTGCAAACCTACAAACCTGAGATTTGCAGTATGCAAAGCACAAGAAGAACATTTGTCAGAAAAGTGGATAGATGCAAAGTAATTGAAATAAAATGTTTGCCAAAAGTAATCGTACCAGACTAAGATTAAATTTTAGTGGAGCCTTTGGTAGAGTTGCAAGCTGAATTTATCTGACTTTAAACTAGAGAGGAATAAAAAAAAAGTGTTGGATCAAAACTGTCTCATGGGGAGACACAAATTGGTTGTGCCAGAGAATGCTTATTAGTAGCATGTCTTCTGTCATTTTCTTCTGCCCAAGCTTATGGCAACAACTAGAAGTTGAGAGCAACTAAATGCATGAACTTGCATTTCCTATGTTAGAGCCTTGTCCCACTTCTATAATTAGGTATTCAGTGCCTGTACATGACTCTGATCCTTTTGTGTGGTGACGATAATCCTCAGCACTGTGCTAAGGGAGCACATTTTAGTAGAGCAGTACTATTTTTATGAAAACACGAAGAAAGACTTGGGACAACACGAGACCACATACAAGTAACATTGTGAAAATAAATAACATGATCCGTGTGGTAGGGATTGTATGATGTTTAATAACAGTCGTCAGCTCTCCAGAGAGCCCATCCTATTTGCAAGCTAAGAGCAGCCCTCTTATGATTGAGAGTAGTAAAGCAGGTAATATTCATCTGAGGGAAAGGAAGGCTGAGAGAATGTATGATTGTGTGTGTGTGTGGTGGGGGAGTGTTTTGGTTTTAAGCAAAGCTTTTAGAGGGAGTAATGGTTGTTCTAAAAATCATAGACATTAAGGTTGGAAAAGACCTCAAGGATCATCCAGTCCAACTGTCCCCCTACCACCTATTACCCACTAAACCATGTCCCTAAGTACCAGATCCAACCTTTCTTTAAACACACCCAGGGATGGTGGCTCCACCACCTCCCTGGGCAACCCGTTCCAATGCCCGACCACCCTTTCCGAGACGAAATTTCTCCTAATTTCCAACCTGAACCTCCCCTGGCGCAACTTGTGCCCATTCCCTCTTGTCCTGTCGCCAGTTATCTGTGAGAAGAGGCAGACCCCCAGCTCACCACAACCTTCTTTCAGGTAGCTGTAGAGATTGATAAGGTCTCCCCTGGGCCTTCTGTTCTCCAGACTGAACAACCCCAGTTCCTTCAACTGCTCCTCATAAGACCTGTGCTCCAGCCCCTTCACCAGTTTCGTTGCCCTTCTCTGGACACGCTCCAGGGCCTCGATGTCTTTCTTGTGGTGAGGGGCCCAAAACTGGACACAGTACTTGAGGTGCGGCCTCACCAGGGCTGATCACCTCCCTGCTCTTGCTGGCTACACTATTCCTGATACAAAAAGTTTTGTTTAAAATTACTTTTTTAATGTGAAGAATAACAATGCTGGGACAAGGATAAGTGCCTATAGCTTGGGTTGTGTGAATTTAACCTGGAGATTGAAAGGCTTCCTCTAGTCATCGGAGAGGCAACATTCAGAAACAGCTCTTTGAACAGGAGTTTTAAGATCAAAATATTTGATTAGTTTTACAAGAGGGCTTGTGAATTTATGAAAGGGATTACCTTGTAAGGTGGCTGACTGTGCACACGTGGAGTCTCATCTAGTTTCATAACCGGTTCTGCTGAGCATGGAAGAACTTCACTGCTGTAACAGAAAGATAACCCGTCTACTGGTTTCTTTCATTCTGATACAAGTAGGGAAAAAATGAAGTTCAGACTCGTTATTCATTACAATTCAGTGAGAGAAATACCTGTTTAATTTATTAAGAAAATGCCTCAGGAAAAAAAAAGCTACTCTGGAGTTCGGACAATTCAGTTATGGTCAAAAATTTGTGTTCTAATTTGTGTAAACACAACTTGCAAACCATGTAATGAAACAGTCAAGTCAGTCATACTGGACAACCTGACAGCCCTCTCAAATGAATTTAAAAAGAATTCCAGAATAGGCTAGTGATTGTTCTATTAATATTTTTTTTTCCCTAACATCCTACCGAAGATTAATATTTTTAATCCCAGACTGAACATGATAATTTCTGTATCACTTCATAATTGCTTTTAATTTTATAAAGGCTGTGTGTGAGTAGGCAGTTGTTATGCGTTGAAGCAGTGTGGCTGAATCTAGTGCTTCAGTTTTGATTTGAGAAGATTTCTTTTCCTGGATTACTGCAATGACCCGCTGGAGATTGGAGAGAGAGAGAGAGAGATTCTTTTCATTCATTTTACTTCTGTGTTTTCTGTGGCAGTAAATTCTGTGGTTTTGGCTCAGTGCAGGGACATGCAGAATTGTATTTCTGGGTAGATTATGAACTTATTTTTTTCCAGTAGGAACTTGAATTATAAAGAGGAAACTTTTAAAGACATTTGAGGAGCAAGGTTGAATGTGTATATGAGTCTTATTTTTCTGCAATGCAGTTAGAGGGCTGTGCAGAGAATGTGGAAAACCTTTGGCAGTATTTTCAGAGCAGAGCACCCGTGCTGAATAAAAACTAAGCAGTCAAGGAAAAAAAAAAAAAAAGAACAAGAGAATAAAAAAAAAATTGCCTTCCAAATAGAGTCTGGAAAGCTAATGAGCACATGACATCATTTAACCAGTTATAAAAAGATTACAGCTCCTCTGATCCAAGAAGCAGACCCTCAAGGTTTCTGATGTTCCGTAGATGAAGGAAGTCTAGCGTTGCACTGCTCAAGTTTGTCCTTGCCAGTAACAGGGCACAAAGCCCCTTGGCAGCGAGGGTTGCTGCTGGTTCTCCTTAGGAGTAGCACCCGTTCCCGTGGTTGGCAGTAAAGGGTTGTGGCCCATCTCAGCTGGGACAGGCAACAGCAGCCCAAAACAGCCAGCCAGAAATAGAAATAGACTTCTTCTCTTGGAGTGCCTCCATCGGCACTTGGGAAGCAGGATTTGCTGGACATGACCTTGTGTCCTGCTCACATGTGTCTGTGGAGACTCACAAGCCCCAGCAGGGTGGTGTGAGGTGTGCAGGACCAGGAGCGCATGTCTGCCATAGGTGCAGCACCCACCCCAGGGCCTCCTGCCCTTGACCAGGGTGAGCATGTCGTCCATAGTGGATATGCTCCTCTGAAACCCAGTGGCCATCAAGAAGACCTTACTCATGTACTGTCACAGTGAGGGAAGCTGGTCCTCAAGACCACAGGTGAAAAATAATTTCACTTCTGTTCTCACAGTGTTTGAGATAGAGGCAAGGGCCCTGGTTTGGATGGTTGTCAGCTCCTGGCACAGTGCATCTTTTTCCATCCTGGTGACATGCTGCTGCCTGTGTTACCTACCTGCTTCCCGAGAGCAGCTTTCTTGCAAAGGCCTCCATGTTCCAGCCGAAGAGCTAGTAAAAACCATGGAAACATAATTTTAATTTTTCAGTCTTAATAATTATATTTCAAGCTAAGAATGTATTTTTAGGAGGAGAAAAAAAGTTATGTAACTCATGATTTATTGCAATGGCTTAAAGAGCTAGCAAACCAGGGATTTTCCTCTCTTGTCGTTTTGCTGTAAGCATTTCCCTTTATGGCAGCAGGGAGGCCAGCATATGACTCTCTTCTCAAGAGCAATTCAAAATTTTTATAAATCTGCTGAAGGTGTTCCTTTCCATGTCTAGGTTGCGTAGTAGGGAACAGCCGCTGCATCAGAGCGAACCTTGGAGTGGAGACATACCTCGATGTTGAGGGAGCATCTTGAAAGACGAGGAAGGCATCTCAGACCTCTCTGGGCAGAGGTAGTTTCAAGGGAGTAGGTAGATTTGTTCCAAATTAGAGAATTTTGAAATGGGTTACATAGGAACAGGGCACTTACTTGTAATGCATGTATGGAGTTAAATAGGGGTAACTGCAGAGGAATCCTGAAAGTTGGAAGATGTGGTGGAGCCAAGACGGACAGGAGTGAATTATGATTCTACAAAAACAAAATTACAGGTTAGGAAGAGTGTGTGTGTGACTTGTTTTTATTATGCAAATTGTTCCGAACAACTTGAGAAAAGCAGCATAGAAGTCAATGTGCGTTTTGTCTGCTTCATCTGAGATTTGCTTTTGGTTTGTAGTTGCTGGACAAAAATAAAGAGAAAACTTTCAGTGTTCAGAGAAGGGACATGGGGGTGTATGGAGGGAAACTACAAAAGAAAAATAAGTACTGGATATAATTCAGAAAAGACACGCCATCAAACAGAACAGATTGCTCAGGAAAAGATCTATTCTCTGTTGCTGAAATCCAAGAAAATGGGGGAAAAACAGGAAATAGTGAAATCTGTTATCGACCATCTGCTAAGCCTAGGAACTTGAGAAACCATTCCCATGACAAAAATACTAGATTGTGAACTTAATTTTATATTTCATAATACTTAAAGTACAGACACAGAAGTCTTATGGAGTCTAGTATTACTAAATGTTTAAAAGATATTTAAAATTCTACATATAAATCTGAGCATTAACAGGTTTGAATCTTTTTTCCAAGATCTTTATTGATGGATTTAACAGATCATGCCTTGTAAGGACAAGGCAGCCTTTTTCAAACCTTCAGGAGGAGAGGGGAAATGAGCAAGCTCAGTTTTCTTTGGAAAGGAGGCAGCGGTCTTTCTCCTCCAATTTCAATCACCCTCCCCCTTCGTTTCTTCCTTGTGAGCGTTGCCACATCTGTGGAAATGAAACAAGGACCTCGTAATCGCTACCATCTGATGGTGGGTCATGTGGATGTGCAGCGGGAACTGTTCGTGTCCTCTGATGTTCAGGAGCTGCGCAATTCCCCTTCCCAGTGTTGCCTTCGTGGTAGACGGTGTGTTTGTTCTGGCCTGCTCTCTTCTTGCCTCTCCTTTTACATGCATGTAAGAGACGGGGAAAATGCGGTCCAAAATAATCGGGGTGCTCTAAGCAAGCCATAAATTCTTTTGGACTCTGTATTTACAAGTACAATATGTAAAGGTGAAGGAACTGCTTTCTGTAAGTATTTTCAAAGTATGTAAATGGAGTTTAATTGCAGAAAATTTTAATCAATGTGGCTATTCAAAGGCAACGTTGTTTGTTAAATTGTCAGTATTAATGAACTTGGTGCACGGTTTGCAAATTACCTTACATGTGGGCTATTGGCTAGCTTAGCTTTTTGGAGTCTTTCCTGCTTCAAAGATAAGAGTGAAAAATCTTTGGCAAAAGCATGTGTTTGTATGAAAAGTATAAATTATATAGCATGTGGAAAAGTTATGATGAATTCAGTTGTCATTGGTGATGTTGTACTTCCTTAACTCAGATCAACCTTTTACTGTCAAAACTTTACAGCCTTGTTCAGGTTCCTGAAATGAAGGAGGCATAGTCTCCTTCCGAATGGACCTTGCTGCTTTTCTAACAGACTCACTGTAGGGAGAGGCCATGTGTAGTAAGGCGCAGGGAGATGTTCATGATGTCCTAGAAACTTCAGCTCTCTGCCTAATCCCAGGCTTCAGTCTAACTAACCCTGTATTTCCATCCACGTTGCTGCAGAGCTTTTTGCCACCCTACCCAATAATCTGTCCCCTCCTTTCTTCTTCAGCTGTCTTCCATCTCAGCTGGCACACTCTCACTTTTCCCTTCTCCTTGTAACACTGCATTTACATCCACTGGTTGCATCTCAGCAGCCTTGAGTAAATACCACTGCCTGTCCTGGTCCCTTTGTGTTCAGGTTGGGACCTTCGCTTCCTTTCCAGTCTGCGTAGCAGCAGTGCATTTGCTGCGATGAGGTGAGGTTAAGTGTCCATCATCTCAGTTCAGGTGCAGCCGCTCACAACAGTGAGAGTAAGCATCAGTATGGAGGGAGGAAGGAAGAATAATGAACTTTGTTTAGCCCTCATCTACAGCTTGCTCAGTGTAGATAAAATGTGGAGGCAATACTGCTGCTAAATACCATGACCAATATCAGTTACGTGCAAACACTGCTTTTAGGGGATGGGTTTGAGTGGATTTTCCCCAAGCTGGAAAAAGCACCACCTCTGACTCCAAGGTTACTTCAAAGTCTGTACTCTAAACCGTGGAAATACTGGTTTTCAAAGGATCAGTTGTGGGAAATTTGAAAACTGCCAAAACAGTGTTTTCCCCTCACTTTGATTTTTCAGAAACAGCTATAGTGTTTTTCCTGAAACACAAATTCTTTCAGCTTGAAATACACCCATGCTGGCAAATGTTCATGTTTAGAGTTTTAAACAAATAAACAAAAAAACCCCTTCTTTCCACTTTCTGATGGAAAGAGAAGTGTGGACAGTTTTAGTTGTAGCTGCTGTTCCTCTGGGGTTACTTAACTTTGCCACAAAATGAAAAAATGCAAAACGCATTGCAGGAGTAATTAATATATCATCCTTAATATTTTATGGTATTTTGCAGTTGTAGCTCTAGAACTCATAGTCATCCTCCGCATGTACCAGATGTTAGTTTTCCATGAGGATTTGTGTGGATTGGTTTTTGGGTTTTTGTCTTTCAACTGACCCTAGTGTATCGCGTGCTTTCCACAGGAGAGCAGGCAGCTGCATAGGGGTGGCTGCGGGCATTGCCGATTCAGTAAGGGTGACTCTGTAATGTGATAACCTTATGGGGAGTTCCGTACCGGCATTCTACAGTCCAGGTGTAGCAGGGCCCCCATGCAGCTCCTCTGTCTTGGCGAATTGTGATCCCAGCCTGGGCCCTTACGGCATTTAGCTTCTGGCTCCCAGCAACAACAGCCTACGCCTTTGAAGGAATAAACTCTGCAGACAATTTATTTGGCGATGTATCTGTGTGTGTGCATGCGTACATGCATTTTAAGAAAAGGCTTAGATGCAGTTCATGTGCAAGCTTTGTCACACTGTGAACTCTTGCCTTGCTGCCGTCCTCTACTGCAAGCTGCCATGTCCTTGAGTGGGGAAGAAATGGAATAAAACATCCCCTGGCCTTTATTTATTTTCTGCTACTTCAGCCCACTGCCCAGATGTACAGTTATTACAGTTCTTCTCTGCATACTGTAAATTATCATTACTGTTTAGCTATTCCCTAGCTTCAAGTTACACTGAATTGTGTGTTTTAAAGAAATCTGTATCCTGAAGCAAGTTCAGGTTTGGTTTTGAGTGTGGGTTTTTTGGTTTGTTTGGGGTTTTTTCTGTTTTGGATTGTTTTTTGGTGTTTGGGGCTTTTTTTGCCTTCTCCAACTCTAAAACTAAAAAGATTGCAATATGAAAGAGGGACTATAACTGAAATATCATTTTAAAAACCCAACTAATCATTTCTTCTCCTTTGGTCTTGAAAGTTTTGAGAAAAATGTGTCCTTTACTAGTACTTAATATGTTTAAGCTTAATTTTACTGGTCCCTTCTTAAGTGCAAAAAAGTGCTCTTCTGTGAGGATAAAACTTCTGTTAGGCATACATGTGGCTCCTGGCTGATTGCTTGAATGTTGCTCAGGTTCTTGCTCTGGCTTTGTGGCTAAAACTTTCTATGGGTTGGTTTAAGGGAAAGACTTGCTTATAACACAGCTCAATAGCTGGTCTGGCGTACTACGTCAGTCGCGAAGTGAATTTCGGACATGTGTTAAATTAGGTAGAAATTTTATCATGGATCTCAGACTTGGATCTTACATGAGACTATGAGACCAAGACTTACTGAAGCGCTCAGAGCTTTCTGAAGTCAGTGACATTGATTCTTCATATTTAGTTTTGGTTTTTCTTCTTGTATCAGAAGGGGTTTTTTGTATGTGGGGTTTTTTTTGCCTTTTCATTATATTTGTAACTTTGTAGTTTGTGACTGCTGATAGATTGAGAAGTGTGGATATAGTGCTCTATAAATACTGCTGTGTAAGCCTCTGAGTTTAAGTGCTTGCATGTTTTGTTTTGCTTTTCAGCCTGCCCTGCTGCTTGTTCCTTTCAGTTGATGGTAGTTAAACTGGTCTCCTATTCTGTCTGGATGCGATACAACTGCTGAAGAAACTTTCCTCTTGTGAACTTCAGGGTTTAAGTATTTGACTAATAATAGGAACTAATAATAACTTGGTCTGGGCTCAGAGATTTTCCTACCCATCCAGTTATTGGATTATATTTCTGAGAGTATACACATAGGGTTATACTGATCACCTCTGTGATGCCATGGCAGGATTGCTCTGCTGGCAGCAGTGGCTGATCCCATGGGTGTGAGCAGCTGCAGAGGCAGAGCCTGGGGTTTGCTTGTGCTAACGGTCCCTCTAAAAGTAAAATCTTCAGTGTTTAATTTGAGTATTCAATTTGGTAATAATCAATAACTTCCTAATTCTGAGGCTCAAAAACCAGTGAGTGCCCTAAGTAGAGATGGTGATGTGAATTTGCCCTATAAGCCAGAAATGGAAATGTGTCTGGAGACTTAAACAAAAAGAACTCGACACCTATCTGTCTACTTCTTTAGCTGCTGAATAGAAATGAGAATCTTTACAGAAAATTTCTAATGCGGTTGTAGAATGGATGTCTTGGGATTCTGTTTCTATTCTTAACTAAACCAATGGCTCATCCTATCTCAAAGGGCCAATAGCACAAATCATGTCCATTTGGCACAGAGGATTATCATTCTCTCAGAATTCACAAGTGCTTCACAAGGGAAAACCATTCCCCAACCTACAGTTTATTTGACTTTCTGCTCTTACCTGCTGTTTCTCCAGGAATGTGTCGGTAAGGCGTGGCGAGTGAGATGACTTTCTGTAGCATCTGGGTTGTATTTGTGATCGAATGTGATCTTTGTTGTATACAAGAAATACATGGAGACAATAGTAAGTGATGAAGGAATAAGTGTATGTGTTCAGAATTTTTTTTTTCTTTGGTTTGGATCAATCCTGAGAGTTGAGGACTGACACTGCACGATCTCTTCCTGAATCTCTGCGGTGTTCTCTCTTGTTAATTTTTCTTGTTATGCCATGTTTCTTGAAATGGCCAGCATGGGACCCTTTCCTGTGGATATAGAAGTGGTGTTGGGGGTTTTTTTGGTTTTTTTGGTGTGTGACTTTTTTTTTTGTAATTACTTCATATCTGGTGAGGTAGGAGCACCTTACTATCAGGTTATCTGGTAGCTATCATCTGCCTTGGAAGATGGATTCTTCTGGGCAGGGTTGTTTTCATGTCAGTAGAAGTTCCCTGGGACGTTTGATTGTTATCTCTGTATTTGATGTCTTTAGTGGTCTATCTCAAGATGGAGGTTTGTGTGTTTTGGTTTTTTTTTAAAAAAAAAGGGAAGCAGACTCCATATTTCATAGACCCTTAATTTGATGATTATTTACACGGTAAAATGGCAGCATTAAATTTATAAGTAGTGTAGAATCAGATTCATGTTAAGTGCTTGTGTCCAGTTTTAATCTTCATGGAAACCAGTACTAGCAAGGAGATATTGCTGTGTCCCCTCTGTGTCTATAATTGCTTCTTTTTGTATTATGTTTTCCTAACTTTGAGACCTAGAAGTAAAACGGTATTGTTAAAAAAAAAAAACCAAACAAAAACACCACCAAGAACAAAACAAACAACAAACCAACCAACCCCACACGCAAAAAACCAACCACAAAACCCCCAACAAAACATGTATGTACTATAGGTATAGTACCAAAACTGTATGGTACTATACTTTTTATATAGGTGCATATTTATTGTATTTGTTCTAATAATTTAGTTATATAAATATGTATATATTAAGTCTGGGCACGATGGTTGAACCTGTGACACTAAGGCAAAGCAGCCTTCAGTGTGCATACGACAGCTTGGTCATGTGGAGCCGTTTTACAAGCCTGTATGGCTGTTGGTGCCAAGACATCTTGATGGTCTTCATTCCTAAAGAAAAGCGTGTCTTGACTATCCAAGCAAGATTTTTGAGATGTGCGTACATTGGTGTAAGTAGTGTATTTGTGAAGAACTGACACTATGGTGAATATTGCATATTGATAGAAATATTACACAGCTGCTTTCTGTGTGGCTCTCTGAAAAGCAAGGCCCACTACAGTGACCAGATTAGTTTTAGATGTACTCTGTTGGGAATTGAAGAAATGTTTAGAAAGAAGAAAAATGATGGCAGGGTAGGAGTTCTCTTTTCACAAAACTGGTATCTTAACTTTTCTAAGCATATCTTTTGAGTTCTTATAACTTTTGAACATTTGCCTGGAGATTGTCCTATTTGTTTGTTGGGTTTTTTGTGGTGTGTTTTTTTGGTGTGGAGGGTTTTTTTAGAGTAATAATATTGGCATAACTTACTGAAACCAGTCTCAGTTTGGTTAGTGTAGGATTTGTGAGAACAGGATATTTTTTGCTGGCTCCAACTCCAAAGAGTTTTCTTTGCTTAAGTATCAAGTTGTTAATACAAACCCAACAGGTGCTGCTTCTGAATTATGCATGATTAGACAGTCACTTTAATTTGAATAAAGGTCTTGGATAAAATGCTTTGGGTTATTCACAGAAGTAAGCTTCAGCAGATAACCACAAATGCCAAAGACAGTATTTTTACTTTAGTGCAGGCATTGCGCATAGAATTTCTGACTGAGGTGGGAAGAGGAAAAACTAGCTCAAAGTTTTGCATTTTGATGAAGAAATCCAGAAGAAAGCTGGGGAATTGTATGGAAAATTATATGAACATATATATTGCAGTATAGCCAAACTTTGTGATGACACAGGAAAAAAAAAATTAGCCAATGAATATAATAATTCTTATTTCACCATAGCCAAGATTATCAAGATGGTATTGCTGATAGAAGAGAATAAAACTTGAAGGCAAGTTTCTGCCTCTACATCTTTGAAATAGCCTAATGTGCTAATTCTGCTCTTAAAGGAAAAATAGTTTGCATACCTGACATCTAAGCCCTTTAAATCCTACCCAAAGATGTGTTTAGCATGCAAAAGAGCGGACAAAAATGCTCGAATCTTAAGAGAAAAGCTGCAGGAAATTCAGAAGAGAATGCAAACGAAGGTAGTCACAAGGGAAAAACTCTTGAAGTGGAAGCTTAGTGAAAAGTATATGTAACTCTTCTAGTCTCCTTAACGTACTGAAGTTTAACACTCAAACTATGGTATAACACTGCAAAAGGGATAGTTCAATATAAAGTAATTAACAAATACTGACTAAAGACTGGGGAAGGAAAGGGTTTAAAAGATTCCGTGTATTCATCCTCAGCTGTAATAGGGGGATGGAAAGAGAACGAAGAATTGTTCACAATCTGTGAACTCTCCTCAAATAATTTGAAAATCAGCTATAGAAGGAGTAAACATCCAGTGAAGAGAATGGCTTTCTAACGTGTTTCAATTCATACATAAATATACAGCGGAAGCTGTCCAGCATCATAGTGCTTGTAACTCTTACATGAGACATTCAGTCTCTTTCTCAGTTGAGCAGACACATTCAACTTCTAGCACTTGCAGAAGTATTCTGCGTATCAAGATAGCATCCTTGTCGATTTACACGCAAAGGTCCTCATTGGGCACACAAGTGATATCTCTCCTGGGGAACCGGCAGTCGCGCTTGTGCACGTATTGACGGGCTTGTTTGGAATTTCACCAAATACACTTAATCCAAACTGAATGGGAGTTTTGCCATAGTCTGTCATGAACTTCTACAGATTTAGTATTTAACATCCTTTCAGATCTGTGAATCTCACTGTTGGGGGAGGGGGGCGGGGGGGGAAGGAAAAAAAAGACGACCATGCAAATTTCATGAAGTACGCATTGTATAAAGGAAAAATGACTATAAGCATATGGTACCTTTCCATCAATAGACTTGCATATGCTCAAAACTTTCTTTAGAAGTAGCCTTGCAAGCACATAGAGCTTCCAATATATCCTTCAGACCACTAAATTAGACTTTCTCCTTTCTCCCCTTCCCTCCGTGTTACTGTAAAATGACAAGAGGAGTAGATGTACTTCGTATTCCTCTTTCCCCTCCCTTCTCCCAAGAGATTTCAGGGAATCATTGTTAAACATTGATACTCATTCAGGCTCCATGAGGCATAGAATGTGAAGAGATTGCCTTCAGCTGAAAGGCAAAGAGCTAGAAGGTTATTGGATAATACAGGGAGACAATAACTATATAAATATATTACATGATAGCATGTTAAGGAGTTGATCACGCTAATTTTGTCTTACTGGGAAAACCAGGAGAGGGTAATTTTTCTTTTAGTGGGTACCTGTATGACCTATTCTGTATTTCATATACACTCCTCATAGTGAATTAAGGAGGTTTGTGGTGGGTGGTGGAGGAAGATTATTCTTTATGTGCGTTGGTTGTCCTCTACTCTGTTAGTTCTCCTCTGCAGGCTGACAGCCAACTATAACAAGAATTCTGGAGTGGCTCAGAATTGCATTTCTGTATCTAATCCGAGACTGTTTTGAAGTGGATCACATTGGCCCTAACAGGATTGAAGTTAGCAGTGTATAGCAGCTGAAAATGCTGTGCTTTGGCTCTGTGGCTGGGCTAAGTCTCAATATTGCCCTTTTTTATTCTTGCATATCATTTTATTTTTAGGTGGCATTATTTTTGAGGACATAAAAGCGTTGGGGACAGGGAAAGGAAGGTTGTTAGACTCACAACTTTAATATACAGACGTAAGTTAGTGAAGAGTTGGATCACTAGAGTCATCCTCAGAGATCTGGGCGTGTGGGTGGGTAAATGTTAAGATCAAGTGTGAGCAATAAATTAATGTTGGAGTATTAGCAATTTATAACAAGGTTTTGCACTTACTACATTTTCAGGTTGTATGTCCTCGTGTAGATTATGATTAATCACACGCTTTGTGGCATGAAAATGTTGTTCTCATGAACTTGCAGCAGGGGAGAATGCTGCAAAATAAAGTGAGGGCTTGAGACAGGTAAACGTGCCAGACGGTATTTCAGATGGACTCCATCATCTTCCAGGAACAAATGTGTGGGATGCAGTAGTATTTTAAGCAACAAGCTCATTTGGACTAACATAACTACGTGCATTTGAAACAACTGGGTAGACAGTGATTGAGACAATGAAGTTCAGTAACAGTTTGACAGGTAGTGCTTTAGTGTCACTCATCAATCTGATAATTTAGTTCTGAAATATTGTTGCAATTTGTCCAAAATACCTGCCTTGCAGAGCATCAGATGAGATGGCTTCTTGGGTAATTTTAATATGTTAATTGCAGAAAACCGGGAATGAAGGGCACAGCTTCAAGTAGTAGTGAGTGTTTTACAAATGTGAATTTCTTGAAATAGTCGAGGACAGTAATATGGAAGAGATGTATATAGTCTTTCTGCTCTATTGGTAATAACCAGAGCACCTTTAAGTTTAGCAGCTTAGTGGCTGATAAAGTTAGGCCAGGACAGGTTTGCCACCACCCCAGCCTCCCATCTGTTTAGCATAATCAGAAGAGAATAATTTTGCCACTTCTTCACTTAAATAATCTTGCCCCATTTGAGAGGGGAGGATTTTCAGATTTGGAGTGCAGAGTTATTCCCAGTAGTGTTTTGGATGTAAAGGGAAGCTGTGGCAGAGATTCTGCCTTACAGGAGCACCTGGACGCAGCACCCAGTCCGTCCTTCCCTCTCCATCTTCATATGGCACCTGCCCTGGTTCTGTGTGGAGGGAGAGTGGAAGCATATGCATGGCTGGGGTGGAAGGTCACACAAATAAGAGATGAAAAAGATCTGTGGGACTATCTCAACTACACTTATGTCCATGAGATGTAGTTTCCTATAATACAGTCTTAAATTCTTTCTTCATTAAAATTTTAAACCACTCAGCTCCAGAGTAAAAAGCTTCTGTTCCTTTTCTCCTTAAAAAATAGTGTGCATATGTCTACTGAAATTGCGTTGTTATATTTAAGCATACCTTAACAGGCTGGTTTCTAATGAGCAATTCTTTTCTGATAGCGGTGCACTTTTTCTAGAGCAGTGGAACAGCTCATAAATAGTTAATTGGAGTGATAGCCATACTTGTGCACTTGAGTAACAGTCTTGGTGTGTAACTTCTCAATCATGCAAACAGGCTCACTGCAGCTTATCAGGAACAGCAATGACATGTCAAATTTTGAAGAGGAATGGGAGTCACCAAACTTTCTCATCTAATTCTAATTAATTATAAAGCTGAAGTCAATTTGTTTGAGATGACAGTATCCAAAGCAATCCAGATTATTTTTTTCTGTAAATGTTCCTTTTAGGACCTGATACTCATTAAAATAAATTTGGACTAAGTTAAGATGTTGAAGCCCTTGCTTTATGTAAAAGACTGTGTGTTTCTTTTACATTGTCTGTATTTCACACAGGAAGTTTATAGTTTATCCTATAGTTTATCAGCATTGGAATTTAAATACGTATATCATGTTTTGTTAATAATGTGTCAGTGAATTGAATTACTGTATTTTTAATGAAAGCTCTTCAGGCTTAATGAGTAAAGAAATAATGAAAAATCTAAGAACCTAAGTCTTAATATTTTCTTGATCACAACTCAAGCCTTCTGTATAATTTATTGCAGTAGCATAATGTCCTTAAATTTGAGGTCAAGATTTTGCAGGCTTAGCAAAGATTTTTATGCATAAGGCAAAGATGAAACTTTTTAAAAATATTATTTCAGCAGTTTCATAATTTAGGATTGTGACCTCATACTCTAAGAATAATTATGGTACATCACGATTAGCAGTTTATCAATATTCATTCATAGACTCTCTTCATATCATGGTTGTGTGTTGTTTGTTTTTTGGTGGTGGTTTTTTTTTTTCTTTTCATGCAACCATAGTGACTTAAGGCATTTACTAGCCATGTTAAAGAAGCAGTTAATTGTGTTATTTGGGGGAGTGGGGGGGCTGTAGCCGTTATATACAGTATTGATGAAACTCCTTTTTATTCTCCTCTTTTCCTGTATCTATCTTTATTTGTTATACCTTCTGCTGACAGCTGGGACTATCACAGTGACCACAGGCAGCCCCCAGGGGCCTGCATTGTGCCTGTCTGTGAAAAACTTATCAGCTATGCTTTGACTGTGGCCACCAAGAATTTGTTGTGGCTGTGCAAGGGTTTCCTGCAAAAACCTGGGAGGTTCCCATTGGTTTAAACTGCAATGGCAGAAAAGGCATGAGAACTTACACCAAAAAAAAACACAAAACCAAAAAAACGTGTCTGTGTCTGTAGGTTCAGTGGTATTGCATCGGTCCGTAGTCAAGATGAGCCAACTACAAGGAAATCCCAAATCTGTGGCATGAACACTTCCCTAATTTATTAAAATGTCCATCTGGCGTCTCTGATGAAGCATTAGAAGTTCTCCAGCCTACCCACCCAAGAGCTACTGGCAGCCAAATAGCACAAACTCTTGTATCTGTCCTGTAAATACTGCAGAGAAGGGCAACCGTCTCTCGTGGTACTTCTGCTGGAGTAGTTGGTCAGAGGGCACCACCTGGCCTGGCAAGGGCACAATGTTTTGCAGCCATCAGGGACAAAAAGATCATTCCTCGGAAGTTCAAGGGTGCAGAGATTCACCTCTACAAAAAGGGTAGAGCTCAAGCTTTGGACACTGGTATAATCATTCACTTCTTGCAGGAAAAAGAAACTTCTCCCTTTGCTGGCATAATCGTTTACAGACCTAGAGGTTTGGGTTGGTTGAGGAACACTTACTGCAATTTTGCAGCCAAGGAGATATCAGAAAAACTGAGAATAAAGGCCTGTATATGGCCTTTATCAAGTAAACCAAAGCCCATGATATCATTAATCTCAGAGGTTTCTTCAGGCTTCAGCAAAATTCAGCTGTGGGGGCAAGCTCTTGAACTGGCAGTTCTGGCCAGTGTTTTCATCAAGGCAAAACATCTCAGATATTCAGTCAGAAGGGCACAAAGGAAGGCTTTGCCCCCACCCTGGTCTGCCTTGGTATCTTATAAGCAGAGCTGCTTCTGACATGTTTGGAGACTGTGGTGGGGGGAACCACATGCCATGTTACGGGAGTGGGGGAACCTTAAACTTTCAGTTATGTGGCTTTGTGTGTGTTTTTGGTGGTGTGGGGTTTTGGGTTTGTTGTTTTTTTAAATCAAATCCAAGGGCCAGCAGCTGATAACCTGCCAGTGACTGCAGTTGGTTCACAAATGCTTGAGAGCCAGGAGAGACTGACTTTCCAGTTGATTCTGACAAACAGCTTGGCCTGAGTATTTTCATGAGGAAAACTGAGGTCCTGCTTCAGCCTTGCTTCACTAGAAAACATGCACGTTAGCAGCGCAGACTTGACATTTGTAGGCAATTTCTGCTACTTCTGCAGCAAGTTGTCAGAGCGCTGCGCTTGACAACAGAGTCACGAAAGAGGGTAACAAAAGGCAGAGCAGCATTTGCGAGATTAAAGCAGTGTTTCTGGAATGAAAGAAGCACTGAACTTCAAACAAGTGCTTGGTGTGCATTTACTTTTATTAACATTCCTCTGTATGACTGTGAAATTTGGATAACAGCCTTGTTTCTTCCAAGCATTAACCAGTTCCTCTTGGATGGTCTGAGTCCTTGCCGGTGTAAAAGGCCTGGAAAAGGTTTTAGGTGTCAAGTTCTTACAAGTGTTTTCAAATACTCAGCTTAGAAGCACTGTTTTCTGTAGATACAGGAGCACAGATGTCATTCTTCAAAGAGAAGGATAGATATTGTGCTGCCTGAAGCCTCTTTCTATGGACTCATTAAAATCAGAATGGCTCTGAGGCAGTTCCAGAAAATATTGCAAGGCCGTGTTCAAGGAAAGTCCACACTTAGAGTCCAAAACCGCACAAAAGTTGACAATACTATCTACTGTGGGCAAGCTTTTGCAGATTCAAACATTGGTATAGGTATATGCAAAACTAGAATTTGTTACTTGGGGAAAACAAGTAAAACAAAAGTACAGGAATCACATCAGCATCTGTAGCTCTTAATCTGCTGAAACATGGGGTTAATTTCTTGTCAGCTAAGTCAGAAAAAGCAAACTCTTCTTACATAGAATAGAAGCATTTAATTCAACATTGTAATGGAAACTCTTCTTTCCAGAAGCATGCAGAAGACCTTCAGATATGCGTGGCTAGCACCATGTCTGTTGTGCAACATGACAGACACGCTGTCTTGCATGTGTCGTTTTTGGAGGAAGAGGATACTTTGCTTTGGTCATTTTGAGTTACAAAGAAAGGATGAAACAAAACAGCATCTGATCCATTTCGGCCTAAATCTTCTACTTGCTTTGAGCTGAGGAGCAGGGTTTCCCCTGCGGTCAGTGTTTGTGGTGGGGGGCAAAGAGAGAAGTCATGGGCTGTAGTACAGCAGCATAGCTACCTGTCAGCTTAGTTCAGGTGAGCTGGGGCAAGGGCTGCTAACAAGATTCATAATTGCTGGTTTCACTGATGATGTATTAGTTTTGATTGAACTAAATCAAATACTCCTGTCACACTTTGTGACTCCTACGACGTTCCCTCAGGGTACCAGGAGGGGATGATGGAGAAGGTGGCAATGCTGTGCTGATGGTGGTGGGCTCCCCTCAGTGTCAGTGGGCTGTTTTCACAGCCCCTCTCTCCTTGGGCGCCACTGTACCAGCGAGGCGGACACTGGAGGCTGTGGACCACAAAAGTGAGAGGTGGCAACCTGAAGGAGGGAGAAGGAGAGTCGGAAGGATTTGGGCCTGCTCACAGGATGCGTTTGGACATGCTTGGTGGGACTGAGAGCAGATCTTTCTGAGGGGGTGTCCTGGTTTCAACTGAGACAGTTGTTTTTTTTTTTCTTTCTAGTAGCTGATACAGTGCTGTGTTTTGGATTTAGGATGAGAATAATGTTGGTAACACCTTGATGTTCTTAGCTGTTGCTGGGTAGTTGTAGCATCCACACTAAGTCAGGGACTTTTCAGCTTCCCATGCCCTGCCACGCTCTCCCAAAAAGCTAGGAGAGCACAGTCAGGACAGCTGACCCAGGCTGGCCAGAGGAATGTTCCCTACCCCGTAATATCATGCTCTGGATGCAACTGGGGAAGTGAGCCAGGAGGTGGGATCATTGCTCAGAAACAAACTGGGCATTGGGGTGGCTTTTTCCGCAGGTGGTGAGCAATTGTGAATTGTATTTGTGCAATACTTGTTTTAGTTCTTGTCGTAGTTGTTATTCTCTTCCTTTGTTCTCCCATTCAACTCTATCTCAGCCCAGACGCTGTTCGTTTTTTTTTTTTTCCATTCTTCTCCCCATCCCCTTGATGGGGGGAGGAGTGAACGAGCGATATGTGATGCTTAGTTAATGGCTGGGGTTAAACCACAATGGCAGGCTGCATGTTTTAATTAAGCAGATGACAGTTTTTAAGTATGTGAGTATGTGTGAGGGTCCAAAGCTTTAAGGTGGTCATAGCTTTTTTTTTTTTGAGCACTTTTTCCTATGAAGTTACTGGTTATGGTGGCAAGTCTGGCAGAACCCTAGTCAGAGCCCAAGGAAGTTAAGTTTTATGTAACTGAGCTGTCTATGTGTTCCTGCATAATAGGTTTTGAATGTCAGCCAGCTTCAACTAAATTGACAGTGGGTAGCTATTACCTCTTTCAATTTTAGCTGTTATCTCTTACCAGTCCCATTAAAATAAGTGACTGGTTGGAAGAGAGGCACCCAGTTAGTGCCCCCACTAGAGGAAAGGTGATAGTTTGCATTTTTCTCCTACTAAACGTTGCAAGCGGAAAGGAAGAAGTGGTCGGAAACAAAGTTTCATTATTCTTGCTCCTGAATGACAACTTAATTTTTTTTAAAAATAGTAAAACTATTTTAATCTACTTTGGAGCTCAGCACTTTGTTTTGTGTATATTAATTGGGGATACGGAAAGCAGGTATGGAAGTAAGAAGAAAGTGTAGGTCTGTTAACGCTTTGTGCCTGCGGTGGGCTCCTGCACCAGCACCTGCATGGAGTGAAGGGGTACGAAGCCTGAAGGGGTGCGAGTGGGGACAGTACAGGCGTCTTGGATCCTCCAACCATGTAATATAGTTAACTTATACTGTGATCACTGCAATGTACGAAACAGTGGGTGTTCAGAACTTACTCTTTGTTGAGTCGTTGTCTTTCTTCCCCAAGTGCTTATTCTGCATATTGCACACCTGTTCATAGCAGGAATAGTTTTGACCACTACGGAGGGGGGAAGCGGATTGTTTTAGAATAGGCAGAAATTGCTTAATGGAGCAAAGAATGTGTGTCGTCAGGTTCTTTCTGTTTGGTTTTATCACACTCTGTGTGGGACCTGTTGCGTCAGTGAGTGATATTGTGGCTTAACAATGAATGTAAATATCGTGGTCCTTGCTATAGAAAATTGAAAGTCTGCACTGCAGACAGGCTGCGTAAATGGGATCTGGGGGGGTGATGGCTTAGCAAGTAATAATGTTTGCTCACTCTGCTATACACCTTGATTACTATGTAAATTGTGTAAATTTATGCATAAGCACATAATTATGCGCACTCAACTGTCAGCTTGCCTCTACAGTAACGTGCTTCTGTGCATAAACAGTTAAACATCCTTTTCCTGAGATGGTAGAGATGGTGATATTCTTAATTATTGTGCTAGCTCTTATTCCACCGAAGTTAAATGCAATCTGCCTTCCAAAATAAAGACCTATATATTGCAAGAGAGTTTCGACAGTATGTAGCAGAGAATTGGAGAGAGGAACTGGGGCTGTGTTAGTTGCAGAACATAACTTCCTTGGTCTGTGTGTTGCTTAATACTCGCATTTTCTTGTAGTCTTCGCTCTATGGGTTTCAGCTATTCAGCCAGAGTGAGTGGTAGGTACAGTACTGTGTATCATTAGTATGTGAGCAGTAGAGTGAATTTCAGCTGAATAAAAATGAATTCTTTGACTTACAATTGTGAACGTTTCTAGTTTGCCTTGACAATCCTGTCAAGACAAATTTGAACTTTGTCAGCAATTGTGATTGCTTGTGGGAGAATTACCAAAAGCCTTTGCTCTAGGTATCAGTCAGTGATTGCAGCCCTCATCTGCTATTTGACCAAAATTTTCCGTGGCACTCAGCAGGCTATTACTTGTCACTCTGACATATAATGGAGGAGTATTTTAATTGATTTAAAAATTAAAATTTATAGTTATTTAATACAGTAGAACTGTATTACACGTCAGCAGTTACACTTGGTATGAAAATAGGGAAAAGGGAGTTGAAATGACTTGAGTTTGGAACTTTTTAAAAATACACATGCAATTGACTTTACCTTCTACAGGCTATCAATAGAATTTTTATTTTAGTTAATAGGGGTAGAGATTTCCTATTATGCAAATATTGTTGATTGTAAAAGGATTCATGAATGTTAACTGTGCATCTAGTTCCTAAAATACGTATCTTCAAGGTTCAACAGTACTTCTGCTTGAAAGTCTTCACTTTTGTGGCGAGTTCTGGACAGCTGCGTTTTGGATCTGATGCTGTTTTGGTTTATGACCCAAACCGTTTCACTGTCACGATCTCCCAGTGTAATTCTACCCTAATGCAACGGATATGTAAAATGAAAAAATGTAGATCACTCTAAAGCTGTACAGCATGAATGCAGTTGGTGCATTTGCACGCATGCAGGTTAGGTATGTGCTGGAGTATGAGATCAGATGCTCGAGCAATACTGTCTTCCTAGTTGCTTTTGTGGATCCAAGTATGCCATGTGTCTCTAACTGATGGTGCTTAGTTCAAAGCATCTTTTTCTATGTGTCCATTTCAAAACAAGCTCCCTATTCTCCTATTCAGCTGTCTTTATCTCAATGCACAAGGGTTTTATTTTTCCATTCTCCTCTTCATCCCCGGGGCGGGGGAAGCAGGTGGCTGTGTGGTGCTTACTTACCGTCTGGGGTTAAGCCATGACACTCAGACATCAGGACTGTCTTTTTATTGCACTGTCAGAAGGTAGCAAAAGCCTGTGAAGGTGACAAGAGGTGGACAGTAAAGGAGATAGAAGTAGAAATAATCTGGGGTTTTTTCTACCTTCTAATTTTAGGAAGATGTTTTACTGGGACCATGGGGCCAGGAAGGTGGAAAAGACAAATTTACAAACTATCCAAATGTCTCTGTGATTCCCCAACCTCGAGCTGCGAGAATCTTCTTTCTTTTATCTAGTAATAATTGTATGCATTAAAACACCATGAACAGCTTGTATTTATTAAAATGGAAAAATGTTAGTTAAAACGAAGCTTTCATTGTTTCAAATGCTGTGTTTAGAAGTCACAGAAGATAGTTCAAAATAATATGGCTACTTGCCTTTTAAAATATCTGTTAATCAGAGATGGTGGTAAAGTTGGAGTTTGGCTTTTACTGTATCATGTCATCTGACACAAGTGCCAAGCTGGAAACTTCCAGTAAAACATAAAGCACTGTGCCTAAACTTTTCAAGGACCTTTTGATTAGTATGATCATGTTTGGTAGATTATATCTCTTTTTCCAACTTTCCTTTTACAAATGCATGCACAACTCGTTGCACATTGTGAGATATTTACATTTATGTCAGAAATTTCTCTGATACGCTTATGTTCTTGAGCCTTATTACTCAGTTTTGCATTGGTAGCTTGTACTAAATAATATTGTGAGCGGTCTGTTGCCTTTCATTTTTTTCCCTAGCCCTTGTTTCTGAAGTTCTGATTAGTGTGCAGACTTTCCTACTTCTATTTTCTGTTCCTATGTGGAATTATAATATAGCACACACTGGTGCTGTAATGCTAATACACTTTCAGCATCCATACTAATTTTGTCTTGCTGGATGTGGGGGGCACATCCAGGGAGTTGAAAAGGCAAACCTGTCCTCTTTCTCCCCTTTAGATTTTTTTGGCTCAAGCAATAATTATACATGTTGCCTTTCGAAGCCTATGGGATTGCTCTTATGAGTAAAGGTCTGCCATACTGGGGCTTTTATTTGACAAGTTGGAAAATAGCCGTTGTTCCCATGGTAACCTTTTTTGTGCTTTGGTGCATTTTTTCCCTATGGTTTCATGGTTGCTCTGGAGGTTTTTCTATTGTGGTATTTTAATCCCCAGTAGACTGCGGGGATGGCAGTTCAGTTTACTTTTCACTATTATGAAATAATTAATTTTTCTTATTTGATTACAGAACTCTTGTAAACTTTTTATATTGTGTGGTTAGGGCATTAATGGTGTGGTGGCTTTCTCTGTAAGGGTATCATGCACTCAGAAGATAAAGCAAAGAGTTTGTAACAGGCTAGTACATACAGCTGGACCAAGCTGCTTCTGTTATAAACTAATATTTTTGATACAGGTATTCTTCTAGGATTTAGGGGGCCAATCCCTTGCCAGACATACCAGGTAGATTTTTATCTCTGCAATAGAATGACATTTCTTAAGGTTGAAAATTACCGCTACTCTCGTCATCAGTGTTAGTTCAGGTCACCGTAACGGGTTTCATAAAATAAAGCTTTCAAGAAAAGTCGGGTATTTTTTGGAGTTGCTTCTTTAGACTGAAGGAAGAACTTGGAAAAAAAGTAGTGAGCTTTATTTGAAGAGAGAAGGCTTTTTAAAGAGGTGTTCTTGTTACTGGTAGCATCTCCCTGCATTTGACTTCTATGTATATTTTTCTTTCTTCCACATTTGTTCCATTTCTCTTGGAAGTCCTCACTAGCAGAGCGGAATAGTCAGTCTTGTCTCGCCTGCAATTCCTCATGGTAGTGATTTCCCTCTGGTGCCCCCATCAGCAGGTGAATCTCACGTGAATCACTGAATTTTATGCAGGGTTAAAGTGTTGCTGACTGAGAGCGCAGCAGAGCCTCACCTGGTAAACACTACTATGCTTTCATATGAGAGTGATCAGGATGCACAATTAGTTTACATATTTTTTCAGTGGCAGAAGATGAGATGGTGCTATGAAAAATGGGATTCTCAAAGCTATGTTTCTTTCCTTTTTGTC
Organism: Psophia crepitans; assembly: GCA_013399095.1. Lineage (NCBI taxonomy): Eukaryota > Metazoa > Chordata > Aves > Gruiformes > Psophiidae > Psophia > Psophia crepitans. The sequence goes on along the minus strand of VWZZ01004275.1, from coordinate 613,465 downwards.
ATGACAGGTGAGCAGGTGCAGGAAAAGAGTTAAATTAACTCCCTCTCCTGCTTCCTCGGTGCCCCCCCCCAACTTTCAATAATTAACTAGATCATTTTCCAGAGGAACTGTTCCTGCCTTATCTTGCTATACAATACATAGCCATTTATAATCAGCAGCACAAATACCAACATTGCATGCATTTAAACTGCACTAGTTCTATAAGTGGGCCAAATATGAAAAGTTAGGGCAAATGTGCTGCAAGGCTTAGTGCTGTTCTCTGGCTTCCAGAGCTGGAGGTTTTCTCCTGATAGAAAACTCCCCATCCAGGTTAACCATTCCATTTCAATAGATAGCTATACTGATGTACTAAAAAACACAACTGTGGAACAACTAAGTTTTATTTCCCTGGGGCAGTTGGATCTTGGTACATTGAGGCAGTAGTTAGAGGAGAAAAGTGCATTGCAGAAGAACATTAGGAGGATGTTACACCTCTCTGATCACTAAATTGGTGGGTAAAAAGATTTATTTCCCTAGGAGGTAAGTGCTCCTCAGTTACAGTCTACCAGAACACATTTGTTTATGCCTAAGTTTATATTTTTCTGTAGTTGACAGATTATTTTGAGGTAAAATTTGAATAGCCAACTATAGTTGCTACCAAAACATTTCAGTAGAGAAGGTCAAGGAAAAGTCAAGGCTTTACAACTGGTTTCAGGAAAATGCTGGATCATGTCAGCATCCACTGAGGTAAATGGAAATTGAAGGAGCTTAGTACACTTGCTTCATTTTGTAAAATCAACATATGCCTTAAGGTTAAACTAAATACAAAAACCTGTTCACTGGTGACTACAGCACAGGACAACACATCAGCTTCAATTTGCAGAATAAACACTGCAATTTAAACACTTTCTTAAAAATCCTGAGTGAATTGTTTTAGATTTGGGGGACTTGGGAGGAAGGGTGGAGCCTTTTCAATTATCAGTGCGTGTCAGATTTTGCTTGTTACTGTAATTAAGATCCAGGTATGAAAATGCAATATATGATCCTTAGGCAATGCTAAATAAAGTAACTTAATGTGAAAGCTGGAGCTGCTGAGAAAGAAGCCATCTGATTTCTCAGTTTGCTTTCTCTTAACTAAATGCGCTTTCCCCTCTGGTTCCTACATGTTTCGTCATAATAAGCATCTCTTAAGGAAAAATAGTGCAAGTACTGGATTAATTTTGTAACCTCTACATTTGTCTTAGGGTTGTAGTGTTTGAAGTTCAAAAAACTGAAAGTTTTCTGTCTGTGTGCTTAAAAAAAATAAAATAAAATTGAGGCTAACCACTAAATTAAATGTAGTATCACAGCTATTGAATTTTCTGGGGGTTTGGGGTATTTATTTTAATTTCTTAAAAGACATACCTTCAAAGTCATAGGTGGCAAAATAAGTTTCTTTTGCTTGAGGTACTGGTCCTT
>VWZZ01004275.1:588074-612005 GCA_013399095.1 Psophia crepitans | reverse complement strand
TTTTTTTTTTTTTTTTTTAAATTACAGTGAGTAGTAGTGGATTTCATGAGTTTCTTCATCATTAGCTGAAAGAAAACAAACAGAAGTGAATAAGTGATAGTCCAAGTAAGAGCTTCAGGATCCTGAAGTTTGGGATGTTTAAAAAAAACGTTGATTTATAGCACAAGAATATACTATTTTCTTGGTCATTTTTCTTTCTTAAGTGAATTTCCTGAATATTTTCAATTGAAAACACACTTTCAATGGATGTTTTTGTTATCTTTGTTATTCTAGTAGCGAGAAGACATTGAAAAAAAAAATATTAATTCTTTCCCTAACCACTTATATTACTTATGGACTCATACAATACTCCAGATGTCAGACTAAGTGTGCACTGTTTCAGATGTTACGTTTCGTGTCTATCATCCATAATATACACTAAATTACACAGCTAGCTTTCTTAAAATATTTAGACCTTGTTCAAGATTTAAGTCTCAGCTTTTGAGTTTTTCTAAGGTTTAGTCTTTAAAAAACCAAAAATCTTGGCCTGTTCTTTAATGTCGCAGGTATATGGGTTGGTAGCGGCCATGAAAGTCCTATTATTTTATCCGAGGAGACACAACTGTTTCTGCAATGTCTGACTTCATCTCTGTAGGAGCAGGATAATGCCCCGAGAAACTCAGCCAGCAGAATGTGCAGCTAGATTATTTAGCAAATTGTATGCGCTTCTGCCAAACATCAGAGGGTAAATGTTGCTCCGGCTACATGCAGGAATGTTGCTGCTGGGGCTCAGGGCTGGTTTGATTTCTGTGGTCCTTCCTTAGCTCAGTGTGTGTGAGGTCCCATGTCGCTGCCTTCTCCTCTGAAAATCTGATTGTTTCATCTCTGCACCTTTTCACTTCCCTATGCATTCTTGGTCTGCTGACAAGAAGATTGGTTTATGTAGTCTGACACTTAAGAAATACCATTTTCCAGCCTGCTAATCTGCTTTACGCAGGTAGTTGTAGGCAAGAGCCAGGGTGCCTTACTGCAGTGAAACTTCTTAAGAAATTCGGGCTATACAAGGTGAAACTGGTACTGGTCAAACCCTAGTATTAACACTTCAAACTAGCAGCATGAAGCAAAATCTGGGAGATGATGCATGCTGCTAATAGAGGTTGTGACCAAGATCACTGTGCAGTGGTCAGATAATCTATTGGACAACTCTTGACCAGTATAGAGTTTTCTAAATAACTAGTAGAGTTATCTCAGGCAGTGAAATTGCTGTTTCTATGTGAACACGCACAAAAATAGTGGAGATAATGTGAAGAGGAGATAGTTATGCTATCTGCTGTGATGACTGAGTGAACAATGAGTTAAATAAAGGAAGATACTAGAAGAGCTGCTGGAGAAGTGACCAGTAAAAGGAAGCACTCAGGGACTCATCAGCTGTGGAAACCAGCAAGAATTCAGGGGACAATTTGGAGGGGGAAAAGAGTGTATTTTTTAGTAATCAGTCTCTTCGTTCTAGTGCCAGGTTGTGAGTTGTATAGTCATTCAGTGTGGGAGATTTCTTGTCTCCCTTGGGTGGCATGGGCTGGCCTGCTGCATTGAGGTTGGTGAGGACCAAGCGTGTGGGTGTGGTGCTGCGGTGGCACGACCAGCTCGGCAGTGCTGGGTGCTCTTGGGAGGCTCTTGGTCAACTCCTGTCTGCCTCCCGACCATCTGAGCTTCCTTGGCTGTGAAAGGTGTGCCAAGCTCTGGTCTCCAGGCTCAGGCAGACTGTTCATGTCACAATTGTGAAATACCATTGAAATACACTGTTCTTGTTTTGGGCCACAGGAAGGTTAGTTTCAGTGTCTGCTCATATTTCTGTGTGCCAGTCCCCACTAAAAGATGACTCTTGCTGGAGGTTAGACCCCTTAAGAATGAGATAAGAGGGTAGAAGGAACATGCTGGCAATCTCTGCATCTTGAATCTTCTGATTATTTTTCCTCTCCAAGGTGAAAATACGATGCTGATCTCCACTTCTTTTTACCTTTATTTTTGCATAACTTTTGTGCTGTACCCAGGTTCCTTCTGTTTGTTTTACTACCAGAAAAGTTCTGTACAAAAAAAAAGTCAATGATGTGGAATTAAAAAGGACTCATCTAGATCTCATAATAATAAAAGCACTTGCAACAAATGAGTTTGGGATTCGTACTGTGGCTTATGCTTCTTTGGAGTGCTTCATTTTATCATCATAGAGGCATCGTTTGTTTAAACTGTGCTCCTCTATGACATCTGGTTTGAAAAGCATAATAACCTATATAATCAGCTTTTAAAACGCTGGATTATCTGTGGGTTTATTGACTCTTCTTTACAAAATCTGTTATTTCTAATTAATTCTCCACATAACTACTAGTAAAGCCAACTTGCAGAGACACAAATGAGCTTGATGGCAATGGCTAGTCAAGGTCAGCATTTAACTACCAGCATTTGCACTGTTGAGGATAATAAATCAGGCTTATTCTTAATCACATACCCTACAATGTGACAAATGTTAGTGGAGCCATCTAAGCAACCATTTTACAAATCATTTAGAAGACACATTTGGCATTGTTAAACTGTTCTGTGCCGCTCTTGACTGTAAAAGCATTGTGATAAAATATGTATGCTCTATTAGATCTCCTGTATTTGAATCCTGCAGAATGTGGGTATGGTGGGTGTGTGTTTGTTGCTTTTTTTTTTTTCTTTGTATTGGAAATAGAGAGGGGGTGAAAGTAATAACACCTAATCAACCTGTGTAAACCACTGGCTTGTGAAAGCGGTGGTAAGTAGCCGGCTCTGTAGCACTGTTTCGTGTTTCTTGCGTTTTCAGTTAGAAGTTTATATTGAGAGTTAGGTTGCTGCCCACAAGAAATTTTCTGGGTCAACAATAATCCTATTGTGTGAAAGTTTAAAAAAACGGTTAAATATAATAGCAATAGTTGTTAGGTTCTAATTTGGATTTGAGCAAATCAACTGTATGAGGTTTAACAAGGCCAAGTGCCGGGTCCTGCACTTTGGCCACAACAACACTGGGCAGCACTACAGGCTTGGGGCAGGGTGGCTGGAAAGCTGCCTGGCAGAGAAGGACCTGGGGGTTCTGGTTGACAGCCGGCTGAACGTGAGCCGGCAGTGTGCCCAGGTGGCCAAGAAGGCCAATGTCATTCTGGCCTGCATCAGAAATGGTGTGGCCAGCAGGAGTAGGGAAGTGATAGTCCCCCTGTACTCGGCTCTGGTGAGGCCTCACCTGAAGTACTCTGTCTAGTTTTGGGCCCCTCAGTATAGGAAGGACATTGAGCTGCTGGAGCATGTCCAGAGAAGGGCAATAAAACTGATGAAGGGACTGGAAAAGAAATCTTCTGAGGAGCGGCTGAGGGAACTGGGGTTGTATAGCCTGGAGAAGAGGAGGCTGAGGGGAGACCTGATCGCTCTCTACAACTACCTGAAAGGAGGTTGTAGTGAGGAGGGTGTCGGTCTCTTCTCCCAAGTGCAAGCGACAGGACAAGAGGGAATGGCCTCAAGTTGCATCAGGGCAGGTTCAGATTGGATATTAGGAAAAACTTCTTCACGGAAAGAGTAGTGAGGCATTGAAACGGACTGCCCAGAGAGGTGGTTGAATCGCCGTCCCTGGAGACGTTCAAAAAACACGTAGACCTGGCCCTCCAGGCCATGGTCTAGTAGGCACGGTGGTGTTAGGTTGACGGTTGGACTTGATCTCAGAGGTCCTTTCCAACCTTAGTGATTCTATGATTCTATGAAATGTGCAAACATAGTGGTTTTACTTGGTCTAAAGTTTAAGACTCAATCCTTCTGTGGCCCATAGATGTCGTTAGATTTAGCATATCATTCAAATAGATATTTGGCAGTAGGCTAATTGCTATCCAGGGAGTCAATTCTAAAGTTCCTGACTTTTTTTTTTTTATGGTACCTGTTCTGATTTGGACCAACTGTTCCATCTTTCAAAAGAGAGAATGATGTATTACCTAAATAACCTGGATTATTGCAACTAAACTCATCTGGAGGGGAAAAAAAAAAAATCAAACTGAGCTCCAAAAAACAACTACAATCAAATTAATGTATATATCTGTTAGAATCAATTGAATTTAACACTTGGCTTTTACTATTAAGTGTTACCTGCCTGTAACATTTCCTACGTAACAGTTAACATTAGGATTACTTCATAGATATTTATGGGATGTTTCTGTGGAAAATTAATGAAAAGGGAAATATTTAACTCGAAACATGCATGAAAAGCACTTTCAAAGTGGTTGCTTTTTAGAGGGTTTTACTGTTGTTTTTCTCCCTATACATGTTACAGAATATAGAGCTGTAATGATTAAATAAAGAATTGGTTTCATAAGTGACGAATAAATAAAGTGTGTTTCTGTGTCGTAAGTGCTGGATATCTGGCCTTGAAGTGAGGGCAGAGAGGTAGTTTGCTCACCAGTCAGATCTTGATGCAGATCTTGTTCACCATGGTCACGTTTCTAGGAAGGGAATGACAGCCTGAATGTAAGAGATTCAGGAGGAAAAGGTGTAATTATCCATGCGTGCCTTGTTGAGAAAGAAAAGCTTCCATGGAGAGAATGACTTAATCTGAGATTTAGCAATAAGACTTGAGCATGTTTTTTGGACTTAGGCTTTTATTATTTGCAGGTATGTACAAACACCACTTTACTTTTTGTATGAAGTAATATAACCGTGTTTTGAGTTGGCAATTACTTTGGTGTAGCATGGGTGAGAGAGAACATAAGTGATTTTAAAAACAAGCCAAATATGGTTCATTAGAAGACAGTTGTAGCTAGAGCTGACACAAGTTGGAGGAGATTCAAGTACCAACAACTAGTATCAGTGTTTCTTTGCAATGGAGTGTTTGAGAATTGCTCCATGTTGGATACTCCTATTAAGAATTAAAATACCTCATTTGTATTTTAACCTATTTCACTTTTAAACTGATTACAAGGATGCGTGGGAATGAATTGATTTTTATTTCAGAATATTAAGTTTCTACCTGTGATGCTGTGGCTGAGTTAGCTGAATGCATGCTTTATATTCAAGCTGTACCTTCACCTTTCAGCTATATTCAAAGCTTTTGTTTAGAGAAGCACTGTATAAAATGTGCTATAGGTTATGTCTTAAGAAAGCATTTAATAATAGTCGTGGATCAATTCATGTCTCTATGTGTCTTTACTGGCTTTTTTTACCCAATAATTCTGTGAAAGTGAAATTTTATAGGGTAGCTTGTATCTAAAAAAAGCTCTTCCCACCTTCTGCAAATCCTATGTGATGATTTATTTTCAACTTAAAATAATACGTACTTATACACATATTATATATTTATAGTATGTATATATTTAAAGTGTGTGTGTATATATTAAAAATAAAAAATAAAAAAAAAAATGCACACTGCTCTGATACCCTGGAAACCTCCATTTATCCACAGGAAGAGCTCTAACAGAATTACCTTCTCTAGATATTAAAAAAAAAAAATACACTGACCTTTTTCTGAGTAGAAAGACTAGGAAGATGTTTGCTGGTCTTGAGAAGAAATGGGAACATGCAGCATCAAAATTACAAATGCCCCGAGACATTTTGGTGGTATGTCAGAATTGAAATATTTCCCTTCTCAGCCAAAATACCACCATTTGCAGTGAAAAAGGAAAAAAAAAACTTCAAGGAGTTAGTTTTCTAGGTTATTGACATTTTCTCGAGAAAGCAGACACCTTTTGAAGAATTTTGTTTAATGAGAGGCTTAATGCTTTTTTTTTTACTCAGTATGAAACGTGCTAGAGGGAGAAAGTCCTATTCATTGCCCAAACAAATCCAAATGCAGAGCTGAACACAAGCACAGTCGTAGAAACCCTGAAGAAGGTACCTCTCCTCAGGGGTAGATTAATGCAGTGTACATAGGTATGACTGTGACTTGAGCACACAGAACTTATTTTAACATAGGTTTGGTGAGGCTTTCCTTTGTAACAGATGAGCTAATGCCATCACCTAGCAGTTATCAAGTAGTGTGATGTTATGTAATGAAAGTATAAATAGCAAGAGAACTAAAACTAGTAAATCTAACAGACTAGTGAGGAGACAAGAGCAGGGTTACTATTTGGAACATTTTTATTAGCATCTGAATGCTGTCGTTTAAAAAGGCATTTATATTTGGTGTTACAGTAAAGCTGCAGGCCAGGAGAGTTGCGGTCCTTGATCTGGAGTGACATTTGTGCTGTGCCCCTGGATAAATCAGTTGGCCTCTGTGTACCTCTTCAAAGGAAGATTAAAAATTGGAAAAAGGCAAAGGGTGCATACTTGAAATTTCTCAAGCAAACTGTTTATCTTATGTTTGAGTTCAGGCTACCTATGGACTTCATTTCCCAACGACTGACCAAGAAATAGCCTATGACTTGCAATTAGAACTATCAGATTATTTCACGACTGGTGTAAAGTCTTTTACGGTTGTTTTTGTAGTTGTTTGGAAGCATTCAGAGAGAGAATGTGTGAAGAAATGCAAGAGGTCACGTTTACCTGGAGAAGAGAGGCTATGTGGAAGGAAGGATGTTCCCCAGCCCTTCAGAGGCATGGGAGAGATCCAAACCTTTCATCTCCTTCAGCATCTGGCACGTTTCTCTGAGCGTGCTGATTACATTAGGGTGGCATTTCCGGTTCCTGGGGGAAGAAGGAGAGGAGGAGACTCACTGCAGCATGAAATGTGACTTGTTTTTGAAGAGCACTGTCTTAGAGTTGCCAGTGGAAAATACTTCCTAAAGATGCCCTCTGCCAGTCACGGTTTAAAAAACCCCAACAACAGAAATGCCTCATCTTCTAAGAAGGTGGTAGATGGTTAAAACTGGGTTTGCAAGATGCTTCAGTCTGCAAAACTTCGGGATGGTTTCTGAACCTCCAGTCCTGCTTTTCTCACACCTACAGCCATCTGGAAGGGTCTTCTGCACTTGCAGAAGGTAAAAAGGCTTCAAAGCTACTTCGGAAGTAAGCTGTTAAATTACAGAAATATTAGATAGAAGCTCAAGGACCACTGTAGTGGTAAACAGGAATGCAGGCAGGAGAGTGCATACCACTTTGCTGTGCCACTTCATAAAATGGTCATAGTGGTTTTATTACAGGTATTCCTTAGTTGTAAAACCTTGAAACAAACAGAAAGAAAGAAAGAAAATTTGTAGCTCTCAGGTTGCTGCCAGAGTGGTTTGTTGTTTATTCTCAGTTTTAATCATCTGCTACCAATAAATTCCACTGTCCTTGTGGTAACTTCTCACATTAGCATTGATATATTATGGTTGTTTTAAAATAGAGAATAAAAATATTGCACTTACTAATTAAAGCAATTCATGTGTTCAACAAGGCACTGCCAGAAAGAGTTGTGGTTTCTTAATTGCTAGGTGCCTTGAGCAATATACCTTTTATAAATTCTTAATTGAACTTTGCCTTATAGCCAGTGTGATTTTAAACATTCATGGTTTTATTTGTTTTGTTTGTTTTTTTTTTTCTCCAGCTCTTCACTGAGAAGTGTATCAACTGGATCTTCAAGACCTTCCAAAGTGTGTTTGGTGTGTGGAGATGAGGCATCTGGATGTCATTACGGGGTGGTTACATGTGGCAGCTGTAAAGTTTTCTTCAAGAGAGCAGTAGAAGGTAAGACAACACAAACCAAAACACATCAACAAAAAAAGACAAAATACGTATGTGTTTGGGTTTTTTAATAGAAATGTATGTACACACATGCACATATATGTTTTCTTCTGTATTTTCCACTGTTGATAAAATTGTGTTGTTAATCTGGGAAGAAAAAAAAAAAGTTGAACAAGCTCCAATTATCTGTGGTACAGTTTATGTAGGCTGTGCCAGGGTGTTTTGCAACCTGCGCCTTCTAAGGGTTGCGTTGTTTTACTTCATGCTGCTGCTGAATCAGGCTGCTTCTTCACCCCTCCAAGTGGACTTTTGTATTCTGTAGTGGCCACAGATACAATTGATGTAAACATACTCCTGATTTTCCTGTACTGGAGGATGGATACAGTTGTCTCACTACGAGACAGCCTTATATGACAGTACAGCTCGCTCAGGTCAGTTATCTCCGTGTGAGTATCTCCAGGGCTTTCAACTCTGTAGTGCATCTGCTTCACCTTTCAGCAAAAGAGAAGTGGCTTTACACTACTGTGGTAGATTGGTTAGGAAGCAGGAACTGATTATGGTGCATTTTTTGGAGATCACCTTCTTCATTAAGGACTAGGATTTTCATGAGGATTGTATTTTGATAACTTTATAATCACAAGAGTGTTCTCCCTATTTTTCCTGGGCAAAGAAGTTAGGTCCTGTAGCACTCTAAGTGCTCCTATGTTAGGTGTTGCCTCTCCGTGGCTTGGCTTGTTAGGGTAAAAGAAAATATTTCACCTTTACAGACTCCGTGAGCAATTTCAGGTGATAAAAATTAAGTTTTTAATACCTGATAAAGTATAAGCGTTCATAGTATGCAAAGGGTGTAAATACTGTATAGGTTTTTTTGAAGTCTTTGCTGATGAGTAGATGTTCTTACAACCACTAATAAGCAGGTGAGATGCGAGATCTCCTTATGGATTTATTTTTATGAAGAACAAACCCAGAAGGAAGAAAATAGGCTCTTAATATGGTGTCCAACTTGTGCACTCAGAAGAGTGAGGCAATTCATGATGTGATTAATTTCTTCTGTGATCATTAAATCTGCTGCTGATGGCAATAAGGATTTAGCGCTCTGTTAAATAGACCTGCAGGGCTTGTGCGTCATTGAAGTCAAGACCTCGTGTAGTATCTCTCTATCAATCTATTTATCTATCTATCATCAAAAGTGTCAATTTAATTGTAATGAACTTCCCAAAGTTAGAAGGACAAGGAGAAGGTTTCCCCCTTGTGAAAGCATTTTGTCTTACTGCTGTGCAATAGCTGACCTTGATGCCTTTATTCCCTAACTTGTTCCTTGAGTGTTTGGTTGCTTAATGTAGCACCGAACTTGAAAACCTTACTTGTGTTCACTAAGTGATTTCCTCCGTGGGCTCCCATGCCACATCGTGAATAGGTCTTCAGACATCCATATCTAAGCTGGCCTCTGAACCATGAAGATATCTTTTTGTTGTGGTGTTGAGGTTTTGCGTACACCAGCACATACTGTGTGAAGTGACAGCCCCTGTTGTTATCTTCCTTCCTCCTTTCCTGTCTTCCAGGAAAGCTTCCTTTGCAGTCTTAAACTACATTAATTTCAAGGTTCTGTGTATCTGCATCTACCATGCCCCTCTCTTTTGATGACCTTTCTGATATAATGTGATGGATATCCTTATTTAACTTTACAGGAATTTATGAAAAATTACGAAGGGGTCTGTTTAGGAGTTACAAGACTATGTCTCTAAGCCTCAGTAGCCAAAATCATTAGAAAAAGATTACTGTGTAATCGTAGATGTTTATTTCTAAAATGTAGTTAAAAGTTATCAGTAATTGCTGGAAGTTTGAGTTAAGCAAAAAAAAAACCCAACCAAAAAACCACCCACAAAACAAACCCGAACAACCCTGTCATCCCTAGAAATTGAAGATAGGAGTTTTAAATTGGCTTAGAATTTTTATTTCTTGTTTTAGAATTATTATATTAACATACATGGTCCTACCAGTGGTATGTGAACACTGTCTAGACTTCTACTTAGTATGCACGTGACTGTAAGCTCTTGATGCTCCCAGTAGCATTGTTATGCAAACGCTGAAAGTTTGGCTTGCACTTTTCTGTTTATATATGTTTGTATGTGTGTATATATATATGCATAAAAGTACATTGTAGAGTATTAGCCAGAAAAGGACATAGCAAAAACATAATATACGTTTTGGCTCTAAACATCCTGAAACAATGTGAATAAAAATGTGTAGGTTGTTTTATGACAGCAAACTTTCTTTTTATTTTTTAATTTTTTTAGAGTTGTCATAAATTTTTCAGTGAGGCACTTGACCAATCAAACACCCCATCTTGAGGTTTCCTGTTTTAAATGAAATATTTGTAGCAGTTTATTCTGTATCATATGTTTATGAGGTTTTTTAAAACTGTGGTAGTTCAGTGCATGGTATAAACAAAAAAAAAAAATCAAAGACTACCTTAAATGTAGATCCTGGACATACCTGTCTCCGCTCTGAGCTAAAGCTGTGTTCTTTAAGTGCTTGCTTTCTTGTCTTTATTACAAAGAAAACAGTAAAACTCCCTCTGTGAATATAGAAACAACTTCCCGGGGAATTTATAAATACAGTGGCTAATTTATTTCAGTAAAAATGAATTGTTTCCTCTCTAAAATATAGTAATAAAAGAACAGAAGAGATTCCTCAAGTTTCATTCACCAATTCCCTGAAATCATGTGTAGATGTTTTAAAGATGTAGGAATACTTTTCCAATTATTTTACATGCTTTATGTGCATCACGCACGCATATTTCTTGCTTGATGATCTAAACATTCTTCAGTAGAAAGTGGCACAAGAAACTCTTTTTCAAAAATGGCCTCTTCTTCCAATTGCTGTTACATGTGGTAGCTACAGCTGGTGCCATTTTCACAGAGCCACAGAATGGCTGCAATTGGAAGGAACTTCTGGAGGTCACCTGGTCCAACTGCCTCTACTCAAGCAGGGCCACTCATAGCTGGTTGCCCAGGACCATGTCGAGATGGCTTTTGAATGTCTCAAAGGATGGATACTCCACAACCTCCCTGGGCGATGATTACAGTGGCTGGTCATCACTGTAAAAAAAAGTACTTCCTGATATTCAGGTGGATTCTCCTGTGTTTCAGTTCATGCTCTCTTTGAAGAGAGCAAGCCTTCTTGAAGGGGAAGAGGCTTTTGATCACTAGTTTCTACTCATTAAATGAAAGTTTTATTTAGCTTAATTTAAAAAATTGCATTCTGATAGTCCTTCAGAAAATATGGTGGGATGGAAATCATGGGAGAGAGCAACTGGTTTTCAGGTGGAGGGACAAGAACAAGTACTCTAGTTGAAGATATCCCTGCTTATTGAAGTAGGGGTTGGACTAGATGACCTTTAAAGGTCTCTTCTAATCAAACTATTCTATGAAGTGGGGAGACAAATTGTGTCAAAAAGCATCGAAACGGAAGGGGGATTTGGATAGGGACTGCTGCACACCACCCAGGTCTTTGGGTCTTGGCTAGAACTGCTAATGTCAGCCCACCTTGAACAGCTTTTGAGTGCCAATTCCTTTGCTCTCAACTGAGATATGGTAAAACAGAGGGATTATAACAGACAAGAACAACTGCAGTGAAATTTAAAAACAAGAAAGTACACAACAACAAAGAGTCTAAAGCTTGCATTTTCATTTATAAATCTGGTAATTGTATTCTTAGTGAATCTTATTTTGGGGACTTGCAGGAAGTGTCTAATGAATTTATGAGAAGGAGGGCTGTAGACCAAAAAAATATTAAAATGGGTTTATTGGTGAAATTTCAAAAGTAATTTCAGATGGAATTAATTACAGGGATGTAAATTATTGAAGAGCAAAATTTTAGTATCAATTTAAGCATGAACTTTTTTCTGACTGACTTGAACAGGAGTCTGGTATGAAGAAATGTGGTTGTGTCATTAATATAGATTTGATCTATCTTGCAAACACTAAAATCCTTTAACCATAGAATTTTTGATAAACGACATAACTGCAAAATTTAAGATACTTGTATATAAATATATTTTTACCTAGGATAACTATATCGTGTGATTTTTCTAAATTACAGATACAGCCAGTTATAAAGTTATTTAAATTTTAATGTGTGACCATTAATAGAGTCATATGCTGAAAATATTCTATACTGTGGGGAAACCTAAAGCATCTGGCTAGTCTTGTCTTCTCTTTTTCCACTGAACCAGCTTTCTCTAAGGAGATTAACAGGCTTGAAGTCAGAAATCACAGCTGTTCTTGCGTATGCTTTGCATTTTTAGTCTTCATTTGTTCAAGTTCCAGACAAGTATGAGGTAATCTGTCCTAAATCAAAATTTATATCACTTCTTAAGTTGCTAAAGTTAATCTTTCGTTCTTCCTTTGGCTTGAAGGTAAGAAAAAAAGGCATTTTTTCATCTCCAAATGGTGCTAAAGACTACCACAAAAATGACCATCTACCAGTTACTTTGCATGTTTCCTGGGAGATTTTTGGCTGCTTAAAATGGAAGAATTAAATTACATCATATTAGTTATAAGAAGGCTTGTCCTTTTTTAAATACAAAGATGTCATGTTCCATAAATTTTGGATTTTTGCTGCTGTTTTCTGCTCCTGGAGGTTCACCTTAAAGCTAGTTCTCCTATTTTAAGTCAGAAACATAGATCTTTTTTTCACTTGTAAAGTAGAAACACAGTCACAGCAACAGAAGTTTCCAGGGTTGCAGTTCTTTTTCACCAGAACATTTGTTATTTGCCTATTTTAAAATAGGGGAAATTTGATTGCAGGAAACTTTTCAAAGTCTAATCTGATGCTGTCTTATTTAAATGTCCTCCTGGATATAGTATATGTGCTGTGCACCTCAGTGAGTAGCCCAGTAACAAAGAAAATCCTACCTCCACTGCGTGTTTGAACAGCAGGTTATCCAAGACTTCGCATCACTAGCGGAAGGAATGAAATTTCTTGTGTAGCAATCTGCAGGGACTCGGTGCCGCTGTGGGAACCGAGGTTTGTCTCAAAGGTAGAGTTACCAAAAAAGGTGCTATTCTTCATCTCCCTTTGTGTCAGGCTGCTCTTGAAAGCACAAAAAAACCCCAACCTTGCCTTGCATGATTGAGGGTCCAACCCACCAGTCATCTCAGGCAACTCCCAGTCTGCCTTGTCAGGTCAGGGTTTTTTGCCGTAACCAAAGGGATCTAACAGCTTCCAGCTTTCTAGAAACTCACCTTCTCATAAAGGATTGTAAGCTGTTGCCAACCTGAAAAATCAGTGGTAGATAAAGTCAGTTCTTTGGCAAGCAAAGGCACTGTGTAATTGTTTAGCAGTGGGCATAATATCCCAGGGATACTGGTTGTGGGGTTTTTTTTTTTGGAAGCACTCTGTGGTCTTTGCTTCCAGAAGGCCACACAAGAGGGAAAGTGATACACTATGCATAACCTGTTTTTTTCAGAAACAGGTAATCTTCCTATGGTTTTCCCACACACAAGTGAAAGAACTTCCCAAGACTCTATACCCCCCAGTAGAAAATAAAGAGAAACTAAAACCTCTGTATGTGCCTCCGAAATGTTTTCATTTGAATTGAGGTGGAAAAAATATCAACTTATGAGAATCTAAATGCTGGAATCTATAGCTCTTGAATAATTTGCTTTATTAGCATAATTTAAATTTTTATAAAGTACAGCTGGTGAACAGGAGAGTTTACCTTATTGATCACATAAAGAAGCAATATTTTTTTTAATGCTGTAGAAGCTGAAATTGATGCATCATACAGAGTGGCATTTTTAGCATCATTTTGCTGTGTGTGCATCCATGAATTTTGTAGGTCTGTATTACTAGAATTAATTATACATACAGTTCCTCACTCCACTGTTCTGTTCATTCACTGTAATGGAGTCAGTGTTTTTCCATCACAGGCTGCAATTTTCCTTTTATCCACTTTCAGAAGGTCAGTGGCCCATCTAAATTCGACATCACTCAGTATAGATGTCCATATGTTTTCATAGAAATGTCTATGTGGGATTTGAAGTTGACTCTGTTCCTGACCTGTTGCAAGAATCTGTTTTACAACCTATCAAACAGAAATATTAGGTGAAGAGCAAGCAGATGGGTGATCTGCTGAGGGCAAGTGAGCTGGTCAAATTCATGTAGCAGCTGCTACTCTTACTTGATATGCTATGGTTAATAGGTGTAAAATAAAATTTAAATAATTAAGTCATCCCTAGGTTTGAAGCTGCCACAAGCCTTCCATGCGTTCATAGATATAAAAAGGACTTCCTGGGTTTTGCTCTGGCAGGCAGTATTACTCAGTGAAATGAAGTATTTGTTCTGCTCCTGGTTGGCTTTAGTTACTAGGAGCTCCAAGTTCAGGAGGCTGGTAGGAGGAAGGAGCCAGAAAGATTTGCACTGGGACCCCAAAAAGGGGCAGGGGGGGAACCCCAAGCAGCAAGAAGTGTGACACAAAAAAGGAAAGATTAATAAAGAATGAAGCATTTCTTACAATGGAATATCTTAAAGCTGGGGAGAGGTGGAATGGGAGGAAGAGCTTTCCTTGTGGCTCTTGGAATGTGTGGCCTGCAACAGAAGCTCTTACTGACACTCAAGAATAAATGCTGGATGCATGTTAAATGTGGAGTGCAAGTTTGGGAACCACTGAAGTGATAGAGCTTCTTGGTTTTAAAACAAGCAAAATACAGGTGAGTTTAGCAGCTGCAGTGATGCAAGGAGCCACAAGTTGGTTAGTGGCTGGGGAAACTATTTTATATCAAGGAAACTAAAAATCTGCATTCATTCCTTTCCAAAAGCATTAATAACTTCTTCCCTCCCTAAGGCTCTCCATCATTCACATATTTTTTTTATTTTAAACGCTATTTACTGTGTAAGTGAGTGTTGCTGTAGAGAGGCAGAGACGAGTACAGGGGTGAGAATTTAGTCATGGGCTGCTCTTCAGCCTTGAAAAATGCTTGTGTGATGCTAGGAGGTCTGTGTGAAAGTATTCTCCTGTACCCTCTTGCTTCTCTTTTGTTTTGTCATTTTCCTTGTTTTATGAGTACTGATTTCTAGACTGCTTCATAAATATAAAATATCATAGCGACAGCCACAAGCACAGTGTGCAGTAAACAGAACATACATGCGGTGGTAAGGTTGGTTTATCTTAGGTAATGGCCTTCCATCACCACCAATTCAAGCATCACACAGGCTTTCACATGCTTACCTTCTACATCCTTATAAGAGAGGAAGAAATTTTGGCATTCTTATGATGTGACAGGGAACTAAGTTGCAGTAATTTATTTTTTGAGTTGTTTTATTTTTTAACATATCACAGGATAGCATAGTAGGCATGGTGGTGTTAGGTTGGCAGTTGGACTTGATGATCTCAGAGGTCCTTTCCAACCTTAGTGATTCTATGATTCTGGTAGATAAGCCTTCATAAAGATGGGACGCATGCTGATTTAAGGTCACAG
Source organism: Psophia crepitans (assembly GCA_013399095.1). Lineage (NCBI taxonomy): Eukaryota > Metazoa > Chordata > Aves > Gruiformes > Psophiidae > Psophia > Psophia crepitans. The sequence continues at coordinate 596,895 of VWZZ01004275.1, read as the reverse complement.
ATATTTTAGCTAACCCAATTTCAGATGTCACAGACATTAGTTTAGTGTTTTCTTGAATACTTCAACTTCCTTTTCTTTAAAAAGGAATGTACTTTTTCCATATGACGTATAGGAAAAGTAGACATGGTGCTTCCTGGGAAATTCATCTTTTAGGTAATAGTTCCAAGGTGGCTGAGCCACCTGTGTAATGTAGTTGTACAAAATCCATATGTTCAGAGGCACCAAGTATTTCAAGTAAATGGGGGAAGTATTCACACCACCATGGTGCACATGACACTGGGAACACTTATGTGGAATATTGTGTATACTTCTGGTCACCAGCCTGTTAAAAACAGTTTGAAGCAGAGTCAAATAAAGATACTGGGATAGCTTCTGAAATGATCTGGGCAATAAATATTTCTTATGTCAGGTGACTAAAATGCTTTTAGCTTTTTTTAGCTTACCCAAAAAGAATCTGAGCTGGGACGTGATTGCTGTCTATAAATATTTCACAATTGAGGAATAGACAACTGAGAGGGAGGAGAATTTATTTTGAACCAAGAACTGTACTGAAATAAGAGCAAATGGGTAAAAATTGCATTGGTTGGTTTGATATTTTAAGAAGGCTGCAAACCACCAAAAAGAGACACTTCTAGAGGCACTTTCCTGAAAGGCGTCAAAAGGATTTAAATACCTACTTTGAAATGGAGTGTAAGAGAAGTAGCTGATGTATAATATGGTTTGGTTTTCTGTGGTAGTAAAGGGTAAGCTAAAGAGGTCTCTTTTGATTAATATTGTGTCCTGGTAAGGCTGGGAGAGTTCATCTGACTCCAGAAATAAAGGAAGTAGGAGTAGTAGAAGAGAGGATGAACCAACAAATACCTTTTTAGGGTATTCCACTTGTAATGATGGTGGATGCCCAGATCTTCACAGGGATACAGGACTCCAATTTTTACAAATTGGTGTAAAGTGCTCAGATCTTGCATAAGGCAGATTTGCTTTGTATTTGTACTAGCAGATGAATGTCTGTCTCCTGCGATGAGTTTCCTCGTTTTGAGTTCAGAAAAAAGCTCAGGAGAGTGAAGTCCTTTTGAAATAACTCCATCCTCTCCAGCTAAGCCACTGCAGGTATCCCCAGGCCTCATCAGGTGACCTCATGCTTGGTAATGTTTGCTGGTACCCCCCTCAAGTAAGAGCCTGGCTACTGAGAAATCCTCTGTCATTGAAGTATAATTGGTCTGGCTGCTTGGACGTTGTGCTGCTGGGGGTTTTTTAATGCCTGGTACAATACAGTGGAAAAATGAATAAAGCACGAACGAACATTCAAATTGGAGTTTGCAATTGGGCATAGGTAGATGTACAAGATCTTCTATATCAAACTGCATAAAGCATATAAAATATCCTAAAACAGTAGTTGTTAAATGCTTTAACTCCTTACAGCTGTGGTACTGCTTCTTAAGAGATACCGCTTTATAAAATGTTCTTATCTACCTGTCTTGGCAACCTATTGAAGCAATGTTATAATTTTCACTTTTAGTAGCAAATAGCACTACTCTTCTACAACCCTCAAGGTCCAGAAAAATTTTAGAGCCTGAAAAGGCTCTTCCAGTCTCAGGTTAAGTAGTTAAGAGCCAAAAGCGGGTAATCCTGCAAGGTGCCTTCAGCAAACCAATGTTAGAGATAAGGAATTTTGCAGTGTTGTCGCTGAAAGAAATTCTAAATAGTTAAAACCTCAAAATAGATAAATACATAAAGCCAGAAACAAAACATCTTTTTATACCTCTTAATCCCATTTTGAATAAGAGGGTGGGAAAACAGTCTCCAGACAAAAAAAAAGAAAAAAAAGAGAAAATGTACGTACGGATCTGTCTGTTATAGACAGAGGGAACAAGGCATCTGCTAGTATCTCAGATATAAATAGAGTGGGAAAAGGTAATGGCAAATCTCCCATTGCATTAAAAGAAGCCAGGATTTTCAGCCTCTTTTTTTCCTTTTTTTTTTTTTTTTTTTAACAGCACAGTTTTAGGTTGTTGAAGGTTGGGAGTGCCTCTGTTAAGTTTTGAGTCTAGACGTAGACTAAGGCAGTTTTGTCAGGTGTTTTTAGAAACAATAATGGCCTGTGGTCAACTTTGAGGACCACAGTTCCTTATTGTTTAAGGAGAAGAAATTCTGTAAGACACGATTGTTACCTGGTTTTAGCCTATAAAATTGTTTGGGTGCCATCTCTCATGGATGAGTTGCCAAAGCCAGGACCCTAAGAAAGGGAACGTGGGTCAGTCAGTCCATCCCCACCTATTTCAAGAGGTGATGATGATGTGGGGCGCTTTGTGTGCATCTTGTCCACACAAAGAGCAAGCCTAAAGTTTGTGTTTAGGCTCTGCATGCAGCAGATTAGTGTATGTGCTTGGGATTCCTACGTGCTGTGGTTCCTGCTTATGTACCGTGAGGGTGACAGAGCACTGGAACAGGCTGCCCAGAGAAGTTGTGAAGTCTCCTCCTCTAGAGAGATTCAAAATCTGCCAGGATACGATCTTATGCAACCTGCTCTAGCAGGGTGGTTGGACTAGATGATCTCTAGAGGTCCCTTCCAACTCTACCGCTCTGACTCTGTAAAACTTGCTGATGTCCTATTCACAGGCAGTGTGGCAGACCCTTTCTTTCTGATTTCAGAGTTTGGAGCAACTGGGCCACCTGAGGTTGTTGCATCCTCTCCCACTCCTTTCTGCTTCTCTGTGTGGGTTCTTATAGTAGGTACAGTGATGGGTTTCAGGGCCTTTAAGCTGCTTGGTGGGTGGGTTTTTTTTTCCATTTGCTATTTTAAAAATATGTTGGGGAGAAAAAGAAATGACATTTGCAAAATCACAACTAAATATGAAAATAATGCTAAGTGGCCTGTGTGGTCTTTGCTCATCTGCACCACATGTAATGATTTCTAATTCAGCCTTAATTACACAATCGCATACAACTTTTTCCATTAGACCTCTGCCTTGTTCATTGAACAGATTGGATAACGTTCAATTAATGAGTGGCTATTCAATATCTTGTATTCTTCTCATTGCTAAATGTACACTCCTGTGCCTTCACTGCTGATTGCTATTCATCCCTTGCTCAGAAGACGTAATTACACATTTCTTACAGAGCTGTTCTGTGGTGCTCATCACTATCATATCTAAGTACTTCACAAACATTGTTTAATTTATCCTTGCAATACAAGATAAGATGAGTGATTATTACAGTCGAGGAGCTCAGACATACCCACTGATTTGGGGTTCATGATTTATGATACTAGGACCTCGGAGGCAGAAGTACTTGGCATTTTATAGCACTTAATATGTCCGAAGTGGGATTCCCATTGATTTTACTTGAAGCTATGATAGCTTAAACCACTACAAATCAAACTCTGGATTTCAAGTGGGATATTCAGGAAACAAGAAGAATAATTGGTGATTTTTCTTGCTTATTATTATAAAGTCCATGGCAAAAGAAATGCAGTCCAGTTCTCCAGGTCACTGTTCAGTTGTCTCGAGCATTGACTTTCCCTCTCCTCTCTCTTCTTTAAATCTCTCTCATCCTTTATGTACTTTGTTTTTAGTAGCATATGAATGGGGACTCCAAGGACAAGAGTTTTTGAGTTTGTGGTCCTGTTTCATCTTAAATCACCATCCACATTGTCCCCAGGATAAACTAGAGGTCTGGCAAGGTGGGATCAGGGGGTGTAGTAATCAGTCATAATGTAGTTTAAAATGTCAGTTAATCTGTTGTGAGGTTCAGAATTCAGGTTTTGAGGGGTTGGAAAGTCTGAGACTTCTTACCTGCTCAGCAACAGCAACCAGAGTAAGGTTCCTCAGTGGTGGTACTGTGAAGGAAACATCGTTGATGGCGGTGCTTCCTAGGAAAGCTACTTGCAGCTGAATAGTGACAAGGTTGCCTCAAGGTCTTGGGTAGCTGTGCCTAAACCATTTGACTGAAGTGAATTTGGGAATGCTGTAATCCAGCTTCTCTAGTACGGCTGGTACTTGCATTAGAGAGAGCTTATGTTAAGGTTCCTCAAATTCATCCTTCCTTACTTGTTCACACAGTGTATCCCAACATGTTTAATATTTCAGTTTGAACCTTTACACTGTGTAAGTTTTCTGCACAGATTACCGAAACGCATTATTATGTTGTGGTTAATTTACTGTCTTTTCTGAATGTGCTGCAGATGTTTTACAGTATAATTTTTCTTTTTAGAAGCTATACTTATCTTGTTTTGTTTCAAGCTTCCATTGCAAAACTTCATCTAATACTGAGTATACCATTTCTTTGATATGGAAGATATGTCTTAATCGCTTTGTGCCTTTAGGTCTATCAAAGGCTGTGCTAATGTGCGTAGGTTTATGAAAAGAATACCGTTTTGTGTGGATTAACTTCATCCAGGTGAGAGGGCATTATCATATAATGACAGAATTGCTGAGGTTGGAAGAGACCTCTGGAGATTATCTAGTCCAACCCTCCTGCTCAGAGCAGGTTGCTCAACATTGTATCCAGGTGAATTTTGAGTATCTCAGAGGGATACTTGACTGGGAGAGATTCCACAGCCCCTCAGGGCAACCTGTTTGACCATCCTCACCATAAAAAAAAAAAAAAAAAAAAGAGTATTCTAGCGCTTCTTGAAGACAGAAGTGACAGTATTCCTACAGTGACTGCATCCTTCCAGTCCTTGCAAGCCTCACTGGATTGCCACGACCTTTCAAAGATAATCGAGAGTGGTGTCTCAGTGACATGAGTCAGCTCCCTCAGCGCTTGTGGGTGCAGCCCATCATGTCCCATTTGTTATATGCTCCCTAGGCTGATCCTCCCCCTCCCAGCATAAGTCTTCCTTGCTCCAGACTTGCCTTCCACTGTTGCTTTTGAAAGCAAAAGAATCTGCTTTGGATTTAGTTGATTCTCATCCAGAAAATGTCCCTGACTTTTTATTTTTGCTCTGTCGAATTGCTGTGCTTTACATTGATGGGCCTTGCAGTCTCTTAGTTGAAAATAGCTCAGACCAATGGAAGTGAGTGTGGGAGAAAAACAGCCGAGTTACCCTCTCAGAGCCGGGTTAACTGCTAGAGGAGCTCAGGCTTCTGCCTGGACCTAACGAAGATCTCCCGCTGACTCACACTGCTAGTTAACATGAGATTGCAAGTGGGAAAGACAGACTTTTAAACGCTCTGTCAAGTATGAATTATATTCTGCCTCTTAGGATTGACTCCCATGCTTCCTAACAAACCACTTTTTTCTGATTTATTAAATAATAATTTTTAAAAAGGTCCATCTACAGCTTTTCTTCTGGTGGTACATCAGATCACCAGTAATAAGAGCAAAAAGCTGTAATGGAATTACTGGTTTTGGCAGTAGGTTTTTGCATTTATTGAAACTGCTCAATGATACTCGCCTGAAAAAGAATGTCTGAGGAAATTCAAAAGGACTAAATAAATGCCTCAGAAAATAAACGCAGAAAGGTTATATTTTAGAAATTTATTCCAGAGATTTAGAGCGTAGGCTGACTTTCAAGTCACAGGGTGAGAAAAATACCAAAATGGAAATAGCCTCTGCACTAGAAAGACAGATGCGTTATTTTAAAACACAATGTGATGTCCATAAAAAAGAAAAAAACCAGTATAACATCGGTTTAGAAGAAAATTGGGTTTCTTTGAAGCTTTTGTTACTGATCTTTTAAGATGCCACAAAAGACATTGTTGTTTGTGTGTTACTGACCATTCTGATGAACAGAATATTTCGAGTTTTTGTAGTTTAATGTTTTATGCTCTTTCCAGAAAAGGTGTCGTCATGATCAGCATTAATGTAGTTGTATCAGATTTCGACATCTTATGTCATTTGCCTTTAATTCATCTTGATTCTTGCTGAAAACTGTATCTGGAATAGTGGCATTTTCTCCAGTTGTTTCCTGTTCGTGACATACTTGCATTCTTTCAGGTTACTACCAGGTATAAGAACTAGAGCATAGTTTTCTCCTTTGTACCCACCTATTTATTTTACTTCATCTGGAAATTGGTTTATGTTGCGGTCTAATACAGAAGAGGACTGGACTCGGTGTTTCGTACTTACTGTTGCAAAGCCCACTCCCTCATTTCTTTACATGTAACAACGAATGTGACTTGTGGATTGGAAGCAGACATATGGCAAACAGTTCCTGCAACGTCAGAGCAGCGATGCTTATTACAGAGCAGGATGATGGATGATATTAAAAAAGGTAATGTTGCTTTCTTAGGGAGAGACTGTATGGTACTGTGTGTGGGAACAGATTAGAACCACCAAGCTGTAATTTTTTGTAACAGGAACAATTTAAACTGCAGTTGGAAGGTTTACAAACCTTTGCATGCTCTGCACAAGTACTCTGATAAGCCTTTTCTTCATGAGGCTGGGACAGCGTTTTTAATTTAAAGCTAATGCCTGTGGGGAAGAAAGTGCAATAGTCCTGTACTTTCAAAACTTGGCCATTTATGCAAGTTTCCTATAAACATTTTGGGAATCTAAATATATTATTCTATTTTTGAAAGGGCATTTTTTGTCTGTTTAGTTGTAGATGAGTATTATTATATGTATTTTTCACAGGCTTGTGCTTTAATTTTTTTTTCAAAGAATAATTACATATTTGTAGCTAAGTATTCAATTATTTATTCATCCATTTTACCACGTGGACTTAGCAAATGGACTTGTGTTAGCCTATACACCATATCATGCATGCAAATTCCACTCTTAACAATACAGCTTGAAATAATGTAAGCGATAGGTGCTAATTTTCTCTGATACAACAGAATAATAATGATGGGACTATTGGGGAAAAAATAATAATAAGTACTTAGGTTGTGTGCACTGGCATACTAAACTATTCATAAAATTTAAAAAGGGAATGAAAAGACACTAACCTATTGTAAAAAGGATGTCTTGCAGTCTTTTTAGTAAGGAAGACAGTATTTCTCCAGTGACAGCACCATATTCATGAATTAAACTATCAGGTTGTACATTCATTAGTTTGGGGGGAAGGCAGTTGTTAATGACTTCGTAAGCAAGGTGCACAATGAATTCTAGATATTCAAGTGTTTTATAGGGCCCTGGGAACTGAAGTGATCTTTCATATTCTTGTACTTCTGCAATGTCATTATGTAGGTGCTCTGTGCTGAATGTAGGGCAGCAGGCAGTCTGTCAAGTACAGTAAATATGTGTATATTTTAATACAGCAGCATTACAGACTGCTTTATAAAATAAATTAGGGTGTTGGAAGATAGTGAAGATAGACCACTTGGATACAGTGGTCACACTGAGCGGCATCTTTTCTTGTTTCACTTTTATTTTGTGAAGGAATCCACTTCCATGTAAGAAGTTATGAAAGAATACTTACCAATTATTCTGTGTTAATAATTCATAGAAAAGTACGAAGAGGAGATAAGACAAGGATGAGATCTTTCACTGACTGTTTAATAATAGAAGATCTTTCGTGGAAAGCTTATGAAAAAGTGAAGGACATAAAAGCATAAGCAAAACATATGTATTAGTACATGCTCAACGAGTTCTGTGATAAGACAGAACAGGGTTCAACAGCAGAGGTTTTTTGAACAGCATTTAGGTAAATTTGCTTACTTGAGCATTCCTTTTTCCATAGTTAGGAAATGTTCCAGAAATACAGAACTGAAGGACAGTATCATCTTTCTGACTTTCATTTCAGCCCTTCTGTTGCCATTCTCACACTTTATTTTCTTTTACCATTCCACTAAGAATGGGAGAAAGTCCTTGTTACTGTCACTGTTCTTTCTGTCCTTGAAGTCTTCAGTAATAAGTTCACGGCGCAAAAACAGTAAGCAACCAAGAAAAAAAGAGCGAGAAACGCTGTGTGTGCGTCTGCAAGCAAAGGTGCCCACTTAAATTCATCAGGCAAAGACAGATACAAGGTATTGCCATATAATGCAGGTGGGGGTAATCCAAAATCCATGTGTCCATAATCCAAAATCAGTATGCATGTGAATTTCTTGGAGGGTTCACTTACAATGAAGAAGTGAGGGAAACCCTTTGAATTAAACTATTTACATCCAGATGTGGGATGAATTAAGATTTCAACTGAAATGAAAAACAAAGGTTTATAAAAAGAATGGAGAGGGGCCTCTGGCATCCAGTAAGGGGCGCAGAGCAGGCCGTGGTAGAAACATTTCTCCTGTTCCAGATGCAGAGGTAATGTCTTAAAGTGGGACTTGCTAAGGCTAATAAAGATTAAATTTAAACTGAGAGAAGGGTACTTGTTAAGAAAAAACTCCTGGGGCTCAAGCCCATCCTGTCTTTGACACAGAATGAGGTGGCACATGCTCACATGCCATGCTTAGCTTTTGTATTTCTCCTGTGCTTTTACCATTTGCTCTGCATGGTTCCTCAGCTCTCTGGGTCTGATAGGAGATGAGTTTACAAACAGCAAACCCATTTGAGAACATCAGGAATACGTGTGATAATCCAAGCCCTGCTAAAATTCAGTCTAAGGGACGGGGGAGCTATGTGACTGAGTCTGTAATGGGGTAAAATAAATAGCAAACCTGTCTGCAGAGGAGAGCAGTCAAAAAGAATTTTGGGACAGGGTATAAAGAGGCTCATCTGCAGCAGTACAACAGCTGTTCTGTAGTGCGTTTTAGTAGACTGCTCATGAACCTAGTGATGGCTGAAGTCAATCATTGCTTCCCTTTCTTGAAGATGTGGGCTTTTTCTCAGTTAATGTGTGTAGTGCAGGTATTATGTTTATTGACCGTTTGGTCAAATCTATCGTCTGTACTCATTTTCATTAATCAGATTGTCAGGGTGGGTTTTTTCTTCCTTCCTC
>VWZZ01004275.1:502432-588060 GCA_013399095.1 Psophia crepitans | reverse complement strand
CATACTGTACCTTTTGTTTCCTGGGAACCCTTGACCCTCAGCAGAACTGTGGCTTCTCAGTGCTTGATTAGCTGGGTTAATTTCATTTTGCACAGCTATAACTAATGGCCGTTTAAAACTGCCAGAAGCCTGCCGTGGGTTTCTCCTTGTGCCTGACTGTATTTGTGAGCAGCGCATTAATCAGCACTCTCTGTCACGCTTTATTGCTTAATGATGAGGGTTAACTGACCACTTCGTAGTAATAATGAAAAACAGAGGTCAGCAATCACTGACTGAGCAAAGAGAGAATCTCTTCCGACTTGTACTTTTACTCCTTCATCCTCAGGCAGTGTCAAATGTGTCCACTCCACCACTTAAACGTGAACATTTATCTTTAAAGTTCATCTTAATTATAGATCAATCCATGTCATGTGTTTACCCAAAACCACTGAGCCAGTTACCTAATTAAAGTCGATGTAATCGTATGTGCAGGAAAACATTGTTGGATTTAGCAAAGTCTGTTTTAGGAGTGTGTAGTTACAGCTGTAATGTAACATGTGGATGTGGCACTGGAGCTCCCCAGCCCAAACGTTTTTATGCTGGTTTTGTAATCCATGTCCCTTCCAAGCACTGCAGTTTAATTTCTACGTACAGATGCAGAAACTGCCATAGTTCACTTTACCTGCGGGTTTTGATGATACTGGTTCACAAATTCAGGTTGAAGGGAACTTTCAAAAAATTTGTCCCCAGCTTCATAGTTTTACTACTGTTTTTTGTTTGTGCAAGCTTCATGTACATGGGACATAGTACTAGCCACCATGGTGGGTGGCTTTGCAGGCCAGTGGGCACCCATGCTGAGGTGGGCAGAAGTTACCCACTATGTGAACAGGCTGGGCCGGGAGTGTGCACCGAGCGAGGGTCAGCCAGCATTCATTGCCCTGCCTCCTGTCAGCATAGGGTGTGCTTGTCTCTGCCCATCAGCCAGAGCTGTGGGGGGAGGCTGGACTGCCCAGGGGGTGTGGGAGCGTAGAGCCTGCTCCTCCAGAGCCGCTCTGCTTCATGGTTAGGACCTTAAAGCTCAATTTCCTTTTCTACAAAGTTTTAGAAAAGCAGAGAATATAAATTAAAACCTAATGTTGTCATAATTTTCTAAGGCAAATATTTATTTGAGCTCCCGAAGCTGAACTCCAGGTTATAAGAGATTTTGCAGTCTCCTGTACCAGCACAACATATCAGGTGCTGTGGAGCTGCTCTAGTGTCTTCTGTGCTCTTCTCAGGAACATGTGGGCCAAAGTGGGAGAGACGAAATGGATGTGTAGGGGACATCCATCCCTTGGCACAGCACTTGTCTGCTATAGCAGCACCTAATGGACCACTGTCAGGCTGTGTAGCTGTCTAGTAGAAGTAACCTAGAGGCCAAACAGTGTTTCTTAGAGTCTGTCTTGTGTCTGTAACATTCTGTGGCTGCCACCAACTGTTTTTCCCATGCCTACAGAGAGCAGCAGAGATGGCGCCAGGCCTGTTTTTGGGCTCAGTCTCTGAGTCAGGCTTGGCAAATGAGGTCCCAAGGGCTGTGGAAACTTGTGGGCAGAGCTGGAGTGGTGTGCAGCAGAGCTGGGACTACTGACACCCAGCTCTAGCTGCCTTACCGGCAGCCACTGTCTTGCATGGAGACCAGTACCCAAGCAGCGGATTGTCAGCCTTCTTGGAAATCAGTCTCAAAAATGCTAACCACTCAAATAAAATCAAGTTGTCGGAGTGATGATCAGGCTTGATATAATAGAAGACGTAATATGTTTGGCCTTACTTTCTTTTGTCTTCAGTTTCCAATCTAAAGTAGAGATGGTTGTGCCATCTTCTAGGGGGATCAAGTCTTCAGTTTCCTGCATTCAGCCCTGCTGGTGTAAAGATAGACATTCTCTTTACTTTCTTCCCCCGAATAGTTTTCTTCTCAGTTGCTCTGTTTATCCAGTTACCACCCATCTGCATTCCCAGCCCCTTCTGCTTCTGGCCAGCACTCACCTCTGGACCTCTCCTTTTCTCCTTTAGTCATCAGCTTCCGCACTGCCAGACTCTCCTCACCAGTTCCCCTCTTCGCCAGCTTCTCTAATGTCGCCCTGACGACGTCTCCTTCCTCCACTGCTTTTTCTGGGACCCTTTCTCCTTTCAAGACTACTACCTCCCCAGACTCCTGTCCCCTCTCCTCATTAAGCTCCTGGTGGTTCCCTTGCTCTCACAACCTGTGCCTTGTTCCTCTGAGCTCTTCCCTTGCCATGTCCTGAGGGTGTGGTGGGGATTTTCTGTGTGCAGTCCCCGTGCCAAAGCCTTGCCTGACACATGGAAGAGATGGCTGGAACACAAGCTCAGCTCAGACCCCCTGCCCTGGTCCAAGCTCTTTGCAGAAGAAAACTTCGGAGGTTGGCAGCCAACCTCCACCAAAACCTTTGCAAATCATATCACGTACAAACTGCAACTTTTCAGTGTTTTATACTGTGATCCGTTAGAATTTTAAGTGATAATGTATGAGATGGCAAAAGGCACATCTGTGATATCAGAGCAGTGATGCTTCAAAGGGTCTGTCTCAAAGTGTGAAGGCTCTTGAGCTTCTCAAATATGTCTGCGAAAAATGTAACACAGGGGAAAACCAACATGTTTCTCCCTACCCTTATTCACAAACTTACTTTGCGCTAAGCTTAGTACTTCTAGCTGATACATTCTTACACTCACAAAATAAAATTACGCCTGAGGCAGACATCCAGCATGGAAAATTTCAGCCCTAACTGCTAATGTGTGGTAAAGTTGTAAGCAATAGAAAATGAGGTCTTAAAATGAGAAGTGTCAGGCAATCTTAACTATATGTAGTCCTACAAAATCTACTGATGATAATCTGTTTTTTGACAGATTTCACTCAATTTGCAGATTCATTTTGACATTGTCCTGGTTTTCAGCTGGGATAGAGTTAATTTTCACAATAAGCTGGGAGGGGACACAGCCAGGACAGCTGACCCAAACTAGCCAAAAGAATATCCCATACTGTATGACATCATGCTCAGTATATGGAATTTTCTCATTTTGTTGTACTGTGTAATATTGACTTATCACATTACTGCTTGTGAGGTTAAGGTTGGTATTTGTATGTGTCATTGCTGTCATGGCCCTAGTTTGGAAGACATTTCTTGGAATTTATTAATAATCGTATCAGATCTGTGGGGAAGACAGGGTGGGGGGAATACTTTCTTCCACTCTTTCACCTCCCCTTTTTCCTTCAGGCAGTTAACAGAAGCTTGTGAGAATTTTTAATACCCTTGAGACATTCAGGCCAGCATGCTGTTATTACTGTTTGTCCCGAATGTGTTTCAAGTCTTGTTTAGGGTTATAAGAAGTTGTTTGAAGAATACCACCCAGAGATCTGCCCTGAGGCTGGATAGTCATGGGCAGCATGGCATGTGGGAGAATATGGGCAGGTATCTAAAAACTTCTCATGTCCAATGATTTGGAACTTCAATCCTGAACAGCTACAGCACCCTGATGAAGTGATAGAATATTTGAAAGGAAAAGGCTGTGGCTGTTCCAAAGGGGCACAACTTACTGCCCTGGGCCCTGGCCAGTATCTACCAAGTACTCCTTGATAGTAGGCAGCAGCCTCAGGGGAAAGAGAGGGAAAACAGACTGATGTGCACTGTGGCTACTCCAACCCTGGTGATGGGTACTGCAGCTGAACCAAAAAAAACCCAACCCATGCTGGTATCGGTCACCTCCATACAGAAGAAGAAATACACAAAGAAATCAGTTTGTTTAGTAAGTGATGATGACAAACAGGATCATCAGGAGTACAGGACGAAGAGACAGAACCAGAGGTAATCACCTGATCTCTGTCCCTGAGTGAGCTGCAAGATACACAGAAATATTTCAGCCACCATCCAGGCAAGGACATCGTTACCTGGCTGCTCTGATGCTGAGATAACGGGGCCGGTAGCCTGGAATTAGAGGGTAGGGAGGCCAAGCAGCTGGGACCCCTGTCTAGGGAAGGGAGTATTGGCAAAGCAACTGGGAAAGGCACAAGTCCTCAGCCTCTGGAGGTGACTTCTGTCAGGCATGAGGGAAAGGTATCCCTTCAGTGAAGATGTTGTATGTCATCCAGGCAAGTGAATCACCATAGAGTGAGCTATCCAGTACCTGAGGAGTTAGCTGTGCAGGAGTTACTGCATTGTCTGGATCATAATAAAGTTACTCATAGATCCTGATGAAGCCCAATGTACCTGACCCATGTTGTCAAAGTTTGTGTGGAGAATGCCATCATAATATACCAACTCACTGGCAGTAACAGACTGGAAAGATGAAGAGACACCAGTGGTAGATGAAGTGACTGCCGAACTCCAGCAATACAAAGGAAGTGTCTCTTCCTCCCTCTTCTCGGCTGTGGAGAAACAGCTTCTTGTGCACCTGGCAGGGTGTGGGAAGCTGAAAAGTCCTTGACTTAGTGTAGAAACTACAACTGCCTGGGAACAACTGAAAACATCAGTGTGTTACCAACATTATTCTCATACTAAATCCAAAACACAGCACTGTACCAGCTAGTAGAAAGAAAACTAAGGGTACAACATAAGGGTGAATTATTTGTAGCTCATAGAGCCCATGACACCTCAGGCCATCAAGGAAGAGGTGCAGCATATGGATGGACTTGTAATGAAGGGGTGGACTTAACCGTGGACACTATCTCACGGGATAGCCATGAATGTGAAGTGTGCTGCAATCAAGCAAGCCAAGCAGTTAAAGCCTCTGGTATGGAGGATGATGGCTGAAGTATCAATAAGGGGAGGTTTGGCAGATTGATTACACTACACTCCTACAAACCTGCCAAGGCAAGTGCTATGCACTTACAATGGTAGAAACAACCACCTGGTGGCTGGAAACATATCGTGTGCCTTATGCCACCACCTGGAACACTATCCTGGGCCTTGAAAAACAAGTCCTGTGGTGACATGGCACCCCAGAAAGAATTGAATCAGACAACGGGACTCATTTCCAGAACAACCTCATAAGACATCTGGGCCAAAGAGCACGGCATGGAGTGGGTGTATCACATCCCCTGTCACATATCAGCCTCCAGGAAAATGGAATGATACAACTACACCAAGAGCAGTGGGTGGTAGGACTACCAAACACTGGGACACACATTTAGTAAAGGCCACTTGGTTAGTAAACACTAAGGGGTCTACCAATCAAGCTGGCCTGGCACAATCAAAACTTCCCTGTAGTGTGCATGAAGAGTATATTACCTGTCTTTGGGCAGAGGCACACTCATCTGCAGGATTGCTGTAGCTCAAGGGACCTGGGAGCACTTCAGGGGTTATGTGACAGGATGGGAAAGTCTGATGTGTTCCTCAAGAGTATTTGATTTTGGGTGAGAATAGTCAGTAAGTTAAATTGTATGGTGTTAATTGCTAAATAATCCTGCTATTGTGTGTTAGCACTACTTCAGTTACTGTATAGCATATTAATGGTGTTATAGTAAGAATCAGCTGAATTAATGCCAGATGAACTTTAATGAAACTGAGCAAAGTGCCATGATGGTGGAGCTAGAACTGACTTCAGCAGCTAGCGCTTGGCACCTTCCTTGAAATTGATATTTTCAGTGTGCAGACCATGGGCATGGGCTGTGTCAGATACATCAGCCGTGAGTTCCAGAGGCAGCATGCAACAATCCTCCACCACCACCTGCCCTGGAAGGCTGTTGTGACAGATAGAGCACAGAGTCATAGACTAAATGAACCCAATGAACACTGAAGAGGGGTGGCCCATAAACTTAGGGAATTATATCTGAGTGTGTGTGTATATCTATAAAAAGAAGACAGGTAGAGTGGTGGTGGTTAATTGGAAGGTCTAGGATCTGGGCATGGTGTAGATGGTATAGAATAAGGATATGGATAACGTCCTGAGTTTTGGCTGGGACAGAGTTAATTTTCACAAGAAGCTAAGAGGTGACACGGCCAGGACAGCTGACCCAAACTGGCTAAGGGAATGTGTGAAACCATGTGATGTCATGCTCTATATCAGGGAGGCTGGCCAGGGAAGAGGGGTCACTGCCGGGGACATGCTGCGCATTGGGTTCTGGGTGATGAGCAAACAGCATTGTGTATCACCTGTTCTGTTTGTTCCAAGTACTGTTGTCATTTTCCTCTTTCTTTGCTGTACTAGTATACTGTCCTTATCCCAACCCACGAGTTTTACCTTTTTCTCCTGATTGTCCTCCCCATCCCACAGGGGAGGGGTGAGCCAGCAGCTGCATGGTATTTAGTATCTGGTTGGGGCTAAACCACAACAAACACATGCTATACCAAGAAAGGGGAAAAAAGCTCCTGTAGTAGGACTCTCAGGAATAGATACCGCCTTGTAAGTCCTGAAAGTAATGATTGACCATATGGTCATTTTACCTTCTGCCAAACCTTCAAAATTGTACTGCAGAAAGTCCATAAAGCATTGTAATGTAAAATTAAGGCACTGATGTACTGAAGCTGAGACCGGTTGACTTTGTGCCAGTTCTTATCTCATTCTCATAAATCTAAAGGTAGGTTGCAGGTAAATGTTGAATTATAAAAATATTGCAGAAATTGTAACACAAAGCTTGTGTTACCCACATAACCAAAAGCCTAGGATACCATGCTATTCAGATGTGCATATCCAACACAATTTTAGTAATAAATGCTGACTTTTGAGTAAACACTGGAGACTTCTGTCTTGTTCCAGATCTCCCCATCCAGTGGTTTTGTGTTGGGTTTTGGTGGGGTTTTTTCTTTTCCATTTATGAGCTAAAAATCTGCCTAGGGTATTTCTCTGGAGTAGAACTATGAACTTTGCTTATTTAGAGCATCAAGAAGTGATTTTAAGCGCAAGCTAGGTGAAGGGACTTGGGGTGAGGGGACATGATTACCTTGAAGCTAACGTTTCTGGGAGGCTTTGCCTACTGGATGAGGGACTTGGGAACTCTACATGCCCAAACATAACTATTGGCCTGGAATCTTGTTTGGGGATTATAATAGTAAGCTGCATCTCAGCAGTCTTGTTTGCAGGCTGCCTGCAGCAGGGCTTTGCTTTTTTTCTGGTTGCTGTGTGGAGCAGGGCTTTGCTTTTTTTTTTTTTGGTTGCTGTGTGGTTGTTTTTTTCAGATTGCATGCAAAACCTATGTGAATGGTAATCACTCATTCCCTAGATCAGATTCTGGCAGTGTCTACATGACTTTTAAAGTGTCTTTTGATAGAGCCCTGCTGACAGCTCAACAGTCGTGTAAAATGCTGTTTTCCTAAAAATCACTTCCCAGCAATGTTGGCGCATGAGATACTGGGAGAATCCAGTTACTTTCCTACTGGAATATCATTTGTCATTTTTCAGAACTGTTCCACCTGGCTTACACAGTCTGGGGTAAAAATGTTTGCTTAGTCAACTCTCTTTACCTGGGCAGGATAACTTGGCTGCTCTGTGTTTGTGGCAAAGATTGCAAAAACTTGTGTACATGGGTAATGCTGTTTATTTTGAATAGTCCTCTTGTCTTACAGAAAATAAACTTTAGATGCAAATAACTCTTTTTCCATTATCAGCAATAAAATACAAAATCTCAGACAATACAATCTCCATATTTTATGGTAGCTCAGTTAGTTGTAATTCATTCCTGGGAGGATTTCACTGGTATGTAACCTAATTTTTTTTTTCCTTACTTAATCTTACTGTTTTCATCAGGTCAAGATCTTTGTGTACTCTTTATTCTTAAAGCTAGGTACATGCTTAGTGCCCAAGGCGAAAGGGTTTAAGACACGTGACGAGATTTGAACTACGCTGTTATAATTTCCCGTCTCTAATTATCAGAAAAGTTACAGGCGGTTAAAGGGCTACTTTAAATTTTCTTGGTAAATCACTCCCTCCGGCTTCTAATCATTTCCGTTCCACTTCTCTGGACTTCCTCCAGTTTGTTTATATCTTCCAGTAATGAAGTGCCTGAACTGCATACAATATTCCAGGTGTGGCTGCAAAAGAAATGCATAGAAAGAGCACTGCCATGCCAACCTGCTCTGCTGTGTAATGCTCCTACAGAAAGAGCCAGAGGTCTTATTGGCGCTCAGTTCTCCTCTGCTGCATTGCTGCTTACATCCAGATTATCCTTATTCCTGAATGTCTTTCGATGTTGACGCTTTCCAAATTTTGCTTTGTTATTTTGCTTTGTTGTTAACTCTTTACTTTGGCTTACTCCCTTGGTACATGCAGTAGCATTTTTCCAACTGCAATTTTACTGCTTGTTTCCTGTCTTCGCTTCTAATTTCTCCACACCTTTTTGCATTACTTTTCTCTCCATGCTTCTGCTTACAAGTCCTCCTCCTTTCTTCCTGTTTCCAATGAAAAGATCAAAATAGCTAGTAGTCCCTCTGATACTCCACAGGATGTGGATCTTCCCAGTGTGATAAATTGTCTGTGTTTTGCAGTGGCTTATCCTCAGTAGGAACTGGCTGTAGAAATTCTTAATGGAAGAATTGATACAGGGTCTTCTCATCGAGTAAGTCTTGCTAAATAACAACAATGATCTGGATTCTAAATTTCTTGCTTACTGTATAAACAGATTTTTCAGGTGTGGAATAGAAGGAGAGGTTAGTGGATGAGAAATGCAGTGGATAAAATGACCTGGGCATTGTGCATCAGTGAATAAATAAAATGCATTTCCTGCATGAGTGCATCTCTAACAGTATTTCCATATCTGTGTACTTCACCCTTTAAAGTAAGTATTCTTGATCTGCTGGGTGGCTCAACATCCTCAGGGACCATTATGTTGGAAATACGAGGGGTAAGGATGCTCCTAGAGGCAGGAGGAGTATGCTGTGCCCAGGAGAGAACTGACAACCAGCACTATTATTTTTTTTTCTGCAAAGAAATAGTGGATATTTTACACTTAAAGCCTGATCTCCCCTTTTACTTGGTATAGACATCTAAACTTGGGTAAAATAGAGGTAAAGCACTGTTATTCCTATCCTGCAGAGTCTTCTGCTTCCTTTGTACTCTTGGGATAGTTTCAGTTTTGCCTTGCCAAAAACACTACTGCAGGAGAAAGTGTGGACCTTCAAGCAGCCCAAGAAAGCCTGTGGGGACAATGGTGTCTCTTTCAGAGGCTGCAAAAGCTTTGCAGAGGTCTCATCTGGTCATACACTCTCCGACCATGACCTACGTACTCCACATTCCAGCTTTTCTTTGTCCTCCTGAAGGTAATACCTTCTGTGTTTCTATAATAATTTGAGTGTTTTACTATTTCCTACCATTTTTTTGTCAAGTTACTTAGCTCGCAGGTGAACTCAAGACACAGGGCATATGTGCTATCTGGAAAAAACAGATATATTCTCCATTTGCATCAGCACTAGCGCAGAAGAGTCTTCCTAGTCTTCTATACCAGCTTTTCTAGGCTTAGAGGGGCTGTAATGGCAGGGCACCTCAGGCTCCAGTTATCTTTTTGTAGCACCTCTTCCGCACTTCATCTTGTGTCACAGCTACTTTAACTTTGGTCTCTTTGGTTAACTAAAAGTCGGTCTGTCTCTTTGGAAAACCCCAGAAACCCAACAATGACTGATCTTTCCACATAACTTCTTAATTATTTCTACATGTGAGTTTTGGCTGTGCTCCAATTTTGAAATCATTATGCTGCTTCAGAGTGTAAATAAGTGGGACTGGATTAATAAATTGTATGAAACGTGGTGCCACACTTCATTATAATCCACTTATCAAAGTGGAAAAACCTTTTAGTACGTAAAGTGCATCTGCTTTTAATTTTCATTTTGATCTTTTCTTTGTGCATTTTCAGACATGAGTGTACCTTTTCAGGGAGGCTTTTAATGCTGGTGCCTGGCAGTTTCAAAGTTACTTCTGAAGATGGCAAAACAGAGCTGGGAAATCTGGGATGTATTAGGAAAAGCATAGGACTAGATTATCCTCTCATAATTATAAATTGGGGTGCACTGCATCACACTGAAATCTGGCGTAAGTAGAAGTCAGATCAGGTTTTTGATGTTAGTGACCTTTTTAAAATTTCCATTTTTCTGAATTCAAATTTTATCACTTAAACATGTTTCAGACAAGTGGAATTTTGCATTTAGTCACTATTGTTTTTTCAGAGATAAAGAATTGCTTTTGATGCCAGTAGTGAAACCCACCATTTATGGAATGCAAAAATACATTGTCAGCCCTGTGAAACTGAGGTTAAGCTCATGTGATGGCTTTACACTAAATGACCACCACCCTCAATCATCCCTTTGCTTCACTAACCTTTCTTGCAAGCTTTAGATCTGATAGCTGTTGCTGAAGAGATTGGGCTTTGGTAATGGCTAACTTCTGTCACTTTAACAGAGAACACTGCTGTACTTTATGAAGGTTAACCCAAAGGATTTTCATGCCATTCATATGCCTCTTGTAAGCAATGACATTTCAATTCACCTGAGTTTCTAGTAAATAGCTACTTGCAGGAAACTAAAATTAATTCAATCTGCTTAGTACTGCTGGAATTTTAATTATGAAAACTGAATTAGAACTGTAAAAAAAATATACCTGTGTTCAGACCTGCCCCTTGTGAAGTTAAATGTGAATAGAGTGAGGAGGTTTTTATTTTGTTTTTCTTAAATGTATTGAATGCAAGAGGTAAGGATACATAACCATGAAGGAGCAGCTACCCCAATCCAGAGGTGAATTCTGGATATAAATTATATAGTAATCGGTCTTATTTTTCACTGAGCAAAAAAAATTGTGAAACAGTAATTATGCCAGTTAGGCAGAATGATCTTTGAAAGTAGAATGGAATAATTCCATTAAAGCCTTGGTGATGTTGTATTTACACCCTGAGATGATTTTTTCCCTGTTGTCCAATATATTTTTTCTTTTGTCAGTGGCCACCATCATTTGGGCTGAAGTTTGATATGTTTTGACCTAAATATCCATTCCTTTATAATGAAGAGGAGGCCTGGTCCCTTCAAGATCTCACTCTGGCATATGAATTATGTGTCTGAAAAAATTGGTGTGCGCTAAAATACGACTTTTTTTTAACTCCAAGTGATAACTTTACAGGAGTTGAAAATGCCAGGTGCAGATCAAGTCATCCATGGCTTTAGTTGTTCAAGACCTAGGATGATTCCAGTGTGAAAGATCACTGCCTGGTTTATTTCTGTGGCAAAACAACTTGCAATTCCTAGTGAAAAGGTGCAGTAATGAGGGCGTGGGTCCAGCACCCAGTATGACGGCTGTCACCGAAAGGCAAGCTTTGCCCTCACTTTGAGGTCACCCTGGTGCGTTGGATCCAGCATGCCTGGCTGAAGGGGGCCACGGGCAGTGCCACTTGCGAGATGATCTCCAATACAATTTGAGATAATTAGACAAAGTTGATTCATCAGTGTTTTTGCTGCTATGTGAAACTTTGCCCAGTTCTTGGGGTCGGACGAGTGAGCAAAGGATGAAGTAGCTGTTTGCAGGGGTGTGGGAGGGTTGCGCTGTCCTGTTCAAGGGGTTGTGAAGATGGACGGTGGATAGAGCTACCTGGCAAGCCTAAACCTGGATTTAGGGCTGAGACCCTGATCTGCAGCTGGGAATTCTGCACCTGCTTCTGGGGAGGTGCTTGGAAAGACCTGCCCATCCCTTTAAAGTTGAAAACAGCAGTCATAATTGGTGTAACACCGTTTCTGCTACCGAATTTAGACTTTTTGGTTTAGGTTGTTACAATATTATAACAGTAAACATACTGTTAAATTTCATTGTAATCATCAAATCTTCTGCTATCCCCTTGTCCTCTTTCTTTTGACTGTTTCTTCAGATTTACCTGGAATAGCAGAGAGCTGAGGTTCCTGATAAAAATAAATAAATGGAAGGAAAAATGAAAAAAATAAATAGGCAGACGTGCATATTTCAAAGGGTAATCCAGACTCCTGTTTAAAAAGCCAGCAAACAAATGCAGAAAACTTTTAAGCCATCACTTTGGTGACCGTTTAGTATTACTTTGGTCAACATTTCTGTGTGGAATCTCAAGAGATTTTGCTAAAAGGCTCTGTTGTGATGGTATCGTTTGCAGCATTTAAAAGAAAATTATTACTGACCAGGGGCCAGAGGAAAAGATTTGTCAATGTATGTGCTGACAATATTTTAAATTGTCACTGTTATTCATAATAATATTCATTATTATGAATTTAGCATATTTTGATTCTGAGCTGTAGTAAACTGTACATGAAAAATACAAGAGAAAAATATGCTTTGACGATAACGTGTCATTCACACAGTATAAAATTTATGATCTGCTGAGCATGTTAAGTGCAAGAGCATAGCAGATTTGAACTTGAAAATGCTTGCAAAAACCAGAGAGTACTTACTTTAAAAAAAAAAAAAAATGTAGTTCACTGAGATCAAGAGTTTGGAAAAGTTCTACTTTGTGAAACAAACTGCCTATTTTTCTAGTAATATCTTATATAAATAGCATGCATCTCCTTGAAGGAGTTGGCCTGGAATTGCAAATTATAAAATGGAGTTGCAAAACACAGAATTAATGTTGTATACCTTGACTTTTCCGTCTGTCCTATGAGAACAGAAGTTTGGTCTTAGTTTGCCTATTACGTATGATTACTACAAAGGCAGTTTGATAGATGCCTGAATGTATCAGCAGGATAGTGGGGCATACTAAGCGGTTTGAAATAGTGAATAGAGTTTAACAGGCTTCAGCCCCATAAATGCTTACAAATAAGAATATTTTTATGGAGGTGAATGTTATCAGTAGAGCATTCACTGAAGGAGAGCTTAGGGAGCCATACAGTCAGCTAGAAATCCTTACGTTGCCAATTAGTGCTCCCTATTCCAGAATTTCCCCATGCACACACCCTCTCAACCATTCCCTTAAATGAACTTGATATTTCACACAAATCTTATTTTACACTGTGTACTTCCTGAAATCCAGTTGTAACAATGAGATAATTGTAGAGCAGGTTACTACACCACATACGTGCATGTAGCAGAGCGGGTGACCGCTTTCATCAGCAAAAATGGAAGGGCATTTCAGTTGCAGTTTAAGATTTTTGTGTGATGGTTATTTAAAAAGTCTTTCCAGTCCTTCTAGACCATCTCTTGTACGTTGAAATTTTCCACTAAAGTGCATTGAAATTTGTACTATGTCAAGAATGCCTTACCAGATTTTTAGCATGGAAAAGCAGAAGTAGGCATCATGCATGCAACATGATCTCTTATAAATCTGTCATATGTACTACCCTGCAGATAACAGCGTCTAGAGACTTCAAAATTAGTCTTCAGTTAAAATTTAAACTAAAATGAAAATTTGGAAACTTGCTGTGAGGGATGTGTGATTTTGTCAAAACAACATCTTCGAAGGCTCTAATTCTCACTCTTTGTATTACTGTATCTGTTACAATCTAAACTCAGAAGCAATTGAACTGAAAACTAATTTCAAAACGGAAGCAAAATTATTTAGCTTGATAACAGGATTATTTTGGTGTTTGTAGATTTTCCAGTGCTGTGTGATTTCACTGAATGAGAAATGCTTTGTAAATATTGATACTTTCCCTGTTCCTTTTCTGTGCTATCTAGTATCGTTCATCACTTCTTTGGCCACACGAAAAGGGAATTATTGCATAGTCAGTTGTTTGGCCATGTTTAGACTTCCAAGATGTTGAATCGAAAGCTTTCTTAGCTCCTCTGGATTTCAGGAGGCCCTAGCTGTCCTCGGTGACCAACTGTTGGTGTGGCTGGTTGGTATGAACTCTGCCTCTTTTGTGGAGAGGATGGCGGAAGCTCTGGGGATGGTTTCAGAACCATTTTGGGGCATATCTTGTGTTGGTGGCTCAGTCCCTCCAGATAACAGGATGTCTGGACCACCAGGCACAGGCTTGGAGAGAGGCTTTCAAAATTCTGCAGTGTGTTTTATGCATGGCAGAAGAAAATACGCGTGTGTACCTCAAATATGAGATAGTTACATCTGGTTTTTTGCTCGCTTGCCCCACTGTTGCTAACAGGTTTCATCCCTGCTGGACGGTTTCTCCTGCAGAAAATAGTAGCCTCTTTTGGGCTGCATTCCATGCTCCCTTGCCAAATTTCCTCTCTCTCCTTGATCCCTCTCATCGGTGCCCTTTCACTCTGCTTAAAATAGTGAGCGAGAACCATTTTTATAAATTCTCATCTGCTTTGCCAGGATCACCAGACCATAGCAATTGTTTTTGTTAACTTGGTCTCAGCCCAGTGTGAAATCAAGTTTCCTGGGAAGGTGAAGGAGCAGGAGACAGTCTCCATGTCGAAACTTGCAGAGCTTTGGAGTCTGTGCCCTTAGATGTGCATAGGGAGTGTGTAACAGCATGACAGTGTGAAAACTTTCACATATAAAGCATCAGAGCACACAGCCCTCCCTGCTCCACTTCCAGAAAAAAGGGGAAATCGGTTTTTTATCTGTAGTCACCATTGGAGAAAGCACTGGTAGTTCATCCATGCTTTCAGATTTTGGCTTTCTGGAGGAAACAAGTGTGGTTAATGTGCAGAGCATTAAGTCACTGTTCGTGGCGTAATCATCGCCTAAGGACAACCTGCAGCTCTTTCTCTGGGGTACCGAGGAACAGTTGGTAGCGTATTTCAGCTAAGACAGAGGAAGTAGATAGGGTCCCTATCACAGGCCATCACGCTGGATTTGAGAATGTTTTTGTTAATGCTATTTAATTGTAACATTTTATAGTTAAGTAACAGTTAAACACAAGGTTTAAAGCACATAGAAATTTTAGAAAAACCCTGTGTTGCAGAAATGTGTAGACTATCCTCACTATTTGAGCACCAAGTGATGCACTTGTACTTTTAAAAGAGCCCTTGCTGGGTTTTGTAGACCCAGCAGAAAATAATGCTGTTGAGACTATGTTTTTATCCATATCCTGGGAACTTTTAACATACTTTGCTTGGGTATATGAAGTGAGCTGTAGCCGTACCTTTTACTGCAGTGTAAGTGTGCCCTGTGAAATCACTGGTTACTGGATGAATAGAGAAAATAAATATATTTAGAAGATAAATGAGAAGACTGAGGAAAAAGTTCTGGAACAGGAAAGGGGTAAAAGACTGAAGATGAAAGTAGGTAAAGGAGAAGGTTAGAAAATAAATTTTGCTGAGGGAAAGAAAAAGAGGGGGGAGTAGAAAGAAAGGAGACTTAAAAAAAAAAATCATAGATAAATTAATCCAGTGACATAAAATGGTAAAGACACTGAAAGATGTCTTGGGATCTAGAAGTAGCAGAAGGTAGTTGAGAATGAGAAGGAAGCAGGAAATATCCCAGATGTGGTGGATATTTTGCCAAAATCAAAACGCATTTTAATTAAGTCTCTAATTTATCATAAAGGAGGGAAAGCTCTAACTTCTTGCTTCAGAGGAGGATTTAGACTATACCTATGCCATAAGCACACTCTGTAATAATGTTAATAGTAGATTGATAATGTCATCTTGAGAGATTGGCAGATACAGCCTTTGTCTGCAGCTGAAAATGATATTGTCTGGGAATGATACGGTCAGATAAGAAAAGCTGTGGAGCAGTGAGAGAGATGGACCCTGAAGTCAGACTGGATTTTGGGAAGCGCCGAGATTCAGTATCTAAAGTACAAACCCCAAGCATTTGTTATATACAACAAAGGGGCAATATTCGTATCTAAGTTCTGTACCTTGTCTGTGGCATTTATAAGCTTATTCTGCATTACATGTATATCTCAGAGTGAGCAATCAGGTTTATTAGTTTACCATGGTCAGACTAGACTGGTTTAAACAGCGCTGAGGAAGTTAATTATCAAATGTCTCAGGTGGGTCTAGCAATAAGTAACTAGTTATGGAGCGAGGGACTTGCTGTGGCTGCAGCCCTTGGAGCTGCAACGGGGGGACGGGTCCTGCCATTGCATGCGGATGGCCAGCTGGGAGGGACTGCCCTAATCTGTTTCCCAGGTTGTTAGAACCAGTTCAAGAGCAGTAAAACAAGGTTATGTAATTGACATGTGATGTAGCCTAAAATAGTGACTGCAAACATAGGCTGCTGTTGCTGGGCAGTTGTCAACTGCTAAAAAAAAAAAAAAAAAAAAAGAAGCCCTCCACTGTGTAACAAATGGACCTTTTAAATGAAAGTGCAGTTTGGGTTTCCACTGAATAGGGGACATTTCCTTTTTTTTTTTTAAAGAAATAGAGGTTCTGTGAAATACTGAAATTTGGAAAGAGATTAATCATCGTACTTGTTGTGCTGATTTATTTGAGAGTACCTACCTACTGCAGATGGTGAAATAAGAAACAAACTGTACCTGAGGTTTTTGATAGTGTGACACAACTCCTGTCAAACAGAAAATCCTTTTCTCTATGTGGAAAATCATTGTGATTTGTCTTAGCAGTAATTTTATTTATATACTGGCCATTAAAATGTAGAAATAGTTTGTTTTTATTAATTGGAAGAGCTTATATGAATTACAGAGATAATATCTGTTCCCCAAAATCTGTGAAGGTTTCGGAGCTGGGTGAACAGAACACATCACATAGCTCAGTGAGCACAAATGAGAGGTTAGGATGTGCAGATTATGTGATTTCTTGCTGTAGGAGGCAAAGCCCTTCATTAAGGCTATACCAGAAAGCAGAAAAACCGGGTGTTCTGTTTGCGGACCAGCTATTCTTGAGGTGAGAGGCCTCCCTCAGAAAATCCTAATACTTTCCTTCAGCAGGGAAGGTCTGTAGCCCAGGTCAGAGGGGTTGCAGGGGCTGGGCTCGTGCAATCCAATGGGCTGGTGGGTAGAAGGAAGGGACAGAACTGAGTGGTAAATAACATTTATGGAATTGAGGGAAACTTAGTGTAGAATTACAGCCATTCAACCCAGATTTTTTTTTCTCTCCCTCATTCACTACTAACTTCATTCAGGAGTAACTTCAGTAAAATGAGTGGTTATGCTGGTAAATACTGATAGGAGCAACAGAGAATCTGTAGAGGAGTTCCTTGCACTAAAGATGTCCAGGTAATAGTGTTTAACACCTGTATGTGACTGCTCGAGCAGTTGCTGATAGATAGTCCAAGCCATAAGGCTTTTACATGTATCATTGTTATCATGGAGGTAATCTTACTACTTGGGAAATATGGGGAAATCTTAAGCCCAGAAACTGCAAAAGGGATCCCAGCTCCGATGTGGAAATCTGCAAGGCAGGGCTGGAGGTGGCTTCCAGCACCTTTCTCCTCAAGCCATGGAAGAAGGCTTGGCTGTTCTGGCCTGCAAGGAGAAGACAACTTTGCCTGCAATTTTATTAGTCGAAGTATTAGTTCTCATTGTGGAGGAAGAAGGAAAGTTTGTGAATTCCATGTGCGTTTTGATGTGCTTCAGTGAGATGCTGTTTTAAAAATTGAGGTTTTGTCAAGCATTTTCTGCTTTATTTGGTCCTTAGCTGTCACTCCTGTTTTCTCACTTTCCTGTCCTCTAGCTAGGCTTCCTCAATCATGTCTTTGTCTTGGGACCCAAAGCACGCTCCGGTTTCAGACGTCATACCCGGAGTGGCTTTTAGACTTTCCCCTACCTTCCCTAGGGGATGTTGCAGTGGGTGTGTAGCTCTAGCAGAACTAAAGAGAAAGTTGGCTTCCCAGGTGAAAGCAGGAAGAAAGCATGGAAGGCAGCCGTGCCGCAGGAGTCAAGCTGGGCGTTGGTGGCACACAAGAGAGCGTGAGTCAACAGCCTAATGCCATTGCCAAAAGCCAGATCTGGTCCAGGATTGCATTAGCAGGGCTGTTGTGTGCAAGATGCAGGAAATAACCATTTTGTTGGGCTTAGTGATGGTGAAACCCAGCAAGAAAAATGCACCCTGTTTGGGGCACTCAGTTTTATGAAAGGAGCTGGAGGAGAGTAAGAGGAATGACGACAGATTTAGGAAACATGACCTATGAGGAAAGATTGAGAGAACTGGATTTGTTTAGTCTAGCAAAGAGATGGGGGACATAAATCTTTCAATAGGCTTGAGATTGTTGGAAGAAGGTGGTGATCTATTACTCTGTGTGTCTTAGGAGGAGGGCTATCATCTCTTACAGCTGCAAAATATTCCCATTTGGGTTAAATGCAAAAGCTTAAAGGCTACCTAATCACTACCCTAATCATGTGGCTCATAGGGAAGTTGCAGAATACCTTTCCTCAGAAGGTTTTAAGACAAATTTAGAGAAAGAAAAGGAAAAAAAAAACCAAACCACGTGCCTGAACTGTTAAGCTAGTCTTATCGTGCCTCCATGAGTGGGCTTGAATTAAATAGCCTTTGGATCCGCTTCCAGCACTGTGCTTTTTTTTTCCTTACAAAATTTAACATTTGATTATAGTAGTTGTTATTTCAACAAGAGGGCAGAAATGTAGAAGACTCACTAATGATTTGCAGTTCCTGACTTAAAAAAAAAAGGGGGAAAAATAATTTTTAGGAGGAAGAAATTTAATTTCAGAACTTTCTGTAATTTTCTAATTTTGCTTTAGACAGCAACAGAAATATTACTGACAAGAAATATCTGTACCCCATTCCTATTGCAGCCTCACATGTGTGGAACTATTACAGCCCCTTGAAGAGCGCAGCAGCGCTCTGCACAGGTACATGAGCTCATCTTAGCAAGTCAGTTTTTGGGACTGGTGGCTCAATCATTGTGCTGGGGTTTTAAAATGGGGAAGGGCGCAGCTTCTGCTGCAGGTTACTGCCTCATTTTGGCAGTAATTTATAGGCCAGATAAGAAAAGCTTTTTTTCCCTCCCCTTCTTTATTGCTGAATTTTGCTTGTTCAAGAAAAATGTGTTAAGAGGGAAGACTGAATTCCATGAATGCTTCCTTTTTGCTTTCTTTCGTAAGCCTATAAAAGCAGGGCATTAGAGTCTTTGCAGGTGAGAGAGTTGGGAACATGGAAATATTTTTGTGCATACATTTGGATGTGTCATTCCATGGTATGTAGTGACACAATAACCTGGAAAGTGCAAACTCAAATATCCCTCTAGCTTTACTGCGAATAGGACAGATCTCTAATTTTTCTTAGTGTGTAACTGTCTAGTACCTATTAATTATTTATTTTGAACAGGAAATTTTCCTGGCATCTTTTGTAACTCTGTATTTTAGATGAAACAGGAATTAGCTTGTATAAGTGCACTTAATAGTGGCGTATGTAAAAACTGCTTTCATCTTCATGCATTAGCACATGGGAGATGAGAATTCAATATCTACTCTGTCACTTTCCAGCCCACTTGTGGGTGATTAAACTGGATAAAAAGAACAACTGGATTAAGCTAAACTCAAACTACACAAGCAGATCGATACATGTCTTGAAAGAGCAGGAGATCTAGCACCATGAGAACATCAGCCTCTTTGCAAGACAGTCTCCATCACCTCCTTGAAATGCTGAAGAGTCCTGGAGGTCTTGAGAGCGCTGCATCAATTTCAGGTGTATAGATTTTTATTTTGATGCTGAAGTTGAGGGACATGAGTGAGGCTCATGCTGCACTGCTGGAAGAGACTGATTCATTATGAGTGTCTGTGCTTTACTAACGTATTTTACATTATTGGTTTTATTTGAAACATATCATATTTGATTGCATGGAAATCTGAAGCCATTTTTTCCATCACAGATGAGAAACTTTTTAACTGAAAAACTGTTCATTATTATTTCATAGATGTATTCTGTGCATTCTAACCTTTACTAAGTTATGTTTTATGAAATTATTTGGTCTAGAGTAGATAGGCCAGATAGTAATAATTGAAGGCTACCTAAACTATTTGAAAGGTGACTTATGGAAGTATTTTGCTATTGTGGGAATATCTCTTATGAAGTGACCGTGTGACAGTGATTGAATCAAATAAACATTTCCACAATATTCGACCCAAGTAATTATCCTGGAGTACATAAATGTTAACCTCTTTTTATTAAACCCATTAGCTTTTGAAAGCAGTAGTGAAAAATGTTGACTTAACAGGTGTACAATTTCGTAGAGCAAACTGCCTTCAGGGTAATTCTCCAATGGGGTTCATTTTGCAGCATTAGAGCTGTCTCGTCATATTAATAGCCTGCACCCACCTGTGGAAGCCTAAAAATGGTATTGCAGTACTCTATGATGTACAAAGGACATTGTACAAGCACTGAGTAAGCGTACCTGCATTCCTAGTAGAAAATACCCAGTTTTCCCCTCTCCCCACGAAAAAATAGTATACCAGTATTTGTAAAGGCATAGAAACTGTCTTTGTACTGTATATCATTATTTTAAACACTTTTGTTTTCTACTTTAATTTTACTTCCGTGCTCTCTACGTGACATTTTTGTGGGAGATGTGCTCAAGTACAGTACAGAGCAAAAATGTAAATAGGAATTAAGTTGACTTTTCTCTTGTATCTGGTTTTTCTATAGATCACATCATAAAATAAACTGTGTGTGATAGGGAGGTTTTCCTTCTGTGATTAGCTGAGAATTTTTTCTTTTTATTGTTTAGCAGGCATACTTAAACACCAGCTGATAGAAACTGGTACCGTCACCATAGTGTACAACTTGATTTTATCCCTGACGTAACTCCACAAGCTCATATTCGTTGATTATTTTGCCTAAGTTTTGTTGGTTTTCACCTGTGTCACAGTGCTAGGTAAGGTCCCGTAGTAAAACCCCTTATTTGCCCATCTGCTTGCTGTTAAACCATCTAAAGCATTATCTAATGATGATACCTTTGTGATGCTACAGTAACACTTCACTTACTCAAATAAGATAGGTTCTCTTTGTGTGAGATGCTCAGCGAAGAGCTGCAGGAAACAGCCCAAACTTCAGTTCACTGTCTAAATAGGTAATGTTGGGTAAGGGTGAAGGGAAGTCAGGTGCAGAGATGGAAAATTACTTATCTGAACTTTTAAGGCAGATTCCTGAAAGAGCTCAAAACAAAAGTCTTTCCCTGCAGAAGCCTGAGTGTATTGTGGAAAGCATCTTGGTAAACGTATTTTATACCTCTTGTCCTGCAGTAGCTCTGTCCCCTTACTGAACCTGCACCTTTGCTCCTGCTCCCTGCACACGTTGGCCCTCCCCTGTGTTCCAGTGCAGCTCTGCTTCTGAGCCCTGCCCAGGCTTCCTCCTCCCCACCCACGGCTGGTGCTTGCTTCGGTCATTGGCGTCAGCTGTAATGTTATTTGAACAACTTTTGGGTTTCTGCACATCTCACCTCCTTCATTCTTGACCTGCTTAGGAGTCTCTCTGCTTAGCTGCTGGTTGGTGTTATTGCATTTGCAATCTGATTTTATTTAATTTTTTTTCCCCTCTACATTGCCTTTCAAACATCTTCGTTATGAGCTTGTGTTTAGTTTACGGAGTAATGAGTTTCTTACCTTATGTCTAAAATACCTGTCCCTGAGACTCGGTAGTTCTTACAGCGCCCGCTCCGTAAGCCTGCCACATGCTGTTCTGTTTTACACAGAACTGTTTTCTTGAATTTTGCATGCTGGCAAATCCTGCAGCTTGCTTTACAGTCTCTTGTACTTCTGTATGCTGTGTCCTCTCCTTTCATCCTTCCTCTGGTAACCCTCTGTGCTGCTTTTTGTGTGATCTGCTGCAGACCGTTTGTTCTTGCTGCCCCAGATCCCCATGTGCCACCTCTGGACTGAGGCAGCTAAAATAAGCTGCTCCTGTCACGCTGCACCAGCCAACCCATCGTGACTTCAGTTATTCTTTCACATCAAATTCAAGCACCTTTCTTTGAAAAGTCCATGTGGTAGTGCCCTCGTCTGATACACTGCATCCGTTTGCTCTACCTATGTTCCTCCCACGAAGCAAAACACCTTTTGAGTCTCCAAGTTGTTAAATGCTAGCCTATTTCCTCGGTTGCCATGTATTTCCCTTCTGCTAAATGTTGTGCATTAAATACCTGCTGTCTCCTCAGGAGTGCTTCTGTGGGGCTTTACAGAACTGAAATAATACCTTTCAGATTTCAACCTGTTTTCGTGAACCCTTCAGAAACCTTCTGCTGTGTAGAAGGTAACTGATGAAACTAGAAATCAAGCCCTCGGTGAACTGGTTGGAGAGAGTGGAGTATACTGGGAAAATTAACCTCTAAATTGCATTTCTGCTTTAAATTGTGAACTACTTTAGCATGAGAATGACCGCTGGTTTTGTACCGAAACTAAGAGTTGTCACGCTGCTCTGTAAATATGGCATGTGTAAGAAGATTTGAAAAAGCTCAAACAGATCATTTGTTTTTTGCAAAAATAAAACTTAAGTCCTGCTTAGACAAAAGTAAAGAGATCTCTCTTGTGAGTGACACACCAAAACTGTTTCCCAAATTAAACAGAAGAGATGCTCATCATAAGGCCAATGACAAGTCACAGAGATCATTGGGAAGGCTAAAGAATGGGATTGGGAACATCTACATTAATAAGAAGCTGAAAATGTCTGCAGAACAACAGAGAAGAACAAATCAGCATTACGTAAATACATCCTCTAATAAAGCATTTTGCTTTTGGTTCATTCAGGACAGCACAATTACCTGTGTGCGGGAAGGAATGACTGCATAATTGATAAGATTCGGAGGAAGAACTGCCCAGCCTGTCGATTACAGAAATGTCTGCAAGCTGGAATGAATTTAGGAGGTAAGCAGAATATTAATAGTTTTGTCTCTTAATTTGATTAGGCAAAAACATTGGAAATGTGCAGCCTTTTTATAGTTCTGGCAGCTGCATAATCTCAGAAGTTTAAGGTGGAATTATCCTGAAGAAGTGCTTAATAGCTAATAAACTCTATTGTCATTCTAAATCAGGTTTTGGAGATATGTATTTTATGGCTCAGAAAAAAGAAAAGTGGGTGTTTTATGATGACAGTAATTTTAGTGGAATCTCATATAGCTAAAAGTGTTAAGCTTTCAAGTATTGCGTGCTTTTTTTTGGTGATGAGCGTTCTCTTGAATACCACAAAACACGTTGCACCATCATGAAAGCAAATTCACACATAGTGAAACCTCTTAACATTTTTTGTTGCTCATTCAACGTTTATATTGATTCATTTCCCCGACTCTGTTTGGATATGCAGTAATTTTGATGATGTTCTTCCATCATTCATATACCAACAACAAAACCACAAAACCTTAATAATAAAAGTGTTTTGAAAACAGTATGATAGCAAAACCTATAATACTTTTTCCCATTATTTTAATTCTTCAATTACAATGTGTACACAACTCTGTGCTTCAGTGGGTGTCTTATTTCAAGTCATCACATGAGCAAATTATATTACAATCACTTTTTCACACCACATATTTGTTCGTTATGTTTTATGTGAAATGGGTTTGGGTACTGCCGCGGGTCCTTTCCCTGATGCACAGAGTGACCCTTCCCTTAGACCGTTTTCACTGTTCCAGAAAACTATACCACAGTCACGTTAATTCCTCCAAATCATTCCCTATCTCACAATTTGCTTTTTATCCTCGTGGACCTATTCTCCTAATAGCTTAGTTTAGTTCTACAGATTTAGCTGCTTGTCTTTCATAGGTTATGTGCAAAATCCTTGTTCCTGCCTGATGCCTGGTACCTTTTTCTGCCTCCCAGACTTTTTTTTCCATCCTGTCTCCTGGCAGAAATACTCAATCAAGCCGCTCCTTACTTTTTTGGGGAGAGTAGCCCTGTTCAGATCTCTTTCCCAATCTTGAAATGCTGCATTTCCCCCTAGGCCCCTTGTTTCTGCTTCCCGAAGGAAGAGGTGGCTGGATTGTGGGGTACTGAAGGCTGACGGCTTTCCCTTGGTTTTGATCTGCACTACTGAACCTAGCAAGGGAGGCAGAACGGCACCTTTCTTTCATGCAGCAGGAGCCTCATGGTGGTAGCTCCGTTTCCCCCAAAAAAGGTGCTGAAACTGTGCGTGGAGCAGGAAGCTCAGCTCCTCGGAGTGCTGGAAGTTTTGCTGCAGCCCTCAAGCAGCTGGTGCAGGGCATCTCTTGCTATGCCCTGTGCAGCACCAGCAGAGCTCCTGCAAGCCTGTCCTCCTGGACAGGCGTGTGTGCTTAGCACGCTAGCAAAACACAGGGCTGCTATCTGACTTGATAACCTTTGGAAACAGCAACACGTGACAATTGGTCTGCAATGTCATGAGTTCATCACTGCGACTTCCCGGTGTGTTTCAAGGGACATGTTCATGGTGTTGTCTGGAAAAAAAAAACCAAACCACCCAAACCCAAGGGAAGGGGTAAACTTTGCTTGAGGGGCTTGCTTTTTTTTTTATTATTGTCTGGAATGCTGTAAATGAGGAATGCATTGAAAAATCTTCCCTTATGTTGGATCTTGGTAGTCTTCTGGAAAGTAATGCGATTAATGATGTGCATTTAATGACCTAGTAGTCCAAGGCTACCTCTGCAGTGTACTGCTGGCATGCAGTTGAACTTTGTGGTTTAGCTGTTTTGGTGATTTTCTTCACATAGAGCAACTAAGGTGAAATTCTCATTCCTGATTTGATCCCTTTATGCCACATAAAGAAGCTAAAATGGCATCAAAAGGTCCTCCCATCACTGCCATGACTGAGATAGTGGAGAACTGGCTCTGGATGTCAATGCAATACAGTGCCTTCTGCATGGTCCAGGGGACAAAGACCAGTTCAGAGGCAGAGGGGACGACTACCAGAGAGAGGTAAAGTGCCTGCAACCCCGAGACAGTGTTACTGTTCAGAGGGCCCCAAGGGCTGCCAAGTTATGCTGACGGACCTTTCAGCCTTTGAGCCAGCCCAGGTCTGCCAGGAAGTGTTGGTAGCTTAAGGCCGTTTGTAGCTTTGGCCATCCTTCTTCCCCAGTGTGAGCTTTGCATTGGGCATCTAACAGAGGAGCAGCAGAGCATCTCAGACTTTTTTTTGGGAATTTCTGTGTGCTGTTGCAGGTTGTATCTGATATAGGGGAGATCATCACGAAAAAGGAGGTGGAGATGGCAAGAAGAAATACCAATGTGTATTTGAAAACAGTAATTTTCTCCTCATGTAAATTTCCAAGGTTTGGTATTAAATAACATTTTTTCATAATTAGCTTGAACAGACTGAGTATGGTCATATTATTATGAAGATACAGCTTATTGTTTCACATGGTCAGCCTAGTTTTGCCATGGACATATATTAGTCCAATAAAAATGGACTTTCACCTGTTTCTAATTTGGACTTAGAGGCAAAATGTGCAAGTATTCTGTTAGGCTGTGTGATCAGTAAGGAGCTGGAGGAAAATGGATTTATAAATGCGATTTAGTTTAAGTCCTGTTTGCAGCATAGTACTCTATAGCTGAGTCACACTGCACAGTGCTGTGCTCTTTGTGCAGAGGATCTAATTTAAGCTCTCACCCTCCAAATGGAAGCAAAGGTAAACACGAAAAGCAAACTGTATCAGAGATGCCTATGTGTTTGGTTCGTGAGAAACGGAGTAAGATAATATGCAGAAGGGTCATAAGCATAGCTCTGGGCTGAAATGTGTGCAAGTTGCTGAAGCCATGGACGTTTCCACTTGTGCACAATTATAATGTTTTATTCCCTCGTTTAAAAAAAAACAACAACAAAACACCAAAAAAAACCCCTGAAAAACCACACCTGCAGTTGATCTAGAAGAACTATTACCTTAGGGAACAAGGTCCTGTCTCCCATGGGCTGGAAAATAACTTTACTCTCTTTCATAATTCTGCCTGTCTACAGATGGAAGTGAAAGATCCCAGGCTGCCACCCAGCTCCTCCCAGTTACAGCAATAGGGGGTTTATAAAGCAGGTTTTGTGATTTGAAAGTTTGTGATTGTTTTCCTGCTGTTACTGAAGATCCTCATCTCTGTAGTGAAAAACTGGAAATCAGAAAGAAGACTTCCCATGTTTCCTGCAGCACATTTTTGCACGATCTCCTATTAATCTACTGATCTTTTTTCTTTTCCTTCTAGGTATATTGTTTCTCAATATTTTTAAAATATTCTTTCTTTTGTTTACCATGTCAAAGTGTTACAGGCTTGTTTTGATGGCGTATCTTCTACTTCCCAGCATGCTAACATTTTTTTTCTAAAAAAAAAAATTTTGATGTGTAGCAGCATGACATGATTTAAGCATCTTTTAAAAAATACATGTAATTCAGTGATACAAAATACACCTTTTCATGAATGCCTAACCAAATTAATTTGGCAGTTTTATTGTTTACCTCCTGCTTTTGTTTGTTGAAAAAGTGGAGCATTTTCTAAGCTCTTATGTCCTCTAATAATCTTTAGAAAATTATTCATCAAGTCACCAAATAATTTACCTAATTATCTTCTTTTCTCAATTTTTGTTTTGATTTTATAAGAAGCATCTGCAACCTGTAATTTCTGCAAAGCTGAAGTTGCCAAATATCACATTAATTCATCCTCCTTATTTCTAGAAAGCATGTGTCTGCAGTGCAGACAGACGTATCCCTTCAGCAAGTAAGGCTCCAAAACTTTTTTGGGAATCATAGTTTATTTGTTGTTTTGTTGGGGTTTTTTGGTGTGGGCTTTTTTTTGTGTGGGTTTTTTTTTTGTTTTTTTTTTTTTTAACTCCAGTGCCATATGCTAGACTTAATTATTGGAAGAGATTCAGAGTGAGCAACTGCACTATGAAGGTATGCTGGCCCATTTTTGGTTTATGCTCTTTTCAAGATTCTGTAATTAATTTTCAGTTAATTATGGACCAGAATGACTTCATGAATTGTGAAGTTTCTTCCAGCATACGCTCTGATCATATTTGTAGAGTCTCTCACTTCCACACGAGACATTTTCATTTGACTCCCACCTCGTGCTGCTGTTCCTTAGTTGTGTCTGTCCCCACGGCAGCATCTCGGAGGGAGGGGGGGGAGGGTGTCACAGTGAGACCTCCGAGTCCCACACTGGTGCTCAGTATGGTTTCTGATGCCACCACCAGCTACATCCAGCAAGGCTGGTGGCTCGGAACCATGCCTGGGATGCTGCATTGCGACCAGGGCGGCACAGAGCCCCTGGCTTTGCTCTGCTGCGTGCCACACCGTGCTGAAGCCTGGAGAAGGGGAATGTTTTACATGCTGTGATTGAAGGGGACCTCCACCCACCCACCTTTTGTTGGCAGGTTAGTCCTTGCCCCTCTGCCGTGACCTAGTGACCAGGCATCCCTCCCTCTTCTGCTGCATGATCAAAGATCCCTCTTCTGCCGTGGGAGGTGTTGTACGTGCTTAGGGGGCAAAAAAGCGTTGAGAGGTCTGTACCATGTAGGACTGCAATCCCTTCCTGCCTCGGCTCCCGTATAAAACACTGCTGAGACTTACCGGTGCTGGTCTCCCACAACAGTGAGAAGTAGCTTGCTGAAGTACCCTTTGGATATTGAAGGGAAATGAAATAGATTTCACCTTGCAAATTACATAGTTCATCGCTCTGTCTGTGGCAACTGCCTGTGAAATTTGAGTCTTGGGTTTGCATACATTTACATATGTAAGACACTTCATGCACAAGATGCTCCGTGTGATTTGTAGTCTTCACTTGCAGATATCCTGAGTTTTTATACACTGAAATATTTCAATAATCTGAAAAATAGATTAAATGAGAGAATCAGTAATAAGATACAGTACTTCACCTTTTTGCCTAGCTTTCCATTTTCTGTTTAATAAGTCATACTAGTAGGGATTTAAAACAGTGATACTATTTTCAGTTACTGCAGCTTATGTGGTTTATATTATCATTGTTCCTATCTTTTTGAGGAAAAGAAAGCAATAGGGAGAAAATGAAGAGAAAAAACCATGAGTATTAGAAAACTGAAAAATAAGAAAAACTTAAATATTGAAAAAATGTATCCTCTTGGTTTTCTTTAAAAATTTCTACCAACTTTCTACTAACAAAGGTTTCATAAATTTGAAAGGAACAAAACCCCACGTGTAAGAAAGTGAAGCAATTTTGGGTACATGTATGGTTAACTTTTATTTTTCATTAACTGCAAAGTATTTTGAAATGCCTGTTAACTTTAACTACATTTTTATTTGCGTTTATTATGTAGCATTTTCTTCTAAGGGAATCTAGTAAATTTTTTTCTTTAACTTGAACATTCGGCTGCATTTGTGTCAGATCTTCCAAGAAACTTTTACCAATATACAGCAGTATATTAAAGTTATTTGTGGGTTTTATGAAGCCAAACCTCATGTTGTTAGTTTTTCTCGCATTTTAGCTGGACGACTTTGTTGTGGTACCTACCAGTGTCTAGGTTATCATTCTATGATTAGTATTGTTTCAAAAACATTTGTATTTTTCTAGGCCTGACAGTTTCAGAAAACGTTTGTCTTAGAAATCCATCAAGTTTTGAGATGGTGTTAGCAGAGAAGTGAAGCACTGATTTTTCCGATTTTTAGTTTCATGTACAGCGTATTGAGCCCAAGCGAGTAATGTAACCTTAAGACGTAGCCTGCTACCTTGTGCTGTGATGTTGTTATGTCTCCCAAATTGTCTTGTGGGTGCACTCATAAGAGGGATCAGCAGGGAAATCCCTGTTGCTGCTTGGAGTCTGTGTTGGTGACTTCAGAAGAGGACATCCTTCTGCCTGAGTAAGGGTCAATTGTTCTTAAGGTGCTGCTGTTGCTGCACCTCCACCCCACACCTCGTGAATATATGGGTTTTTTTAAAGAACAACAACAAAGCTAGTCCTGCAGTTTCCTATCTTGTAGGAACCAATTTGTTCAGCAGTGAACTTTTTCCTACTTCTGTGTGTCTTCCTTCATGTTGCAAGATACTGCTCTTGCCCTGCTCTTGATGTGACCCTCTTAATTTTTCAACTTGAACCATCCTCAAAAATATTGTAGATAACGATTAGAACAGTCACTTGCCACAGCTATTAAGAAACTATTTGAGAATGATGATGAAAAATGCAGAATTCTGAAGCAGACCGGTAATGTCAGAGTAATCTCTCAGGCATCGATTAAAAAGCAGTATTGAAAGCATGTCCTTGTACTTTGCATTTTGCTGATGATTTTATTTTGTATGTGAAGGCAGCTCAAGAAGACGCAGTGCAGTAGTCCTAAAGCACACAGCTCATGTCCAGCAATCCCTGATCAAAGTTCTAATCAGGTTCGTGTTCTCAGTCCTCTTTTGTTTTTCAAGTTTTGCTGGTTTCAGCTCTGCCTTCTGACAAGCGCCCAGCTGCCACCGATGTTTGTCTTTCCTCCAGGAACAACCTTTCAGATTTTTGGCACAGGTCTGCTGAACTCCAGACTTCCCTGTTTTATCTGCTGGACACTTCATTGTACCATTCATGGCACAACACCTTTGGTTGCCAGCCTCGCAAAGAAGCTGCACCTTTTCTGGGCTCCTGCTGGGCGTAGGTGTCCCCAGCATGTCCCATGGCGGCACTGTGCAGGCAGACGGGTAGGGTATTGTCTGATTTCAGCAGTATGCAGCACTCGCTGCACAGGCTCAGAGGTTGCTCTTTCCTGAGCGGTTCATATTCTACATGTGGTGTCTTGCTTTGGTTCAAAATACAAAATAGACGTGGGGCAATAATGATCACAGCTGTCTGAAAGGAAGGTTTAGGTCCTAGAAGAGGCACAAAAAAGTCTCCCACCGTGGTACTGTTGTTAGGCGATACGACTGAAGCACAGCAGTGGCTCATGGTTGGATGCCTTCTGCTAGGCATTCGCTGTCCGGCTTGCGTGGATCCCCTGTGCAGTGCCCATGAGCTTTTAAGCTTTTCTGTCTGTTGTCAGGGCTCCACCTTTCACCTCCAGGATGCTCCCAGGGTAAATGACGTTTGTGGCCTCTTGACTCCCCAGGACCAAGGCTGACCACCCTGTGCCCTGATACACCACTTCTCTGTCTTGTAGGGCATTTAAATTAAACAACCTGTTTTCCTGAGAATCCTGGAATGAATTGCTGCTTATCTTTGTTGCTTATACAGATGCATGAAAGCAAGCAAGCAAGCCCGTAACACCTCTGGTCATTGCTTTGTCTGCTGAAGCAGACCAGAGTGCTTCAGTGTTTCTGAAAGTCATTGCATGCAGCTCTTGGTGATGTTTTGTTTTTTCCTGAATCACCAAATTATAATGCTTCCTTCCATATCCTTTTCACTCTTCCTTCCCCACTGTAAAAGTGTAGTCCCTGCTATGAAAGCATGTCTGTGTCTCCTGTTCCTCTTTCCAGAGCTGCTGGTTATCGCCAGAGCCCTTTTGAAACCTCCCTCTGTGGTCTGTGGTGGTGTGTTTCCATTACTCACTTCCCCATCACTGCGAGAAGCTGTAGGAGCAGGAGGAACTTGTCCTTTTGGCTTCTGCCGAGCCATTGCTTCAGAGATTTTTCCACCTGAAAGATGACGTGAAGATTTAACTTGGTGTGCCTGATGCAACCTTGCCCAAAGTACGGTGGGCTTACTATGCTGAATAGTCTTGGAGTTTTTTTTAAAAACCCTCGTTAGTTGCCTGCAAGTGTGCTGTGGATCAATTTGCAAGAGCCTTGAGTAGGGCAATGGGAGCGATCAGCAGTCTCTAAAACTTGACTGGTTGGGACAGATTGGATTACTTGGTTTTGTTTAGTCCAAAAAAAGGCTGGAGTGAAAGTTGAAGAGGGTGGCAACAAGTGTTGGTAAAGAGAAAAAGGAGGTGATCAGCTTTCCATGTCTGTCAGAAGCAGGACAAGAAGTAATGAGCAGCAAGGAAGATGCAAGTGAGGAAGTGGAAAAGTACCTGTTACTGTGAGGCCAGGGAAGCACTGAAATAACTGGTCTGGGGAAGATGTGGAGTCTGTCGTTGGGTGTCTTAAAGATCAGATAAGACAAACATTTGTCAGAAGTGATGAGGGTACAGTTGGGTCTGGTCTAAGCGAAAGGATGGATTGTGCCACTGTCCCAGGTCTCTTCCAGACTATTAGTAATACTAGGGAAGTGGAGTTAAGCTAGATAATTTGTGTGCCAATAAAAAAAAAAAAGGTGAAAAAATTAATTTCCATATACAAAAAGACTTTAGATTTTGTCATCACTGATCTTCATTGAATGAGCTATTCTGTATCTCTGTCCTCTGTGTTGACAGTATGTTTTGAAGAAGCAATGATGCTAAGACTATGCAAGTCATGTGTTCTTTCTTCTGACATTGTGTTGCTTTTCTGATTGTCTGCTACTTTGGCACTTCGCAGGTTTTAAATTGACTCTAGAGCTGTGGTTTACTCGAGTAATGTCACAAGGAAAATTTATTCAATCACAGATTGTGCCTTAGCACGTGAATCTGTTGTTCTTTCCCCTTGTCCTCTCATATGTACTTTGCTCCAGAATTACCTTAGTAACTTGCATTTTGTTTTGAAACTTGTTTCCTACTTTTTTCCTCACCAAGTCCCAAGTGCATGCCTTTCTATTTTTAGTAGCTGTGTTTTGCTAAAATAAGTGTGAGAAGTGGCAAGGATACCTGGCTCAGAGAGCAGAGTTTGGACTTCTATCTTAACTAGAAAGAACAATCCACAGCAGGTTATGAAGGAACTGTTGAGCGCATTTAAGCCTTACAAATACGTAACAGGCAAGAAGGTGGTGGCTAACAAAGAGGAAGGTGAAGGCACCTGTTGGAGCATTCCTGAGCCACCCAATACCACACATCTTCCTGCAAATTGGTGCTGGTGATTTGAGCTTTTGTGGTTCTCTGCCATCAGTTTTCCCATTTACCCCAACGCTGTGATGTTTTAGTAATGGAAATATCTTCACTGCAGAAGGTGCAAGAAACTAGAACCTGAGCTTACAAGACCAATCCACCCTGAATGGACAATGAAGGGGATTTGTCAGCAGGGAGTAGAGAAGATCAGGAGAATTTAGAAATATGCCAGGCTGTCAGTCTCGGAGAGATACTTCCTTTCATGATACAGGTCATATATGCTAAGGGTAATATTGCAGAGTTGCATTGTCTGTGGAAAAGTGATTAATATCACATGCAGAGTGTTTCATTAACGTTCAGGATGATGTATTAAAGCAGGAGAACAACATAGTTATATTCTTTTTCTTTTTTGTTTTTTTTTTAATGAGTAATGATGAACTGGATGATGAAGAATATGGCTGAGGACTGCAGAAGATAAACAGCCAGCTTGTATTTTGCAGATAGCATTGCTGTTCTGGGAAGCAGGGTAGATGGTTTCTAGAAGATGAGGGACAGACCAGCAATATTGAATGTTTAGAAATAAGGTCACTGGAGAGAAATCTGAGTTTATAAAAACTGGAGATACAGAAATCTTACAGGTGAGAGAAGATGAAGTATCTCAAAATTTTTTGTTGCTTGGGAAAAATGTGATGTAATCAGAAAGACCGTAGAGGGAAGTACAGCGCTTACCAAGTTGAGTTCTACTAATAGTAGTGCAAGAACAAAAATGAAGCATTTAAAGCATGCCACGCTCTTTAGCATGGATGAGAGGTGCTGTGGCAGAGTTTGCTTTTCGACACTTTTGAAAAACTCTGAAAAG
This sequence comes from Psophia crepitans, assembly GCA_013399095.1. NCBI lineage: Eukaryota > Metazoa > Chordata > Aves > Gruiformes > Psophiidae > Psophia > Psophia crepitans. The sequence continues at coordinate 555,682 of VWZZ01004275.1, read as the reverse complement.
CTTGTCGAGTACCTGCATCTCCAGTGTAAATATAAAGAGGAAATTTCACATGCATTAAATGTTTACAGGACCGTATCAGGGGCAATTGAGAGGGTGTAGTGTTATGATCGGTATGAAGGACACATAAATCATGGAACAGGCTTAGCATTGGGTATCAACCCACATAAAAGTAAGAGAGAAGACTTGGAGGAGGAACGCCTGCAGAAGGTTGGACGGGAATGGGTGTCTTGGGAGGAAGGTTGTTGGTTGGCACGAGGAAGAAACCAGTGATCATAGCCAAGAGCATTCAGTCTGGCGCAGTGGAAGATAAAAAAATCTGTTCTCCAAAGTTGCCCTAACTTTGTTTTTAACCAAATTATTATCAATGCTAGCAGTTCAAGCTGCTGCTGTTTCATTGTTCCAGGTACCTTAGACTTGTAGGTGACAAATACTGGGACCTTTGGGGTCTTACTCTTGGTGTTCATTGTTGGTATTTTACTGCTAGTCTTTAAATCTATTTGATGAATAGTCAAAACTACTGGTGCATTTAGTAGACAACACTTAGCTCAAAAATCATTGAATTTGCCATACATCTGAAGAATGAATAAATAATCAGTAAAATGTGAGTTTTAAGAGCATCTGAAAAGGACTGATTAAGATTAGCTTTCGTCAACATTATAATTTTATTTTGTAAGCTTTTTTTAAGGCTTTGTTTATTGGATGATTTAAATATTTAGTAAATAGATTTCTTTTGAAATTAATGAAGAAGCACAAGAGGGAATTTTATATACCAAAAATGTTAGCTATGAGACTCTATTATGTCAGTTAGGGATTTTGTATGAAATATATGGGGGGGAAATTTTCATACTTTAGCCTTTTCTCATTAAAAAGCTTTATCAAAAACAGCTTGATTTGATTTTAACAGGAAACCACTAATTGGCATTTGGTAAAAGTTGTTCCCACACGGGGAGGAGTACCCCTATGAAACTGTTATTTTTCAATTAATTATCACTTTGAGAATTGCTGAGAAACAAGCAAATGTGTTAGACATTTTCCCTGACAACCTAAATATTCCTGTAAAATGCACTTTGGAACTCAGCTTTCTTTTGTCACTTTTGTCCTCCATATCTTCATGAATGTGTAGCCTGAAGCTTGGCACAGCTAAAAAAGGGATTAATTCCCTCTGTCTCTTACACAGACCCTCCCAGGTATCTTCCCTTCTTGATTGTTGTGGACATCACTGTCTCACTCATCAGACAAGTAGGCAACCTGAGCTTCATCACTGAGTCAGACCTCAAAACACGCAAGATTTGATCTGGGCGTTCACCTTAGTTTTTCTGAGAGGCGACTGTGATGGCTTCCCTACAGTCTTTGCAAGGCTGCTTCGTTTTATCTGTGCTACGAAGGCCATCCCCGCGAGCAGATCTCCATGGCTGTGGATCGACAGTCCTGAATCCTGCGTGCAAAAGCCAGCACACTGCAGACGAGCTGTGGCTGTTCCGTGAGATGTGTGCAAGCGCTGTCGTGAGGTGCCACCTCCCTGTAGGTGTTTGTATTTCACTGCTTGATATCTAGCCATAAGTATAATCATAAGGAAATGCAGAATTCTCATTAAAATATGGTAAGATTTCTCATTAAGCAGGTGCTTAATGACTTGAAATAGCATTCTCCAAAAGTACCTGTGAATGGTTTGCTGTCACACTGGAAGGGCATCTGAAGTAGGGTCTGATTGAAGGTCAGTTCTGGGTCTACAGTTTTACTAATTACTTGCATAACAAAGTAGAAAATAAATACCTACATCTACAGATTTGGAAATTCTCCTCTGTGGCCAGAATTAGAATTCAAAAGTCTCTTTACTTCTAGTGTCTGAAACCAACATGGTGGCATTTTGAGTAAAGTGCAGAGGGTTATGTTGAGAAGGGCAAGTTGAGGTGTGCAAGAATGAAATACCAGTGAGCAGCTGGTTAGAGACTGCCGTGAAGAAGGAAGCACAGTTGCACAATGATTGTACATTAAATGTAGAGTCAGCAATGTAAAACTGCTGCAAAAATAGGCAAGTCTCGTTTGATACTAAAATATTTTTGTGTTCTTGTCAGAGCTGGCAAGTGTGGGCCTGATGATTGCGTCTGGTTTCCTGCACTGCTGGTCAGGGTGGTAGGGATGGGGCAGCCTTATGAAATCGTCACTGAGGTTCCTGTGCCGGTTGGTAGGATTAGCAGTACCTATGTCCTTCCTGATGGACTTATCTCTCATCTCTTCTTGAAGATCTCCAGTTTGGAAGTGTCTGTTGTGTCCCTTGATAACCTATTCCGTGTTTTTGATGGACCTTTACGTTTAGAGAGGTTTCCTTAACATGTAAACTGAATCTTCCTTCATGAAATTTCATATCATGTGCCTGAAGAAAGGTGTATACAGACTAGAGACCACCCAAGGAAGAATGAGGATAGTAAGAAGCTTAGAAAAAAACCATAAATCTGTAAGCAAGAGCTGAAGAAACTCGATTTATTTTAGTGTAGAGGAGAGAAACATATTAAGAAGGTCATGATCCCAGTCTTTCAACACAAAAAATGGTGTAAAAGAGGAGACAGGAATAGTAAGTTGTTCTTTATGGCCACTGGAGGAATGGTGAAGAGAAATCAACTTTACTGCAGGAAAAAAATGCCATATAGGAGATATTGGGGGGAAAATGAGTGGTTAGATGGAGGAAGATGGGGAATATTGTGGAATTCCCTTTACTGCAGATTAATAACATGCTGGGATGAGCAAAGTATAGTTGATCCTGCTCAAAGCAAGAGGATAAACTGCTTCACATATATTGTTTCTCTGCTTTACAGTGCTGTACTGGAGCAGCATTGCACTACACTGTATATTAGAATCTGTTCCAAGCAAAACAAAATGCAAACACTTCCAAAATTGTCATATAAGTAAGCAAAGTAATAAGCAGAAAATATTTACCTAGTTACAGTCCGTTTTATTAGTAGTTTAAATCCATCTAGAATAAAGAACCAAAATATGTTTAAATGAACACAGTGAAAATAGCATACAGTTATGTAGATTAAAATGTGCTTTTTATTCATCTGTGCTATACTTCCTTTTTTGGTATACTGTGTGTGAACCAAGAACAAGAATTGCATTTAGGGATGTGCCTGGATCATTGCAGGGTCTGACCGAAGGCAAATAAGATGTGACATACATAGATCAGACTTCATGCATGTTTATTCCTTGTCTTTAAGTTGTCCAGTCCTGTCAGATTACAGTGTTAGTTATTAATTAGTAAGCAGTTGTGAATGATGTTGTCAATGCAAAAGTATGTCGTCATTTCAGTTATGCCTACCGTTTCATTCTACTGAATTCAATCGTTGGCTTCATAGAATTGCGGAATGGTTTGGGTTGGAAGGGACCTCAAAGATCATCTAGCTCCAACCCCCCTGCCATGGGCAGGGACACCCTCCACTAGACCAGGTTGCCCAAAGCCCCATCCAGCCTGGCCTTGAACACTGCCAGGGATGAGGCCTTCACAGCTTCTCTGGGCAACCTGTTCCAGTGCCTCACCACCCTCACAGGAAAGAATTCTCCAGTAAAAGCTTGCTTCTGATGGTGGAGAATAAGAAATTAGGAAATTTTCGTTGCTTTGTTAATTAAACTACACTGATTCCCTAGGCTCGTGGCAAGTGATACCATTTTCTATCACTTTCTGTCTCCTCTAGGTCACAGCTGTCAGAAACAGAGTTTAAAATTTATTTTGCTGTGTGACGGCAGGACCTTTAATTTTCTTCCTCACCAGCTGCAGTCTTCCTTTCTGTATATTTAGAGAAACTACTTGGTCTCTTCAGCATATCCCACATGCCACTGCAGAAATTGCCCTTGAATGGTTACAAGAGCAAAGTCCTCTTGGTAGTGTGTCTTACATGATAATCTTCTGCTTTCCTTTCAAGTCCCTGTACAGCTTGTCCCCTGCTTCAGTAGTTACTTTTCATTTGCTTCCTCCTCTTGGTCTGTCCTGTCAAACCAGTGACTTGTCCACTTATCTGTGTGTCTCCCAGATTCGCACCTCGCCCTTCCTCCTACACATGGACCAATGATTGGTGTCACACTTAGAAGTTCTTCATCTACCGCAGCTCTACCTGAAAAGCAGTGGTTTGCTTCCCAAAGTGGGTAGTTGGTTAAGGGAAGCTTTAGGGTACTGTCTTGGTTGTCCCCTTGTTTCCTGAAGAGCAAAAGGTGTATGTCTGAATGCACTTTGTAGAGCGAATGGGATGACTCTTGCTTGCATTGCTGCTTTTCTTTAATCCTGTGCATGTGTGTGTATATATATAAAATGTCTGTATTATTATCTAGAAATTTCTCAGCAAAATCTCATACCCATTGTGCTAGACACTTATGTGAAAAAATGTCTGTACCAAGATAGCTCAAAATTTTCATATATGTCAAGATACAACAGATTTGGGGGAAGGGAAACACTATTTGTGGTAGCAGTAAAATAGCTAATGAGAACAGATGTCAGATCACTGAAGTAAGTGAGGGAAAGGCACCAGGCAGACATGATGCAAAGATTCAGAGCAGGCAAAAGTGGCTTTTTTATGGAGCATTTGTCTATACAAAGGTGGAAGCACATAGCGAAGTGTGTGTGCTTAGTGAGGCCCCAGAGAAGAGTCTACCCAAAGGCTGCCTCAAGGGGAGGATTGGCAGCTTGATCCTTTGGTGACTCTGGTGCAGCAAGATGCCGTGGATTGCTTTGGGAGAGCAGAGGCAGCGGCAGTGGAGGAGGGTGTGGGAAAGCCCACGAGCATTTGGCATGGGTTGAAAGGGACAAAGCCGACAGCTGTTGACGTTGGGAAGGAGACGGGTGGTGGTAGCTCAGGTGCAGAGCTCAAGCAGTGGGGTTGGGACCTGGGTGGAGGAGCTCATGTATTTTAAATGCAGGTGTATGCTGGCATAGCGGACAAAGGCGGCACGATTAAAGTTGGTCAGAGTGTGTTTGTTTTGCAGCGTACTGTCTACCTTCAGACTGCCTAGATCACTGGTAGTACTATGTACTTTGAAATAACCCGAAATTATACCTTGTTTAAAGTGTGTATTGTGATATTTTTGTTTTTCTCCCTTTGTCTTTTACATATATTTACTCAAATTGCCACTTTCTCTTCTCCTTTACCTCTGTTTTAAACCTCCCATCAATTTCTGTGTTCTGTGCTGTGTCCACTTAGATTTCCCCTTTCCTTCTGCTGGTGTTCTCTGCTTTACAGTAGAGGTAGCGTATGTTCTTACAATGTGTTTTTGATACCACTTACTGATTCAAATGTTGTGCAATATGGAATGAATAAAGACCTGTTGGGTCAGGATCAGTTTAGTGTTGGTTCTGGCCGAGCTTTACCTATGTGATAAATAGAGCTCTTAGTTGTCTATACAATGCCTTTACCTATGGAGAAAATAATTGAGTTTTGATAGGCAGCAAGGCAAACGTTGAATATCATCTTTTTAAAATAAAATCTGATTCCAGGGGATTTTCATTGCAACTCACTCTACATAGAACTATGGATAATTTTCTAAACTTCAGATTTCGCTTTCGAGCACTGGATGCCAGCATGAATTTGCAGAGCATTTTAGATTGTTCATTTACTAAATTTGAAATCTGATTCAATTCTGCAAACAAGATATTACTCTGTTATAAAATTGCTGAGTTAAATCATAATATTTATGGGTTCTTTTATCTGCTATTGATAGCATTTTATGCTTTGGCATTTCTGGATCCCATTTTTTTAACAATAATGTTGATGAAAATTATTAATTTTGATTCTGTGAAAAATAGTTATGAGACATGTGGCTGTGTGGAGTCCGTAGCTTGTGTGTATTCCATGGGGACAAAAGTAGTATAGATTAGCTCTCCTTAGACCCAACCTGTATAGCATGTGTAAGTTTACCATGGCATTTTTTTAAAGTGTATAGCAGCTTACCTGTCTCGTACCTACACTAAAACCTCAAACTTAATCTTTGAAAATCAAGAATGCCATAGATTTGTAGAGAATGTTCATATTAATTTCTACTCAGAAAGCAATTTGCAGTAGGGTCACATGCAGTTAATGTCCGGTTATTTGACCTAGATCAGCATTCACTGCTGCAGATGACCAGAAGCCTGTTCAGTGTTTTACAGATGGCACAAAAACTCACGATCCCGAAATCGCTGGCCTCTCTGTTTCGGCTTTGTGACATGAGTCTCACGGATGAAAGGTCAATACTTAAGGAACCAGTTGCCCAAATCTGAATTCACCCCACTCTCCTGCCAGTAGCTGTTTTCAAACTATTAAGTCCTATCTTTTTGCTAGATCATAAGGCTGAGGCTGCAGTAAGGGGAGAAAGATACTAATTTGGCTTAGTCTTAACAGTGCTCAAGACTGTTAAACTGGTTTTAATATGGCATCTCAGCCTTCCTCAGAGCATCTGCAGCAATGCCATCGTCCCTTTCTAGGCAGGTGGGACTGGCACTGGGGGTGATAGATCAGCAAGCTGGTATTCACAGCCTGCTCTCGTTGGGAGTCTTCCGAGCACGTGGAGCAACATGTGGTTTTGCAGAATTTGCAGCCTTTTCTTTGAACATGTTGGACACAGGCCTGCTCATATTAAATCCAGATAAAAAATGTTGCCTATTGCTTCCAGAGGAACAGGGACTGCTATTTGTGGTCAGACTTGTAGCTTATTTATTCATCTGTTATGCTGTAATTTATTGTTAGAGCTATAGAGGAGGTCTGTTGGATGTGCCTTTTTGAAGTCCAACTTTATGTGACTTTTCAGATGCTTTACCTTATCTTTTATTATTTTTATTGCAACGTACAAGACCTTGTAAAATACTTATTCAATAGAAATCATGTCAGATATTTGAGGTGTTAACCTCAAATACATCTGCAATGTCTTTCACTATTGTTTGTTTTTCCTTAACTATTATTGTATCTCAGATGATTTAAAAATGCAAGGTTTATAACATGATATGCTGGCTGCAATAATGCTGAACAGGAGGGACAAGAATTAGAGATAATATGCAGTGGTTTTGCAGCCATTTGGATGAAAGTCTTGTCCTAACCCCAAAGAGGCTTCAGACTTCAACTTTGCCATGTCAAGAGCCCCATATGTGCCACATCCCCTGGTCTGCGTGGAGAGCCTGTGACTTCTTGAACATTTCCACGCGACAGTCCTGATGAGCGTGGCTTTTACCCACTGGTTCAGAGGTGGCTTTGTCGCTTTTATAGTTGGTATTGCCTTTCGAGTGCAAATGTGAAAAACAGCTTCAAAAGACCGACTCGGAGTACGTGCTGCTCAGAGTTTGTATTTAATCTTTAGTTGTTGGTTTCTGTGGGAGTTACCAAACCAGTTGAGCTACAGCACTGGCATGAAGCCAGATGAAAAATACAGTTTTCTTCACTGTAAACATGACTGTCAAGCAGTAATGTTTTTCTCAGCTTCATTTTAAAGGCATTATAATGGAAGAAAATGAAACTAAAACACATTTTTATGCCAGTATTATACATGGAAGAATGCTATTTCTTTTTTCTTTTAATGAAATACTCTTACAGACTAGAACATACAAAGCTATGTCTTAAATATGTAATCAATTATCTGTGTTTCTAGATACTTGGTGGAGTCGGTAAACCAATACATTTCTTATTCTGGTGAGAATGCATATTTTTTTGCCTCTGCAAACATGAAAAATAAGTAAAGTTCTTTATTTTTAGTCCTGTTTTGATAACAGGAAAAAAAAATAGTGCCTGATAAAACTTAATGAATAATAACAGCAAACCCTAATCTCTATCCACTCCTTCAGGCTTATTTTTAAACTCTTTTTTTCAGTTGCCAGTAGCTCTGTTAACTCATCATCAGGTATTCTGCTGAACTTGGCCGTCCTTGCTTTGCTTTTGGGATTTATTTTGTTGAAAAAATGTCTAAGTTCAGCTCTGCCTTTCTAAGATAAACGCAAACTATATTTAATGCTCATAGTGATTTCACCAGGACGTCGTCATGTAGGTGCAACTGCACCAAATGGGAAATAACAGTGTTTTCACTTACTTTTCAGAACTAAATTTATCAGACTTGTCTACTTTGCCTGTAACTCCCTCCGTTTTATTTTGCAGAGTGAGGGAAAAGCTTGGTTAACAAAATGTCTGATCAGCTGCTGCTTTGTAAAATGGGTTTTTAGGTACTAGGAACGGAAATTGCATCTTGAAGAATGGATGTCAGCATCATGTAACTTGATGCACTGGAGAATGAAAAATCCTTCAGTTGTACTTCATTGTTTGAATGAGCTTTTTTTTTGTAGAGTTTTATAATAGAAGAGTAAGAAATAGGATTGGAAGGGACTTGTGTAAGGGTCATCTTGTCTGTCCTGTCTCTTGAGACAGAATCAGCTGCAGTGAAACCTTTCCTGACAGATACTTCTCTCGCCTCTTCCTTGTAAGCTCAAACGACAGCAATTCCCATGTTTCTGTAATCTGTGCTAATGCTGCAGGTTATTAGGAAGTTTTTGTTAAGTATGTGTGGACAGTTGAACAACAGTATTTTAAACTAAATTTTATTAGGACTGGCACATTTTTATTTGCATATCTAATGCTTTTATTAAAAAATTCAAGCCACCTCACTTGGTCTGGATGTTTGCAGGCATAGAGAAATTAAGCAGTTGTTGAAAGCAGGCATATATGTTCTGGGTGAATTAATAGAATCAATGAAACGGTGTCCAGCTCTCCGAATGAAAGGTGATGAAGGCTACCTGAAGATCTCAATTTCTCGGTAGAGCTCCTGCATGACTTTGCTGAAAAATCAGCCAGGGAAAGATTCTTCTTTCATTGTGTGATGGAAACAACACCAAACTGATGTTCAGATTTTGCACTTGCTGCTTGGCGCAGTACGTGCTGCAGTAGTAAGGAATTGTATTGAGGTTTTGAAGATGATAGTCAAGGAGCAGCTGTTTGACTGGGCACCTTCAAGGTCATGTGTGTGAGTGGTAACATCGCTGTTTTCTGTGGTCATGTCCCATGTTTACCCTAACAAATAAGCTTTTCTTTCGGGTCTTGGGATGCGCCAGCTTCTCAGAGTTCAAGGTACTGTCCCAGTAAGGAAGTGTTGAAAACAACAGGCTATTGTTGTGGTTGAGCATGCATTGTCCTGGACCCTGGGCGTCTGTATCCTGCCTCGCCAGTGCTAGGAGCTCAGTCACAGCTGCTTACTCTGGGCAGGCAGCCCCAATTTCAAGGAAACAGTAAAACACTAATGGCTGCTGTTGCCAGCAATGGTCGCAGGGCAACAGCAGCTCTGCTGTTGCGACGGGTTTTCTTAGCACGTGGGTTTTAAGGAGTTTGTGGAAGAGTAATGAGGTGGTTCTGTGCATCTTTGTGGGGAGTTTTCTGCACCATAATAAGTGGAGTAGGAAGAAGCACACAGAGCAAGCTTTGAAAACTTCCCAGGAGGCAGAGGCACAGCATGCTACGCTGGAGTGGAAGTGAACGTTTTGATAATGGAGAAGAGGGGAGGGGCGAGATGGAGGTTGGCCAGAAAGGATCCTGAAGCTGCAGAAAAGGCGCTATATTTAAGGAAAGATAGGGAGGGGAACTGATGACAGGGGAAGAAATTTGAGGAGATAGTCTTGGAACAGGGCATGGACTAAGAAGGACATTTGCAGTAGTATTATAAGTAGGAGTGAGATAGAGTTGTATTTACTGATGCCAGTAAGAGAGGTATGTTGCAATAATCAAGAGACAGGAAGATAAAAGTCCAGACAAGGGTTTTAGCTGTGTACAGATAGATAACAAAGACTATCTTTGAGAGAAGTTACTCTGAAAGAGCTGTGGACATTGAAATTTAGTTCATTATTTATTGATTTTAAAGATTATTTTAGTTACATTTTCCTATCATGAAAAAGAGGGGTAAAAGGCTTTTGACTTGCTATCATGTGTGGGTTTTTTAACTTAACTGTCTTGCTTTTTATTTCCTGTTCTTTCCTCAGACTGCAAGATCATCTTGCTGGGACAGGAGTAGGGCTTTCTGCCTGTTTACATGTCTGCTTCACGTGGCAAAGTTGGGAAGGCGCCCCACAAGAATGGCTGGTGTCTCTGCAAAGAGTGGAAGCACATTAGCGTTGCTGTCTTCTAAGAATGCTTAGTAAAGAAAAGTAGGGAGGGCAGCATTAAGGGCAAAAAAAGAATACGAAAAAAAAGGAAGGCAAATCCTTATTAAAATGTTGATAGCAGTGAGAAAGGTGTTATGTCAGGCTCAGTGTTTTTCACTGGTTAAATATTTTTAGCATTATTTCAGAACTACTCAAGGGGACAAAGCTCTTAGGGAAGTATCAAAGCAGCAAAAGCAAAGGGATTTGACTAGCTTAGACTGTTCAAAATAGATTGATTGTGTTTCAAGTTGAGGTGTGGCCAGGGTGGGCACTAGGGCTCAAAAGCTTAGGAGGTCTCCAGGTCTGCTAATTTGAGGCATTGCCATGGAGGTTTCTTTTAATGACCAAATGCAATGGAGAAGATGAATTGCAGACTTGTAGGTGATAAGTGATTCGTTTAAGCTACAAAACAAACTTCTGAAATGTTTAATTGGCACCGACCACAGTAACTAGGATGTTTTATGCATCTTTGTGCAGATGCTATGTATCTATCTATGCATGACAGATGCTGGACATTCTGTTACTTATAAAAGCATCAAGTAAAGCAGTGAAAATGAGATTTTATGTGTCTTTCAGTCCTTTTTCCAGTGTAATGATGCTGCAGGCAGTGAGGTATTTCTTAAGGTCCTGCACCTGCCTCACTTGGGAACTTTGAGATGACACTTCTGCTTCCTTTTTCTATAAAGCTAGGGTTACGGTGGTTTTCTGTACTGACTTGGTTCTTGTGATGCTTGTCTTCGCAGCCCGGAAGTCCAAAAAGTTGGGGAAATTGAAAGGGATGCACGAGGAGCAGCCACAGCAGCGACAGCAGCCACCACCCCAGAGCCCCGAGGAAGGGACGACATACATCGCGCCCGTGACTGAGCCCTCTGTAAACACAGCACTTGTCCCCCACATGTCCACTATCTCACCAGCACTTACTCCCTCTCCTGTTAAGATCCTTGAAAGCATTGAACCAGAGATTGTGTATGCGGGATATGACAGTTCGAAGCCAGACACAGCAGAATACCTGCTTTCCACCTTAAACCGCCTGGCTGGCAAGCAGATGATTCAGGTGGTGAAGTGGGCAAAGATACTTCCAGGTAGGACCACAAGGCATTTGGTGAAATTTCTCTTCACTGTTTCTTTTAGCTTAATGAACTATTCACTTGACAAATTGCATCTTTAATCTGTGGGCCGTGTTGAAAGCCCTCACAGGGGGTGTGAGATGAGCATCTGAGAGAAGATTATTGGGTTTTTTGATTTATGTAATGTTTGTTTCGTATGTCTGTGATCGATATTTAAAAAGCTTTCATTTTGAATAATAGCCTCTTAAGAAGAAAACGTGTTTTGTCACTGGAATGAAAAATTACAGTTTTGTTTTTTTTTTTCAGAAGTACACTTTGTGGGAGTGTTGCTCTTGCTTGTTAATACTAGAAAAATAATGAGCCACGTATTCAGTGCTGGTTTGGCCAAGCCTTGTAGAGCACAATGTAGTTCATGGGTATTTTCTGATTTGATCTCTAGGATTTAGAAACTTGCCTCTCGAGGACCAAATTACTTTAATTCAGTATTCATGGATGTGTCTGTCATCATTTGCCTTGAGTTGGAGATCGTACAAACATACAAACAGCCAGTTCCTCTATTTTGCTCCAGACCTGATCTTCGATGAGTAAGTATTCCTCAGTGGTCCTTTCCGGTGTTTGCTCTCTCTGTTTGCTTTTCCGGTATACTTGCAGGCTAAGAAAATTTCAGATAATTCCAGCTTAAAAAGTAGCTTAGATTATTACTTTTTTTCAGTGACTCAGTTTTCAATTGATGAAGCTTTGATACTGCCATCCGCTTCTCCTTATATATATGGATGTGTTCTCAAGCTAGAACCATCCTGCTGGCTTGAAATATGACTGATACATGACCAAGATTTATATAAAAAAATATTTTTTGGTATCTACTTGAGCTTGGAAAAATATCAAACTTCTAGGAAATGCGAATGTTTAAATTGCCAGTTTTTTCCAGAGCAGTCATATAATGGTGCTTTTGTTAACAATATACAGCTGTTCAATGCATTTTCTTGACAGTCTTAATTACCCTTCTTTGCAACCATGAAAGAAGCCAAAATGTTTTTTCAGTAATGAAACATAACTTCTTTTATGATGCATTCAAACAAAAAGAAGGATCAACCAAGGAACCATTCCTTCTGAGTATGTGCATTCCTTCACATTTTGTGTTTTAGTGCTTTGCTTTTGATGAGTATAATTTAATTTCTGTTCCATTTGCCTAGTGTTTATTTCCAAGACAGTAAAGTCAAAATTCCAGCAAATACACAGGCAGTCAAACTGGGATCATGTCGTATGTTTATCCCAGAAGGTTTGGAGTTTTTTCCTAGAGGTAAAAATGGGACATAATCAATAGGATAATGGGCGCCCTTGAAGGGCAGAGGGGAGGGAGGGAAAATAATGAACAAAAAATAACTTACTGCTCAATCTCCTGAAGCATTCTGAAATGTTTTTCTTGGAGAAGATGCTTTGTCACTGTCCATCTTAGTAGTCTTTCTTTGATTTAGGAATTCCTAAATAATTAATGCATATGAGATTGGTCGCAAAGTAGTGAGCAATATCAAAGGAGGATGGTTCTTTTTTTTAAGAGGAGGAATTGGTGATTTCACTGCATGTGGTTGAAAATGTAGTGTCAGCCATTTTCCTTGTTGAAAGCACCTCCACTGTGACTTGACATTAGAGAATTACCATAGAAAAAGTATCTGTAGCTAAAGCTAAGGGAAAATGTGAACTTTGAAGAGTTTAGATCTCCTGGGGAAATATAAACTAAAACTTCAAACACAGAAGCAGCTTTCCCTCATCTGAAGAAAGTCAGCTGGGGGGTCAAAATTTATTGGACAGCAAAATCAATCCTGCTTGCAAATAAAAGTGTATGTGCATTGCTAGCATTCTTGATACTGTAGCTAGAAGCAGCTTCTAGAAGTCGAGATCAATTGTGAATTTTATGCTGCAAGACTTGAAGGTAGGTGCCTGCAGAATTATACTGAGGTTGGAATCCAGTTGGGAAAAGGAGTGCAATGTCATGGAGTGCAAAATAAAAACAGATATGTAAGATAATGGTCTGGTCTTCTACGTGTTTAACAGTGTATTCACTGCATAGCTACCAAAGGTAGCAGAAGGTAGATCTTTCTAAAGAGAAGAAAAACAAATTACCAGGAGCTGTGTTGAACTGTGAAATGTGAGACTTTTGAGGTAGCTAATCAGGGCCAGAAATCTCCTTGGAGGTATAAGGGTATGAGTTCAGTTTTTACTCCAGAATGGTAGTGGACACATCTCTGGAACTAGAAGGTTTTTCTCACTTTCCTTGTGTTTCATACTCAGTGGGAATCATGGGAGACATTTTTTCCAAGTTTCTCACATCACTACTCAAGGTGGTAGTTGTGAGACTGCATATGAGTCTGAGTTTTGGACTCCCTGGCACAGGAAAGTTGTGAAACTGCAGAGAGCCCTGCGGAAGTTGGCCAAAGTGGTCACGGGCTGATTGGGATGGCAAGGAAGCTGGGCTCGTGCGGGCAGCCAAAGACTGTCCTGGGTGGGTGGGGTTTGGTTGCAAACTTCAGCTTCCTCATGAGTTGCGGTAGAAAAAACAGAGTCAGACTCTTCATGGAGGTACCCACTGGAGGTATGAGAGGCTGCGATCGCAAATCTAGGACAACAAACTGCCTCCTGGGCAACAGGAGTAGTTGTTTCATAATGAGACAGTGAAATAGCAGAGCAGGTGCCCATAAAGACCCTGGAATCTCTTGTCTTTTGAGGATGTCCAAACCTTGACTGGGCAAAGCCCCAAGCAGCCTGCTCCAACTTTGACATTAACACTGCTGCAAGCAGGGTGTTGGACTTGAGACCTCCAGTGGTTCCTCTCAGGCTAAATTGGTTTGTGATTCCAAGTTCAAGAGATGCAGTACTTTTCCCAGTTTTGACTTAGGATCAGATGTGAATTACTGGAATTGTACCAGTCAGTGTAGAAAGCATTCAGATAAGCACAAAACACGTATTCCTCTCTCTGAAAATACACTGCTTTGATGCTTTGCTCTGGAGTTGCTGACGGCTGATCTTACCTTTACTTTCTGAGTACCATGAACTTGGAAATGTGGTGTGTAGTTATAAACATGGGCACTCATTTCTGTGCCACAAGGTTTATTAAACCTCCCTATGGTTCACTTGGTGCGACTTTTTGAGTGTTTTACTGTCGTTGGCATTTTAGGATGTGTATTAGTTGATGCAGAATGAAAGAGAGAGCCTTTAAAATTACTTTTCCTCCTTCTGGCTTGAGGGTGTTATGTTCCTGTTATCACCTGACCAAGATTTTGTTGATATTTCTTCATATTGTGTCTGGAGAGGTCATTTCCCATCTCTAAGCAAGAGTTAGGAAGGTCCCTGGCCAGTAGGATGCACCCGGTGCCCCAGAGGGTTCAGCATTTTCTTCAATGAACAGTTAAAAAAGAGTGAAAGTAGAGGTTGGCATTAGCAGAATTGTTGCTTTGTTTTATGTTAAATGAATTTTCCGTTTACTCTTAACTGCTGTGAATAAAAGGAAGTCGTAATGTTTCTGGAAGGCCATGATATATGGTCTTGTTTTCTTTCTTCTTCTGAAGGCCTGTAAACAAGACGAATAATGAATGAGGATCTCTTTTGTTAATAGCTGTTAAATGTACCTTTGATTGTATAAATGCAGTGCAAAATGCCCCCCACTAATAGGTTGTTTGGTTTCCTGTTAGGCTTATGGAAGCCTGGAAGCATTTGTCCACCTTTTATTTAGTTACATATCTAATTAAGTGTATTGTTTGTCTTTATGGATCGTGTCTATATTCCATTGCTTTAATTGGTCTTAGGTAAATGCAAAGATGTGAACTGAGGGATGAGAAAATGGCTGCTCAGCCTGTTACAGAAATGCCCAAAAACAGCCTGAAAAGAAGCATAAAATATATCAGTATATTTTATGGAGTGTGTGTGTGTGTGTAAGTTACAGTATGTGGGCGTTTTTTAAATCCATTTCTTTTGTAACATAGTAGTTGTAATCAAAACTGTTACATATATATAGCTTTAGTTTTAATCCATAGTAAATCCTTAAAAAGACTATCACATATATGACACCACATAATTCCTATTACAGGTAAACACTCTTAAAGAATGACTGTTGGGTATGTAACAACACTGAAAAGGTGTTGCAATAATGTTCTTATGGCTGCAACCTCAAATCCCAGAAGTTGCAAAATTCCAAAATTAAGGTGGTCTGTGAAATGGTAGTTTGAGCCGTTTGAGTACATGCTTTAAAGTCTGTATCCATAACCAAACCTTTAAGTTACGTTATCCCGTAATGTTTTTCTTGTGTGTCTCCTTTTTGTATTGATCAGGTGGGATGAGTGAAAGGATGATACAGGATTACGTAGTGAGAGACTTGGGTTTTTGCTTCATTTGTTGCCGGCGAAGAAGCCTTACCTTGAATAGATGTAGGGATTTGGGAGAACAGAAAGATATTAATGAGGAAGATTTTCTGAAGACATGGCAAAAGACTGTCCCTGATTTAAGACCTAAGCTCTGAGACATTTCAGGTTCCTAATGCAAAGTAACAGAAATCCCACCAAAAAAAAAGGCTGTTTAACTAGAGGGAGGGAGAAATTTCTTGTAAGACTTAACCAAAGACTTCAGCAGAAATTTTCTCATCTGATTCAACCTGAGGCAGGCATATGCACGGACACTTTAAGTCCAGAGCATTAAACTGGTAAAATTATACACAACTGAAAGCAGGAAACTGAGTGATGCCACTTGGAATAGGAGCAAGAACAAAGCAAGGGATATAGCAAAGTACAATGTTTTTCAGCGCTAGCTTGTTTGCAGGGATTTTGTCTGAAGCTGTGCAAAATGAACTGTTTGCTACAGGGAACAGCCTAAAATATAATTTTTAAGATGTGGTACTGGAAGGTAGGGAAGTTAGTTTCAAATTCCCTTGGTCTCTCCCTCACTGGATGAATTAATCATTGAACCAATACGTAAAATGACTCTTTCTCTGGCTGTGTCCTTTTGAAGGAAAAGTCCCCAACATTTTTTAAAAGAGATGGCATGACAGTTTGGGTCCTAGAAGAAATCTGATTATCTGAATCTTTCAATAGTAGGAGTTCATGTGTTTGCAGTGCAGAAGTCAGATGCCTAGACCCC
The DNA here is from genome assembly GCA_013399095.1 of Psophia crepitans. Taxonomy (NCBI): domain Eukaryota; kingdom Metazoa; phylum Chordata; class Aves; order Gruiformes; family Psophiidae; genus Psophia; species Psophia crepitans. The sequence continues at coordinate 539,368 of VWZZ01004275.1, read as the reverse complement.
AGAGGAAGGCAAGAGATGCTCCTTGCCTACATTTCTGTGATGGGCTCGGGCAGTTGCTGTCCTGCTGGTGGCTAGTGGTGGTGGCTTCCCAGGTATCTGCTTCCACCCATACATTAAGTCAGGGCTTCAGCTGGCCACCTTTCAGAGGCTTGGGGAGGGATAATAAGTGTTTATGAGACAGCATTGCCAACAGAAACCCAGCAGAAGCCAAGACGTGGTGCAGCAAGGATCCTCGCTCTTCTGACATGGGAAACCAGTGGGAGCTGTGGGATGCGGGCTGCTGTCAGGACCACGGCTTGTGCTCCCAGCACATATTCCCCTCCTAGCTGGAGGCCAGAAACTGCATCCCTCATGGCAAGTTGCCCTGTTTATCCTAAGGAAAGGGGAGCGGTGGCTTTGCATTCCTCCATAGGGCAAAATCCCAGCTGATGACGTTGCTGATGAATATTATAAATCAAGCCATATGTCCTCTTTGGCATAAGTTGATTTCTGTTGGCGTAAAGAAACCAGAGGGCCAGCCCCAATGCTGGCATTCCCCTGCAAATCTCATTTTTTTTCTTTCGATTCTAGGTTTTACGTGATCTCTTTGTCGACTTCTAAATCCTTGGGGACTTTGATGAAGAGACTCAAATTCCAAAATTGTTTACTGTTTTTAGGAAATTTACCCAAAGTATCTTATCATTCCAGCCTTATCTAGCTGTGAAATAGCAATGATGTGGGATACTGAAAGAGTTCAGTAATGCCGAGACATTGTGTTGAGACACTTTAGTACGTTGAAGTACAGCATCAATATTTCAACACTATTTTGCAAATGTACTGAATGACTAATGTGCTGTGTGTTTTCTTGCTGCTTTGATTTTTCTTGGTTTGTCATCTGCAGCATAAAGAATAAATCATAGGTGCGTAAATGTGCGGGTTCTGAATTTCCTGCTCCTTGTACTTTCTTCTGTCATCGTATTTTCAGAGATTTTTACACTAGTCAAGGACCTGAGGGTTTGCCTGATAAAAACAACACTAGGCGTTGCACGAGGTACCCAAATTTACAAAAGTGAACTTGAAAACCAAGTTTAAAAACTGGGGACAGTTTTCACAAGCATTTGGATCAGCAATGTCTTTTTTTTTCCGTCTCTGAAATTACTGTATTACATCATATGCAGCTCAATCCTTAGAGTAAAAAGGTTTCAGTAGAGGCTGCAGTTTATTGAATGTTGCATACAAAACATTAAGAGCAATTGTGACACTACTGACCACTTTCCCAATTTATGGTGCAATATGGATGGCATTTTCATTATAAAATTCAATCATCTACTCCAGATATTTTTAAATAACACAATAATACTATGTGTGTAGTGTAGTTTAACAAACTAACAAAGGTTGCTACAAACTAATATAAATCCTTCATTTAATGTGCACGATTTAAATTTCAGTAAAGTAAAAATGTAGTATTACAAGGATCTTCCATGCTGTGCTTTTGGTAATTGCCCCAAAGGCGTAGTTTTAAAATTTAAAAGCAGAGAAGTTGATATTAGCAATAGGGGAAAAATAAAGAATACTTTTTTCAAATCAGAAAGTTAGCATAGAGCAAATGAGGTAGAGTGAGGCAGAAAACCAGCTTCAGTACGTGGGGTTTTCTGTGAAGTTTCTGTGCTGATGTTGTCATGGGATGTGAATGGGCAGAGGATTTTGTAACATTGAGGAAAGTCATTAAATTAAATTAAGAATTAAGATGTAGCTTGGCTGAATAGCTAAGACTGTATTTAAAATCTGCATTTATTAATTACGTGTATTTTATTAGTAAATAGCATGTTCATTGTCTTTTCATTATGTTCCTAATACCCTCCCATAATTTACTTGTGGAAGCTGGGACCATTAGGGTTTGATGTTGCGTAAGGCAGTGCAGGGATGGAGCTGCTGCTCTGTCCCCTTTCGGTGCTGAAGCCTCCAAGTCTTTCTGGTATTCTGATTTCTATAGTAACAGCAGGAGGGGACATGTAACAACATAAGCCGAATATTTAAGAACAGCAGATTTTTTTTTTAATCTTATATACCTCGGGGTGCAGGTGGGGGTGATTACTTGTATCATCTGTGAATGGTGATAAAGCCAGTAAGTAACTTATTTTATTCTTTAAAAGATTACTTATTACTTTTTCCCCGTTTACATTTTGCAGGATGACGGCTGTTAACCCTTTTGGTTTCTTTTGCAGTCCGTTCATCCTGTAGTGTCTAAATTTAGGTACGTCTTTGTAATCTCTTTCACCTGGCAGTCTCCAAATTCCTCATTTTTAATTAGTATTGCCACAGTGATTGTTGATAAGAGTTGTCAATGTTCATTCTTTGCTAATAAATTGTGTTCGCTAATCGTATTAAAAGGTCAGCAAGCACTCCTTGATACTTCTCCCTGCAATGATTTTTGCTTGCATATATTATTTTGAAGAGCAGTACTGCATTCACACAATCTAAACTGTCAGTGCAGTGAGAACTGGATATCTTTATCAGTAAAATTTGTATATACATTGTATACTAACTTTTTTGTAAAGTGCATCCAGAGAAGTATGTGAAGGGACATTGTTACATACCCACCCCAAAATAGCGCAGACAGAGAAGGAGATTTTGAAGAACTATGGTCATACCTGTACATAATGGATGTAATATGCTTCAGCTAGATTTTCCAAGTCTTATTTTGCTTTTTCTTTGTAACCTGGTCAGCAGCTGGGCAAAGCAATAGATTCAACTTCTTTGCATAGATTTCTAAAGGCTCTGCCTTTTAATGCTTTTATCTCTAAACACTTCTTAAATTTCTAGGGTGTTTTAGTTAAAATTATGAAACTGTAAAGGAAGATGGGGAATAAAGTAGTTTTAAGGAGGTGTGTGAGAATGTGAGAACTGTCAGAAGAAAGGTTTCTCATCCTTTAAACTGGCCAGCTGCAAAGAAAGCATAATATTGGGACAAGGGTAAAATGATACTTTTTCATTCGCCCATTCCAGCAGTCAGTGATTTAGGTACTTTCTAGCAGGAGGTTGCATTCAGACAGTTGTGCTTAATAACCCTTCTGTGTCTGTCTTCTGTGAATTTGCCTAATACCTTTTTGAATACATTTGTAATCTTGACATCTAAAATGTTCTGTGGCAGTTGCTTCTGCAATTTAATTATGCATATTTGTTTGTTGGAGATGTTTCTAAAGCAGGTAGCTGATAATTTAATGGAGTGCCACTTCATCCTTGTGCTTGTAGTAATATAGCGGATATATTCCTTTTCATCCCCTGCATTCTATTTATCACTTACAGATCTCTGTTCCATAGTTTCTTCTAAGAGCTGAAGAATCAGCTAGTCATTGTAATCTCCCCTTGTGTATCAGTTGTTTGCTACCCCTGGCTGTCCTCGTCTCCTCCCTCAGTGCTTTTGCTAGCCCTTTGTATTAATTTTGGGAGGAGACCAGACTGACACACTGTGTTCAGAGCACAGTGGGTTTATGCAGTAGCAAAATTACAATTTTTGTCTTGCTCTCGGCTCTTCTCTCACCCTTTGCTTTTTTTGACCACTAGTAAAGACTGAGCAAGCATTTTGAAAAGACAGAAGTCCCAAAAAACAGTTCAGAGTTACACTTGTTCACTTTATTGTGTGATGTTTGTTAATTTAGGGCTAGTTATTCTGTATGTATGGTGGAAGATGATTATACCGTCTGCGTTGTCTTGCAATTAGTGATTTTCACCTTCCATTTTGTCAGCCAGACACACAGTTTTTTCAGCAGTTTTTCACAGGCAGCTCTTCGTTTCGTCGTCTGGAGTCATCAGCAAGCCCTGTCACTTCCATAGGTCTGATTTTTTTAATTTTTTTTTCTAGATGATGTATGAGCACAGTTTTCAGCCCAGGCCCCAGTACAGAGCTCTGTGAGACTTCCCTGGTAATCTCCATTACTTGTGAGAGATGTCCATTTCTTATTACCCTTGGTCTCCTATTTTTAAGCCGCTAATAATCCATGAAGAGCCCTCCTCCTTATCCCTAAGCTCTCCTTAAGAGCTTTCAGGAGATCTTTTTAATAGCTTTAAAATCCAACTTTGCCATGATTGCAGCCCTGCATACCTCCTGATGCAAAGCGCAGCGTGCAGGAGGTCCTAGGCCAGTAATTACCCATGCTGGCACACCGACAGACGGTACTGCAGCCCATACCCAAGCTGCATGCCCCAGTTTCCGTTGGGTGGAAACCAGGGCAGAGGAGAGGAGAAGAGGGTTGGTGTTTGCTTAGGTCTCACCCCATATGGCTGTGGGATGCAGCTAGACCTGGCATGTGCAAAGCATTTCAGGTGTACAGACGTTGCCCGTATCGACCAGAACATCCTTGTGCTATTGTCGGAGCGCTCTTACCGATTCATGACAGATGACCTCTCTTTGCCAAAGTTGTGCTTTCTCCCATTATCGCAAATTTATTTATCTATACATGCTTCTCTTTCAGTTGTTTTGCTAGATATAGAAACAAGAGGTACTAGCCTCTGGTGTCTTGAGCGCTCCCTCCCCACTCCCAGACCCATTTTAAGAAATCAGTCACGTTTGTCACCTTCCACGCCTTTTATAAGGGCAATTTAAGCAATAGGCTGCGCAGCATACTTAGTAGTTCAGCAATTCTGTATTTAAGTTACTTTACAGCACATGGATGGATGCCATCTGGTCTTGGTGATTTATTACTATTCATTTTATTGGCTTTTTTTTTTTTTTTTTCTAAACCCTCCTCTACTCACACTTCAATCTGAAACTAGTTCTCACACTCGCTTAGTGAAAAGGGAGCCTCGAGTGCAGAGCCTTTCTGGACAACTCTACAGAGAGTACCGATGCAAAGATTTTAACTTTTCTGCTATGGCCTCATCTTTCTCAAACACTTCTTCATCTTGATCATTTGTTGGCCCAGTGGATGTTCTAGCAGGTTTCTGGCTTGTGATGTGTTTGGAAGGGTTTGACTGTTAGTTTTTATGACTTCAGCGTGAAGCCTTGCCCAGTGATTTTACATTTAACTTGGCATATTATGCTCTTTCAGTATTGTCTCAGCATGACTTTGGGACATCCACCAGCCTTTTGGGAAGGTGTCTTTTCACTTCTCTTGAGGTCCTTGGCAGGAAGGGCTAGGGTAGAGAAGCAATTTGTTCTTTTCAAGTGTCTGTCTGAACATGGTGCTGCTTTAATCTTTGTGCACATCAATGAGTTCTTTGGTGGCATCTCCAAATGCCTTTCACATGCATAGTGCTTCCTTTCACTGCTTCTCCTACAGAGTTAAATATTAATCTTCCAGATTAAAAGAAAAGTTAAGAAGTAGTTTCTCTAAACTGGTATGAGAGGAAGGCATGCCGCAGTTGACTTCCAGAAAATGCCAGGCTTTGTACGATAGCTTGAGCAAAGTCAGATTTCTGAGATATTGTTGGCACAAGAGGAGAAACGCTGCTGCATCTGGAATATAGCAGTGATTTTGCTGATGAACACTGCAAGTGACAATGAGCCCTGGCATAACGGATGTATGAAACGATACCTAATGGGCACCTTTTCTGGCTGGTGATACCTTTCTCTGATGAACTTTGAAAGAGTATTTATTGTCATGTGTACATTATCATCGCTTATTATTGAATGCAGTATTGAAAAAGCATTTTGGTAAAGGCATAATTACGTATTTTCTCATTTAAACTGTGATTTTTCTCTTTTGGAATGCAAATGCAAACCAAAAGAGAGTATTTGGTATCAGCGTACTGCTAACTACATAATTAACTGTTAATTCCAGCAGATACTTGGGGGTTTTTGCTATTGATGTGCTTGGGATTTTAGGGTTACATAACCGGGTGATTATTAAGGTGGGTTTCAGCACAAGTTCTTTGTTACTGATTGAGAGCTGAAACTCTCCTTTGGCAATCGTTACCCACAAGCTGTTGCCAGTTCCTTTCTTGATAGGCATATAACAGGAGGACACTTAGCTGAAACTTTACAGCAGTCCTAAATTTCTTAGCATCAGTTCCCTGGGATTGTATTCTCTAGGACTACCAGGAGGACTTTCTTGGGAGAAAACTAATTTTCAGAATTGATGCATCTAAGTTCAGTGTAAAAACTGTCAAGTTTGTATGGCCAGGTGGCTAATGCCACAGAGTACCAGCCACGTCTGTAGATCTGTTTTTATGTGAAATGACCTTCCTTGTCTGACTGTCAGTGTTCAGCATTGGTGGTCTGCAGTCTAATCCCTGTTTTGGCCTGGTTTCAGCAGCTGCCTCTGCCCAGGGTCATTGCTGTAGTGCCAGTGCTCCCAGCTACACACCCATCAGTCTACAGCATCCTAGTCACAGAAGCTTATGGAGTTAAATGTTTTACTTTGGTTAGGATGGGTTTACATGTTCTTGTGGCAGGGTTGGGGGGGAAGATCATTACTGATGTGCTTCTCTTTCAGCATCTTTTAGAGCAGGGAATCTGTTGCTTCTGCATACTGTGCTTCCTTGCAGGGAGCAGCTTGCTCCTGTTGCATGTCAGATTCTGGCAGAAACACAGCAGCAGGGAGGTATCTCCAGGACCCTCGAGGCAATTCCCAGCTGCTGCAGGAGAATCTCACCATAAAACCTCCTTATTTTCAAAGTAGAAGGTAGTGCCAAGGTCTTTTGCTGCTGTGTCAGATGAATATGGCACAGGGTTGGTTTTTTTCCCCATCATCTTGGTAGAAAGCAGAAATGCTGACTGTCCCTAGTGGCTGAAGTCAGGTAGGACAGGGCAGAGGGATTTGGGGGGCAGCAGGAGGAGCCAAGGTGACATTTGGTGGCAGGTCTTGTGGTTTAGCTTTAGGACACGACTGCTGGCACCTGCCTGCCTCTGTATGAAGGAGCGGTAGCTGCATCAGGCAGTTCAGAGGTATCAGCGAAAACAGCCTGGGAACATAGGCGTATGCTGAAAAGCCAGACTGTCACTGGGGCTGAGGCAATGGCACTTTGGTTTTAGTTTGATTTGATTTCTTTCCGTGGGCCTGCTGTGAGGACAGTTTTTTCCAGCAGCATGATAGAGCAGGCAGGCAGGGGCTGTGACGTAACCTGGCAGAGATCCACCATCCCTTGTGTATCATAGAATGGTTTGGGTTGGAAGGGACCTCAAAGATCATCTAGTTCCAACCCCTCTTCCATGGGCAGGGACACCCTTCACTAGCCCAGGTTGCCCAGGTGTAGGTGGCAGGGTGGTCATTTGAGGCTGTCACCTTTTTGCTGCCTCTAGGGTAACACTTTCCTGGATAACCCAGCTAATTCCCAGCCTGTGTGTAACCAACTGCCGGGTAATAGTTGAATCCTCTTTCCCTAAGCAGTAAAGGATAGAGCATCTGCTGCCTTATCAGTTGGAGGAGGAGGTCACTGGTGGTGCTGAAGATGGGGTATTTATTTCTGCTGGCTTACTGACAAGTTAAAGAAAGGAAAAATGGGCATGACCCAAATGTCTCTTCAGTAGAAACTGATGACAAAGCTGCCATTAATTTCGACGGGATTGAGTGCCCGCATTTGCCATTGATGCAAGGTAACAGGTATTTTTTCACTCCTGGAAGGAGATGGCTCTAAAGTTTTAAGAGTTGAAGGCAGTGTGTTGAAGGGAGTATGTTTTTGTCTCTTTCTGCTGTGGCTTGCAGAGTGAGCAGAGATTAGAAAGTGCTGAATAAAAAAATGCTGAATGAAAAGTCATGATTGAATTTTGCTGGAATTCTGCATGTATTTTGGCTTGGGTTTTGATCAGTGCGATAACTTAATGATGCTGCTCCAGTACTGCTGACTTTGGTTGCGTTTATAATGACTTCAAGATGGGAAACAGGTGTTTGGGTACAGCCCATTGAGCAGAATGATGTGCAGCGTATCCCAGTGCCGCCACACGAAGCAGTGCAGTGATAGCCCCTTTGCACAGAAGACGAGGAGGTTCAGTTCTGTGCTAGGGAGTGGTGTTCTGTTCCCACCATTCTTCGTGATGGAGCTGTTGAAGTAGAATACTCTCTCAAGAAAGAGTAAATTGTTGTTAGAACACTATGTGTATTTTTTTCGTTCCTCAAGAACCTCAGAAGTTTTTCCAGACAAGTGAACTGCTCCTCTGGCAGGTAAGATAATTCAGGCCAAGGGCTTTTCTGATTAGATGGTTTGATGAGCAGCTGAACAAGGGACTCTGTGATCCCATGTCCCTGGTCTTTTTTCCCTTTTATTCACAGCTTGCCTGACTTGTCCTAAAGGTGTCTGGTGATGTTTCACTCCTCTCTTCCATGCTCAAACTGATCCCTTCTGGCATGGTGGAAAGCATACCTAGCTTTCTGGGGCCTCCAAACAGGTTTTGACCTTCAGGCCTCTGGCGAGTTTTCCTGTTGGGTTGCATTTGATTGTTTTGGTTTTGTTACAGTGTAATGCACTTTCTGAATTTCCCCAAAATGATTTTAAATGATGGCCAGTCTTCAGATGGATACAGATTTTAGTCTAGCAAAGGAAAGGCTCTTTATTATGGAGTTGGAAACAGTTTTTACCTGAGGGGAAAAAAATGTAAAATCAGGAAGCACAAAGAATATCTTTGACATCAGACTTTTCCCACAAGTGTTGCTTGGTTTTTCCTGTCTTTTCTGAGCCGCAGAGGGCAAGGGACTAAGTCAGCTGCATGTTTGTTCTTCTGAGGTGCTGTGAAAGGGGATGCCTTTGCCCAGTTTTTCTTGGGATTATGAGCACAGGCCACTTGAGTACTGACGAAACTTCAAAACACCCACCACATCTTTCCCTTTCTTCACTTCCCTGTCTAATTTAGGAAGATGCCTCGTGTTGCAGATTTGAACAGTATCCATGAGAAAGTAAATAAAGCATGGTATCAGGTTTGGTTTGGGGATGAGTTTTGCCTGTGAGTGAACATTCCTTGGTGTGTGGGTTCCTCTTCTTGGTTATTGTCAGTTGAGTTGCAGTTTCCATCCTTAACAAGGAGATTTACAGTACTAGACTTTATGATGACTTCATAAATTACAAGTTACTTATTCATAACAAGTTGTTTCTGTGCAGCGTGCCTGTAGTTTCACAGTTTTTGATGTGGCTGTTTGGTTTCTGTGGAGGCCACATAAAGGTAATAATGAGATTAATGAGTATTTAGGATGCCTTGTCTGAAACAGTTCCCTTAAACCATTCCTCCTTCCCTGGTGGGACTGCTCCAATCCTGCATCTCTGCTGTAGTTGTGTGGCTCACCTCCTAGTGGTTTGGGGCATTGCTCCCATTTCGGCTAGGTGCTCACGCTGTTTGCCTTGTTGCTTGCTCCTGCGTAAAAGGATGGCTGCTTCCACAGAGCAGAGGAACAGGAGGAGCTGGGTTGGTTTGCTGTGTTCTTATCTACATATTCAGCTCTCCATGGCTGGATGTTGAGAGTGAAACAGACTGACTTGTTGGGCTGGTATCACAGAGCTGGTATCCATGCAGCCTGCCTGTGGAAGGAAGATAGGACATCTAGAGTCAGTGTAGGAATAAGGGTGGCAGAGACAAGAGAGGACATAGAGACCACGTGGGGTTTGAGAGAGATCCCAGGTCAAGTGGGGAGAAGACAAACTCAGGGAAAGTACCAGGGAAGTCTCTCCCTGGGACTAGGAACACACTTGCTGCGGTTCATTGAGAGAAACCCAACAGAGGAAGAAAACCCCTCATCCCACCAAGGTGTCTGAGGTGCCTTGGAAGGGTTTGCCAGCAGAGGTACCCACCTCATCTTACTCCTGGGGGAAAGGAGGGAAAAGCAACGGCAGTTCATTTCCAGTGGGGATGTGGTGAGCAACTTGGTGACCAGTTAACCCAAGGTACCTGTGGCCAAAGAGGCTCTGCAGGAGCAGACAGAAATGGGGCAGAGCAGTAGCTGGAGGGAACGGACTGGTTGCGGCCGCTCTGCCTGCCCGCGGTGCTGTGGCTGCAGGAAAGGTCAGGCAGAACGTGAGCTGGGCATTAAATTAAGCTGTAAGGAGACACTCATGGAACTTAAGATGGATTAACTTAAGGTGTAAAGTTTAAAGCATATTATTATGAAGGAGGATTAAGCTAAACTGAGCTAATGACACCACTGTTGAATGCATATCTACACAGCAGGCTCAGAGCTTTGGCTCCATGCCTTTTACTGCTTAAACGTACTTCCCTTCTTAGATGTCCCTGTACAGGTACATGCCCCCATATTCCAGATCTTCACATAATCCGTTTTCCAAGTCGAGAAGTTTATGTTCTGTGTCAGAGGTAGAACTGGTTCTGGTTGGTTGATTTTTGCCTTTTTTTTTTTTCCTATTACAAAAAAAAACCCAAACAAGTGGATGGAAGGGGAGGCGACATAGAAGTTTGGTTTGATTTTTTGCTGTTGTGGTAATAGCATTTGTGATGACTTGATGGTATGTATTCTTAGATGAGGCATTTGGTAAGGAAGAAGTAACTTTGTTCATGTTACATTGACATGCTCTGATTTCTGTGTGCCCCATCTCTTTTAATATATGAGCCATTTCTGTCACTTTTTGTTACTCTCGTGGCATTGGGATTATCTGCAATGTCAGCACCTGAGTTTTCCAAAAGCTCTGTACCCTCTTACTTTGCACTATGTAGGTTAAAAATCGAGTGCAAAGTTGAATACTGTAAACTCCCACAAAATGCGTATCTTAATTTGTGACACTGTTTAATGTTATATAATTGTAGTTAGTAAGAATTTGTAAATAAGTAATCAACTGAATTGATTTTTCAGGAGGGAAACTGATTTGAAATTACAGGTTTGCCTTATGTTAAATAAACTACTTAATAACTGGTTCTATGTATAATTTTATCTCACTACAAACAATGCCAACAGGTTTTCTTTGAGGATAAACTAAAGATCAATATTTGTAAGTAAATAAAAGACTAAATATTTAAGTATTTATAAGACAGACACAAACACAAAAAAAAAAACAAACCAACAAAACCCTGATATTTACCAAATTTTTATATTTGGGCAGTGATATAGAAGTAAAACAAATACAAAGAAAAACAGGAGAGAAAAAGTAAAATGTCACAAAAAGTGCAATGCAGTGTGTGTGTGGGGAAAAACCCCAAACCAACTCATTTTGAGTCAGAATACTTTTAGATTAGCTGTCACAGAGAGTGTTTTGCCACGCTGTTAGTGAAAGCATAAGAAACCAGAGACAAAACCTCAAAATGTTTCGGTTTATTTGCTGTGTGGTTTGTGGTGTGTGATGAAAGGTCTGGCGCTTCTCGTGTCTGTGGAGGTCAAACGCAGGCAGGGGTGGCAGCAGCTGCTTTATGTTCTGGGGCTGGAGAAACTAACTTTGGTGTCCTGCAAAAGTAACAGCATGTATAATAGACTGTTCTTGTTCTTCTGAATCCTGCTAGTCGTTAGCAGTCTGAGATACACCTTAAAATGTAGTGTTTTAAAACACAAATGTCCCTTATTAATCGTTTGCCTTTCAGGTTCAGTACATATCCCTCTGAGCCTCCTGGGAGAGGTCAATTATTAGCCACCATTATCTGTGTCCTAGACCTGGCTTTGGTAATTTTGGGAAGAAAGAGGGGAGCAGGGACAGCGGGAGGGAGATCACTTTCTGGGGTCTTTTCCCCAGCTGTCTCTGGGTCAGCTCAGAGGTGCAGCAGCCATTCGGTCTCTGGCCAATAACGACCTGTTGGGCAGGAGGACCTCGGGCTGCTTTAGGGTGATGACCCTGAAGGGGGACGGGCTGAGTCATGCGTCGGCCGTGTCCCTGGCACACTCGGTCATCCATGCTAAGGGCATGTCCAAACACTGGGAGGGATCCCGGTGCTTCTGTGCTGGGTTGTCTGTGAGCCTGGGATGGTGGCCACCAGCCTTGGGCAGACTCAGGGCTGGAGCGGGACCCCAGGCACAGCAGCTTCAGAAATGCCTGTTTGTGTGCATATGACATCATTTAATTCTGCAAATCCTTTTTCTGTGTCACCCAGTGCCAGTTAGTCAGGGTCACTCTGCATGTGTTACAGCACGCGACTGGTGTTGAGTGTGCAAGCAGCGTCTGTAAGTGCTCTGCAGCTTGTGTGTTCGTGCCTGTGTGTGTCCAGCAGCGGAGGCTGCTCTCCTCAAGCAGAGGACCGAGTGGTATTTCAGTCGCCGTCCAAAGCGTTAAAGGCTATTTTCTTCTATTTGTTTTCTTCCCTGGAGTCCGTGATGCACAATAAAAATAAACAAACATGGCTTTACTACTACTATTTAAAAAAAAAAAGCAGCTGGATGCTCCTAGCCTCCAGAAGAGGGTGGAGCGGGGGAAAAGTGCAGAGCCCATATAACAATGGGGAGTCCGCTTTATTAGTATTAAGGAGGAAAATAAAATCTGCTCTGGCAGTAGTGAAATAAAACACCAGGAAGATTACGTCAGTCTTTGTTTGCACACAGTATGATTCTTCTCTTTCACCAGCCAATTTGTGTATTTGAAAAGACAGTTGCTTGGTTAAAATAATTAGCTGAACTTCATCCAGTTCCCCAATTATGTGAAAAAATGTTTGAAGAAATATAGACAATTGTTGTCGAGCAATTAAAAAAAAAATGTAGTGGTCACTGAACAATTACAGCGCTTTTTCTAAATACCCACATATATATCATAGCTTCAAAATGAGACAGGCAATTCTCAGTGACTTTCCTGTAGCTGTTGTGGTTTGGGATAGCGGCTTTAGAAGCATAGCAAAGTCCTAACTAACGCTGCCTGAAACTTGTGGAGGTAGGTTAGCCTGGGATTGCCTCAGGAGAGAGAGAGGGTCTGAAGTTAAATGTATGAAAGTATATGTAAAAAAAAAAAAAAAGAGAGAGAGTAAACAAATATATAATACCAGTCATGTGTCATTATTTTCTGGTTTAACATTCAAAATCTGTATTAATGAATGAAATAATCTCCTTGTATACTCCTTTATTCCAGACTGTGTTAGATTATTATTTTGGGGGAAAAATCTTACAGAACTTTTTCATATTTCAGTGTTTGAATAAGACACCATTGCAACAATTTGACTAAGAATTCCCTGTAGGAGGTCCAGTGTAATATATTAACAAGAACTTCAGTGACTGGGAAATCATTTCTCCTTGTTGTTCCTGCGCTTTCATCCTTGGAGCTAGACCTGTTGCGTTTTCAGGAGTAATCGGATATTTTGAAATGGAGGTTACCTGGGAAGGATGCATAAGCGCTCCTGGCTGAGGCAGTGCTCATCCCAATCATTTAACTTCAGACTCCACAGCAGATGTAAAGGCAGTAACACAGTCATGGATTTTAATTTTTTTTTGTTAAACCACTTCCCCCTTTTTCAGACCTGCCAGCCGTATTTTTATGGGACTGTGTTATTCAGGATGAGAAGAGTCAAGATGTCTGCTGGCACAGTGAGCCCAGGGTCCTGCTGGCTTGTGAGCCCAGCCGTGCACGGTGGGCAGCGGAGCTCTTTGCCATGGGTTTCCCTGTTGCCCGTGGCTGCGTAGAGCCTTGGAGGCTGCTGGGCTGGGGCCAGGACCGACCGCCCCGAGTGGTGTGGGCTGCAGGTGTGAGGCTGTCAGTTCTCCTTGGCCATCCTTTCCCCCGGCTCATCTCTGCACCAGGCACTTCTGAAACCCTTTTCTGTACATCAGCTGATGGGGGATGTGTCATTTAACACATGCAGGCAATGGGTGTAGGTTCCCCTATTGCACCAGTCTGACCCCTTCATCAGGCTCATTCCCGTCAGCCGGGACAGAGCTGAACAAATGCTGACAACTCAAAGACATTTTTAAACGTTTTTGTCAGTTCGTTAACATCATCAGTGTATAAAACTCAAATCATGATTGTTTCTGCTCCTTTTAGGGGGGTGGATGTTAATGCTGCCTGTGCTCTGCCAGGTAGCGAGGTGAACTCAGCCCTCAATCGTGGATGGCGTAGGAGTTGAGCGAGGCGACGCCCGGGTCCGCCAAAGCTCACAGGCAGTGGGTTTTTCTGCCAGCCCAGGAACACGGGGACCAGGCAGCCCTCTGGGGCTGGCAGGGCTCCAGCCTCATCTCCGTTGTCCCCAGCTCCCTTACCTAACCTGCGCTTTGCGGCTGCGGTGTGTCTCGCCGACCTCTGCGATCAGCGCTTGGTTTCCAGCTCATGCCTCGCTTTGCTCGTGCGTGGGCTGCCCCGTGCTCGTTGCGCCCTCTCGTACTTATCCTCTGGGTTTTGTTTCTTTCTCTTCGCAGGGAACGGATGCGCCAGTCTGCTATGTTTGAACTGTGCCAGGGGATGCACCAGATCAGTCTGCAGTTCGTGCGTTTGCAGCTTAGCTTTGAGGAGTACACTATAATGAAAGTTTTGCTGCTGTTAAGCACAGGTAAGTTAGATTCGTGGTTACGTGGGAATACTTGAAAATATTCCAGTTCAGAAAGAGGTGCAGTGATTGGAACTAGTGAGACGAAAGAGCCAAACTGTTTCCAGCAGGGCCACAGGAATAAGCCTCGTTTTATGTCTGAGGGTTTATCTGCAGATCTCGCTCTCTGTTAGCATGGGAAGTGTCTTCACAGTTTAAATGTGTCACGTGCATTGGAAGGACAGGGGTGGCCGGGCAAGGGACTTTGGTCCCCCTCTCTGCACGGGAACTGCTTGAGTCAGCCAGGCGTGCCACCGCTGTGGGGATTGGAGAGAAATCCCCACCCAGCCCTCAAAGTCCACCAGTTTGGGTGACTTAGTGTCACCTTCGACATCAAAAGATGTACATTGCCAATACTACAAAATGGGTAATTTTCCAATGCCAAGTGAATTGGGAATGGAGAGCCCTTTTACAGGGCTCTGAAAGTTTGATAGATGACTGTGCACTCTTTATTTTTCTCCTGAGTGTCATGGTTTGAATTTTCTTAAGATACAAAATTATATCTTGGTATTCGTTACAGCACTGTGTAGTAATTAACAGATCTCTTTATCTTATCTTACTGAAAATACTGAAAAACTCCTGTCCTGGTACAATTGTATAAATACACGGGCAGTTTGTACATTAGTTTTCCTTCAGTCTTGATGAAAAAGCCAATTACCTGTAAACAAGCTTCCTTCTGCATAATCATGCTCCTTTTTGTGGGTTCCACTCAGTGACATCACGATGAGATAACGCATGAGCTCAATTGGTGGGTGGTCATGATGTCACTTCAGTGAACTCGTCAGGCAAGAATTCCATAGGCAGGAGGAGACTGGATGTGGGGATGTTGCACAGGGAGAGGAGGAGCAGGAGATCAAAGGGGCTGCTCTGCTTATTCTGGCTTTCACTTGCAAGCTGCCGGCAGCGGGACATGCGCCCGTGGCTGCTAGGGCCGGGGGCCACCCGGGCTCGTGCTGCACAGAGCATCTCCCCATTCAGTGGCGAGCGGAGCCCCGCGTGCCCATTGAGATCTTGCTGTCTTCTCCCACCACCCCATTTTCTGCCCCAGCAAGCTGAGAGAAGAAAAGAAAGGCAAGTGGCAGGCGTTAGTTGTGCAGCACCGGAAGGCGCTTACCGCTGAACCACTGAAGGACGCCCGAGTGCGCTGACGCAGCGGCCGACTGAGACAGCCAGGAGCCTCCCAGATCCCCAGCCATGGCGTGGGCACGTTGGCTGCAGGCAGAGTTAGGTGCCTACGAAGGGATGTGCAGCATCCAGCGAAGCTGAGTGGCAGTCCCTCCAGGCGAGGTGGTGGGACAGGCACTTTGTCCCTGTCTGCGGTGCCTTTCATTCAGAGCTCACCTGTCCCAGTCCCACCCAGCCGGTAGCTCTGTGGTTAAAGTACTTTGAAGGAGGACGTGAAGCTGCAGTTCCAGTCCCGGCTGGAGGGGATTTGGATCTGCTAACAGAAACCTTCTGGGGCTATGAGTTTTTTGGGCTTGGCTGTCTCCCACCCTCCCTCCCCTTGAAGCCGTTCTTGCTCCCAGGACAGGGAGGGCTTGGTTGGGGAGTGCTTTGAGACCCAGCCCGCGGGGTCTGACCCTCAGGTCCCCCTCCTCCAAGGGTTTGAGTAGATGGTCTGCTGGTGAAACTGGGACTGTGGGGAGCTTGTACACTCCAGGCATAGCCCTGGAGGTAAATGGGCTTTTTTGAAGGTTGTCACTTGCAGTCTTTCCAGAAGCAACTAGCAGTACTTAATGTGGATGTACTCGTGGCTGTCTAGCTCCCAAAATGTTCTTGAGAGAAAGTCTGAATTGGAGATCTGCCTCTGCTACTTTTTAATCAACCCTAAAGGGGTAGAACCTTTAGAAAAAGAGCCTAAAGGCGTTCTAAAAACGTAGCAAAATTTCTCTCAGTTAGGTATTATTCTGCCCTCTTGAGTGTGTTACCTAATGACTTACTGTGAGAATCTGTTAGGTGAGATCAGCCTGGCCATTTAATTTCACCTAGCTGGGGTCCCTTTGAAACGCACACCACGGTGACTAGAAAACCTATTAAAAATAGTTTGGTTTGGGACAGTCAGGATATTTACACTAGAGAGAGAGAGGAGAGCAAAATGGAAACAAAGACAGTGATAAAACCCAAAAAGTGTCATGTGCAAGGGCAGCAAACCTGGTTTTGAATGACTGCACCTTGATATAACCTTGTGACAGAAAACACCAGGTTTGTTTTCATTTAAAATCTTTTATTGAATCGTGTGATGAGCAGAGTACAAGTTATTCTGAAACTTTTCATGATGACCACATCAAGGAAGTTTCACTGCATTTACATGTGGAAGAAACCACACATTACAACTCAATTGTTTTCTTGCTTTCCACAGGCCACAGATTTTGGGAGTTTGCCAAAAGCACTGCTGCATTTAATAAGTAAAATCAGAGACACTGGGCAAACCTCCAGAATTTCATGTTTTGCTTGAGTTCTCTTTATTTGTGGTCTGTCTTAATAATCTGACTGGGGTGATGGTATAATAATTTTCAGGCAAAACAGTAAAATACATAGTAGACAAAGAGTGGCTCTTACAGTCTTTAAGCAGCACGTAGAAATACAGGCCTGCAGATATTAAAGGAACTGCAAAGCCCGTGCATCTTGTGTAAGGGCCACAGCATGCTCTGATGGCTTTACTTGCTTTGATTGGTATCTCTGTATTCATCCAGCTTCAACTGAATTTGTGCATCTGTTCCAGACAACTTCTATCTGTCAGCTGACTGAGAGATTTGACATCTAGAATTTTAAAACTAAACATTATGTTTATATAATATAAAATACATAATATTTAACAAGTGGTAGGCAGGTTGGTGCGTTACCTCCTAGGCTTTTTCCTAAAGATTCCTCCTTGTGCTTCCTTCCAGCACTTGATGGTCACAAGTCCTTGCTGCCGTGTGGTGGTAGAGCTCTTCCATGATTTCCATTGCTAAATTGCTCTGGTAGATATTGGTGATAGAAGATACTGGTGCTTTTTCTTCAGGCTTCTACCCTGGAGCCATTCAGGCCATTGTTACCTGCTTCAGATGTGATTGTAGTGGGATAGAAGGCAGTTCATAGGATTTCAAAGAGAAGGGAATGGATGAACAAGACAATTTCTCTAAGAATGTCAGAGCAAGCTAAACTGAAAAATCACCTTTTTTCTTTTTCTTTCCTTTTTTAATAAATAACTTCCCATTTAGCTTACTCTGACATAGCTTTCTGGCTTGCGTAGAAAATAAACTCACTCCCGTACAGTGTAGTATTTTATTTTCCTTCTGTGTACTAGCATTAAGAGATACAGAGTAGAAAAACACATTATGGTTAAGCAGTGTTCAACCAGCAGGTTTGGTGTAATGTTGTTAATGCCCTCTTTGGGGTTTTCCTAGAGATCTGATCCTGTAAGCCGTTCTTTTTCGGGGCAGAACCTGCTGGAGTGCAAGGGTATTTGCAGCCTGTAAAGAAACAGTTTGTAATTAGCCTTGCTGAAATCAGTCACAGTAAAAAGTATCCAAAAACTTCACATTTAGCCCATTTGTGAAATGGTCTCTCTGGCAGATGGGAACTTCAATAGGACACTAGAAATGCTTGCAACTGTATGGCGTGGTCAAACGCTGGGTCAGGATGCCTGTTGGCAAAATAGTTCTTCTGTTCCATGCAGAATAATGGCTCTGTTTGTTCTAGGTGTTACGCACATGCTCACTAACATTCAAAGAAATTTTAGATTGTTACTTAATGGCATAAAAACGTGTCACTTGTAGCATTTCTGCACATAACAGCTGTAATTCTGTACCTTCCCCTCCTTTGTCAAGTGTGGGGAATTGTTCAAGAATGATAAGTCACATCTTCAGCTTGTTAAAAAAAAAAAGTTTGTTCTATCTGCCTTTTTTTTGTTTTGTTTTGGTTTTTTGTGGTTGGGTTGTATTAAAAGCAGTTTCAGCATGAGGGTAGCATGTGTTGTCTTTCTGAGACGTTATCTTGTCCTTTGCCACAGCTTCTGCAATCGCAGATCTGGAGAGGATGCTTGAATCACTTGAAAATCTGTACGGTGATGTTGATTCCTTACCAATGTCTGTAAAATGATGGACTTTGCTTAAAGGTTTAATTCTTTCATCCATTAACTAGCGTAACTTTTTAAGTATGCATATCAAAAGAATAAACAATACAGTTAATATTAATGTAAGACTGTCTTTTCAATGACAGTTCCCAAGGATGGTCTCAAAAGCCAAGCTGCATTTGAAGAAATGAGGGCAAATTACATTAAAGAACTAAAGAAGATGGTTACTAAATGTCCAAGTAACTCTGGGCAAAGCTGGCAGAGATTCTACCAACTGACTAAACTTCTTGACTCCATGCATGATGTAAGTATAACTCCTCAGGGAGCGCAGACGAGTTAAGCAAAAATCTCTCCATTAAGGTAAACCATTAGTCTTTAATTGTGCTAACTAACAGGGAGGAAAAAAATACCTTTTTTTAAAGGAACATCTGAGAGAAGTTGTTAGCAGATGAATTTCAGGACAAGTGCCAAGTAAAATAAGAAAATAGAAGTCATTAAGGGCTGGGTCCTGCTGCCTTCTCCTGTGTTAAATGGTAGTGTGTTCCTCCAGTGATGCACTTAAGGTCAGCAGAGCTATTAGCAGGGTCAGAGGCTCTTCAGCAGAGGCGATGTTAGCTGTGACCCTAAGTTAGGCACAGCGCGAGTGCGCCCCGCAGAGCGTCCCCCGAGTGGCTTCTCAGTGAAAGGTGCCGGATTAGTGTGTCGCACTTCTAACGTGCCTGATGTGCTAATAAATGTTGAATTGATTTGGTGATCTTTTACCGCTGGGATTGTAATAATGATGACTTTAAAAGATGTATTATGACCTTGGAGCCATCTCAGGTATTTGAAGCTTTATTTGAGCTTTTCAAATATAAGATTCACTGTGTTGTGAGGTTATTTCTACTGCCCTGTCTCATTCCAGCGCGAGGTGTTTGTTTTACGTGCGTCAGGCATGAGATGTGATGAATGACATGGGAAACTAAAACTTTAGTCCCATAACACCCAGGCTGTTGGTACCTCAGCCCAGAGTGACTCTGAAGGGTCGTGGTAGGTGCCTAGTGCACGGGACCAGCTTGCAGTTTCAGAAGGGGTATCTATAACCTTGAGCTGGGAGCAGCCCGGTTCTAGCCAGTAGAACGGTAAGTGCAGAGATTTACCTCTCCGGATGTTTTCAGTGCAGCCAGGGTGTATCTCCGCGCTCTCTGTAACGGAGCCTCGGGTCCCCGCAGAGGAAGCCAGTGACCCAGCTGTAATGGTCTCCTCAAGCTGAGGGCTTTTCCCCAGCACCCTGGGCACTGGCCCCTTGACCGGAGCCAGCAGGGCTGGCAGCAGTCCTCCCTGAAGCTGCGCCGTGGTGCAGCAAGTGCCGGGAGAGAGCGACCTTTAGTCGTGTTTGGGTACAGCAGAGGGGTCCCGTCAGCAGAGGCTGATGCCCAGCAGCATGCGCCGATCACCCCCCAGTAAAAACTGGTAGACAGTAGCAAAGGAGAAAACTGTCCTGCTCCATCCTGGGTGGGCAGGGAAGTAACTTTGCTGCACAAAGAACCTACAGCACTTGCTTTTGGATTCTGCATGTAAATGTATGTCTTTGTACTTGACTTAAATTTCATTTTTGTAGAGACAGTACAGTACAGTGCACTTCAGGTCAGATCTGTGTAAGAGCCTGAGGTCTGTTTACAGAATGTACATATGGAATTATTTTTCAAATACTGTTCTGTTGTTCATTAAAACATTGCAAATCTTAGTGGGAGGCAGGGAGAGTATTATTAGTACTGCAGTAATAGCTTATTCTTCAGAGATCGGGTTTCACTTGCTCCGTGCCAGCAAAGGAAGTTGTAGTGTTTTAGTGGAAAGAAAGGGGATGGGTGATAAAATCATTTGCACATCTGAACCTCAGGGCAGCATAACCAACCCCCGTCTTTATGGAGTTTTCTAATCCTCTTCAGAATAGGCTGTGTCTACGATTTGTTATTTAAATGGGTGTGTTTGTGTGGTTAAGGTGACTGGATGACAGACTCACGCTTACTGGGAATGCTACCGTGTCCTACAGACATTTTCCAAAACACGGCGTTAACCATTAGGAGCTGAACTAACCAGAGGACGCAGGCTGCTCCAGCATTTTATTTAATTTTTAATTAAGCTATTTTTACATTGCTTTTGTTTTAATAGAGCACTTTCTTACAAAGGACTTTTTAAAGAAAGTCCCATTGTCAGCATTCTCCATTAAAAAGGCCGGTTGTCTGCACAACAGTGCTTCCTTTCAGAGATGATACTGGAGGCTTGTCTGACAAAGGCACTCATTTATTTTTTCTCTCCGAAACTGATTTTTTGGTTTTTGAAATCCATCAGAATAAATTTAGACTGGTGATAAGATTAATGAGAAGTGAGAATTACTCTCCTTCCCCCACTGCCTGTTAGTGCAGAACTGCTCCGTTCCATCCATGTAAATGCAAATTTTCTGCTCAGTTCCTTAGTATGGGAGCAACGCGCTTTCAGCTCTCACCTATGTATTTTTAACTTGCTCCATTATAATTTTAAAGGATCAGAATACATTTGGTGCTGAGTGGTCTAACTGGAGCTGAGGCCCTGTGTTTACCTGCTGCTGTAGCCACAATGCTGGCATTTACAGCACAAGCCCGAAGGGACTGGTGCAGAATTTGTGCTTATTCAGCCCTCCTGCTGCATCCAGCTTTTCCATCAGAGCAAAGCAGCCTCTTGTCATTCGTGGTGTTTGCTTTACCTGAGCGTAGTGATAAACAATTAAAAAAAATACTGCTCCTTTGCACCTTCACACTTGCTTTCATCGACCTCATTTTTAAATAGTCCCCAGAAAGACTATGTGAAATAAAGCACATGGGAATATTGAATTACAGTCTGCTGGGCTTATATAATGAGGAAGAAAAAAAAAACCCAAACAAGATGGTTTTACATTGCTCAGTATACTAAATCATTCATCCACACAGCGAACATATGTGCAGGTAGGAAAGTGCCGAGGTGAGGAAAAGAGAAATTTTCAAGAAGGCCAGGTAGGCATTTAAGTATTTGAAAAAATCAGCAACTTTAATGATCCGTAAAGCCTCAAAGCACCAAAAGTGCAACCGAAAAATAAGAGATCGAAACCCGCCCTGAGCAGACAAGATAAACATGGTTTGGCGCACGTGTGTGCGCACACCTGCGCTCGCCCTCAGGAGCACGCCTGCAGGCTGCTGCGCCGTTTGCGTCACTGCCGCCGCGCACCAAACCGCCCTTTGTTTGCATGATGCTGTGTGGAAGCAGTGGTTGCTGATACAGCAGGCGCTGGCTGACAGCGTCAGTCCGGTTACGCAGCGCGCCCTTCCTCTCCCTCGGCACCAGACGGCAGAGAGGAGTAGGTTGTTGCCGCTTACTTGCTATTGGGTTGTGTGGATGGACCCCAGCATGGGTATTTTCTGGGAGCGTTGAGAGCAGCCACGTAATCACCGTAGTTCTTTCTCGTAGGGATTGCATTTCTACTGTCGTGGCTGGCCTGCACACAACATTTCACAAGGCAGCGTTTTGGGTTGAGAACCACAGCGTAGCAAGGACAACCGACCTCTCTGCTCAGGACGTAGCAGCTTTGGTCTTGAGCCCACGAGCATGGGCATTTCAGGGAGAGATGCATGTGCAGGGCTTGGATGTAGGTGAACCGCGTTATGTGATCAGACAAACGGCATGCAGGAACATTGGAAACAGATGTACTACACGTGGTATCAAAAACTTCATTTGGATCCTCCTCAGCATCTCCTGTTGGCTTTGGCAGGAAGGGTTGTATCTTGCATGGCAAGCCTCATTGCGTATGGAGTGTAGTGTGTGGTTAGGCGGTTTGCAGAACAAAAGCTGAATTTGGTTTCAATCTGGCTGATACTAAACAGACGTTGAGTTAAGAGGGCTTTTGTTTCGATGCCATGACATTAAACCCTAATGCGAACCTTCCCCTGGCCTTGGCAAGGCAGAGCACTGTCATTTGCTTGTTGATATTTGCTGCCAAACAAAAATAAATTCTTTAAGGCTCATACTGCTGAATAATTAATTTTTTACGGTTCCTGAAGGGAATACTTTATAGCTGAGGTGGATCTTTCCATAGGCTGAGCGTGCCAGGATTATGCTCCCTGAAGAAGGTGACAGTGGGAAGAAGGGCACGGATCCTCGAGGGGCAGGTTCACAAGGCACGCAGCAGCAGACGCAAATGTGCCTCCGCAGGTGCTTAATCCTGCAAATACGAAGCCGCAGATGAGCCCCTCAGCTGCTGCCAGCACCTTTGGGTGCGCTTACTCCTGCTCCCGATCCGCCGAAGTTGTGTCCCACAGCTGATGAGCTGTTTGGAGCCTTGTTTTAGTCCCAGTGCCTGAATTCTGGGAGTAGGCATTTTCCTCTTGACTCAGAGGCTAGATCCAGCCCCTGCACTGGGTGTGGCCCCCGCTAAAGCAGCAGCGATGTAAGGCTGTGGGTGGGTGTCTGCTGGAGCAGCTGGTGTGTGTCTGTCATGTCAGAAACTGATTCCCCAGTGTAGACGGGGCTACTCCGAGAGTCATCTTGGTCAGTGTGTGGTGACTGGATCTCTTCTCCTTCGCGTTAATAGGTGTTTGTTGGGGAAGGGTAGAACCCTGCCACTGTTGATGGAAGAGCAAGGGAGACTTGGCTCAAAGTCTGCGTAGGCTGAGGGTGCTTCGCTGGTGTGTGATACTGTAGGTTTGCCTGCGTCCTCCCAAGCATAGCAAATGAGGCGAACTCAGGTTCCTCCATGTCGCACCCAGGTGTCAAGTGCTGTGGTTTTGGTGTGCACGTGTTACGAGGAAAACCCAAAGAACCGAGTGCAGTGCCTAAATCAGACACGTGCACCTCTCCAGGCAGAACTGGGCTCCACATTTGCTCTGGTCAGGTACTGTTAGTACCTGATCCATACCCGTTTTATCCACCTTTTACTCCTTGCCAGTGTGTATTTACACACTGCATAGGCATAATCAGCTGCTGCGTCCCTTGGTCTTACCTCGTTTTCCCCGTGTTTGAGGGAGGTTTTACTCTGGGTTAGAGTTCAAGATTTCACAAGCAGGTAGGAATTAGCCAGCGTGGCACCAAAACAAGAGGCAGAAATAGCGGTGCTCAGCTGCTGGGCAGCAGCTTGTCCGTTCAGGGTGGAGGTAGTCACCAAGGCTGCGCCGCTGCATCATGTAGAGCCGCAAGGTTGTCTCCTCCCAACACACACCCAGGCCGTGCTCCGCAGGGAACGGGCAGAGACCTGTTCCTGAAAGGGACAGCGAAAGTTTATGGAGTGTCATTTGTACCCAAGAACACCAGGGCTTCTGACGGTAATAGCTGTAACTAATAATGGGAAGAAATTACTCAGCATTGCGTTGTTCCCCGACTGCTCTCTTAACTGCTGTATCAGTAGGCTTAATCGCAAAGATGCCCCTGATAGAGAAGTGACTGTGGGCTTTCATACCGCACTCGGAGGCTGTGAGAGATTTTGAAGTCAGAAAACTACCTGAGCACAGAAATCTGCACCCTTGCAAATCAGACAGGTCTTCGAGTTTCTGCAGCTCCAAGGGCATGGTGAGATTGCCAAACCAAAATAAATTCTTTTTGCTGTAAAAATTCTGCAAGTGCTCAAAGGTCACTGTAACTGTATTAACTCCAGGGACTTCATTAAATGATTCATTTTTTTAATTATGAAGAACAGTATGGGTGAAGAAGTCCATTTTATGGAAACCCCACCCTAATAACAGAAAATGATGTTTGATTAATACTTCTCTTTCTCAGGGGTGCTTCATTCAGCATACAAATGCAAAGATTGATTAAGTAAAAATCTCAGAATTACTGGGGCTGCTCTAGCCTTGAAGACATTTAAAGGCAGCACACTCTGTAGGGCAGCCATGAGAGAAAGCCTCAGTTACTGACTGGTGAAGGGTTGTAGCCAACAGCTGAGCCACCGTCCAGCAGGAGAGCTGCCATGTCACCCAGCAGTCTGGGTGACACAGACGTGACAATGCTGACCTGTATGTCTGCATCCCTGCAACCCAGCTCAGATTAATTTATTTAGTGGGATTTTCCTGCCCGGAGAGGCTGCCGTCTCCATCCTGGGAGACACCTAGGACCTGGCCGGGCAAAGCCCAGCACTGCCCAATTCCCCCGCGGGCAGAGGGAGGCTGGTGATGCAGTTGAAGGTACCGAGCCGTGTTCCAGTGCCAGCTCCAAAGAGAGTTGAACAGGTACCTACTAAAGGGGAAGGAATGATGGTCCAGTGGCATCCTGAGGAAATGGTCGTTGTTTTAGTTGTGGCCTTAACCATGCTGTCTGCTAAGCTGTAACTCCTCAGAATGTGCTTCAGTAGCTGAAATAACTGGAGATTGTAAAAGTAAACACGTTTCTAGTCACTGTTACGCTGCTTGTGACAACAGTGGTGCTTTCACTCACACTGCTTAGTTAGAGTTGTCCTTCATGCTGCTGTACTGCAGGAGGTGTCAGCGTTTCCAAGATAATCTGCCAGTAGTAGCAGGTAAAAGTGATCAGGTAGAGGGCAGCCAGGAGTTCTCAGAACAACAATCAGCAGTGTATTTGATCTGGAAAACATGTAAGCGGAACGTAGAGGTGCTGGATAGCTTGTGTTACCTCACTCATTTTGAGACCCCTTGTAACCTTTGGTGTCTCAGTCCCTGTCACTGCAGTGACAGAGCTTGTGTGTTACAGAAGGAAGCAATCTTCATCTCCTTCCTGAAGAGGGAACTTAAAGCAAAGTCTAGCAATATTATTTACCTGGTATAAATCAAAACTGGAGCTGACGAATGTTGCTTGGGATGCGGAGGCAGGTAGATTTCAAAATTAACACTGCCTGTGGAACCCGCGTTTTTCAACCCTTCAGTGCATCTTCGTGCGTCAGCTGCTGGGCTGGCAGGGGGATGGTACCTCTGAAAACCCAGGAGAACTGCAGAAAAGAGCACTCCTCATTGCTCAGTTCTCCATCTTGCAGCCCTCTCTAGGTGACCTTATCACATTGTTTACATTTTAGTACCTCTGAGCTGCCCTTCGATTCTCCCACATTCGTTCCTCTTTGGTTTAAATTAGTGCTGGAAGTACGTCCCCGGCCCTCAAAGCCACACAGCCTTTCAGGTTGCAGTTAAAAAGATCCTGGCCGCAGCCTCGTGTTCCGTGTGACACACATGGCCCACTTCCCAATACTCCTGTTTTCTTTAAGTGGTTAATTGTCGTCAAGTACGTTGAAGTTGGAAACCTTGCTTAAGGAAGGGAGGAACAGAAGTTTCAGCAGACTGAATAGGTACGTAATAATGTGTGTTATCCTTAAGGCTCCAAACAGAGTATTGGGGGGGTTCTAGGTATTGTGCTTGTAAACTTAGCCTTTCTCCTGTGTGGTGGGACTCAGGAGGTGCTGTGCTATAGCAGCAGCCAGGATCACATCCTGCTCTCTCCCCGACTGCTAACAACTCCTTTACTGTACAGAACAGACTATGCGCTTTTCACAGATGATGATGTTCTTCACTTCCCCTTTTGTCCACGTATTCACCAGACAGACATACGTACAGGATGCGGCTAAAAGCTGGCTGAGGAGGCAGAATTAAGTTTCCATGTAAGCTTTTGTGTGACACGGGTCTTGCTGCGTTCAGAGGCCTCACACAAGCGTGCTGAGGCGGGAGTTGGCGTGACTTGCAAAGGAGGTGAGCCAGCGGCACAGCCGGGGCAGGCAGCAGGGTGACAGAGATGACCCCAGCCCCCTCGCTCACACTCAGCTGCTGTGGTCGTGGTCAGGAAAGGCCACACGTTCATCAGGTCCCTATGACGGGACGCGAGGCCTGGCGTGCTAAGGTGCTGGCGTTTGATGATGCGGGCAGGCAGGAGGTAGCGGCGATTATACTGAGGGGCAGTTTCCTTCACTTTGTTTGGGGTATGTCTGCAACATTTTTGGCACACAGAATACGCACAAACAACCCTCCCCTAATGGGTAAACCTTTGAACATCAGCTTTTTTTTCTTGAAAACCAAATTATGTGACTTATTTAGCATGCGTCTGTTTAATTAATTAGCATTGTCTCATGACATGCCAGATCATCGGAAATGAGCTAAGCAATGGCAGACAGACTCGTGTAGCGCTCAACAGCAGAGTCGTGTTGGAGTGACCTCCGCACTCCTCCGTGATGTTCATAGATTGCTTATATGTTTGTGAGAACAGCTGTCGTCAAAGTCCTGAAGAGAGGTGATCAGGTACGGTGCTACAGCACGCTCCTCTGATGCTGCCTGTGGGGTTTTTAATTTCCTTTTCCCCTCGCGGAAGTACACTTTTATTTACCCTTCAACAGGGGCTTCACTGCAGAGTGCAACTCTACATGTAAAGAACTGAAACAACAAACTTGCGTTAGGCAAACCAGACAAGCAAAACGGGTTTAAGTTCTTTGCAAGGACGTAAGGCACCAAAATTAAGCTGTGCCTAATTTTTGAAGTTTTAAATGGCAGAGACGCTAGTTTTTCTTCCATTGCACAACACAGGAATTTGGTGAACGCAGTGGAAAATGATACAGTAACTGAAACCTCGATGCGTTTCGTTCACTGGTGCCTCAGAAGACTTGGGTTTGTCTTAAAGGAAAGATCACAAGGGGTCCAGTGTGTAAGGCTTTAGATTTATTTAGATCACAGCAACCAAAAAAATCAAGTTTTGAAATAATATTCCCTTACTATCAAAGATGACAAGTAAGTGCACGTAGGTTGAGCCACCAGATTTCTTTGCTGCATTTTTATCATTAAAATAGAAGCAATTTCCCGGGCCGTGATGCTGGAAGAGGTCGTCTCAATTCTCTCGCTGTAACAGCGTGCTGTTCTATAGCAGAGATAAGCTGCAGTTTGCAATTCTGTGTGGAGAAAACAGCACAAACAAGAGATGACAAAAATTAAAACACTCAAAAGCCAAAATTAATGTTCATTCTTGTAGGGTGAGTAAGTTCGTTCCCCATAACTCGTAGACCAAAATGAAGCACTCTGACAGATGAGAACAACAGAACTTGAGACAAGGTGTAGAAGTCGTCAGACTAAATTTATTGGCGCTTCGAGGACACGTGGCATTTTTTTTCCACACAGCAAAAAGCTGGTGGTACCTGTGCGCCACGTGGTCCTTCAGCTGGCGTTCCTGTCGCAGCTGGAGGACGCCCTTATCAGGGTCACAAAGTGGCTGTCAGCTGCCACTGGGGAAAGCGGTGATATGGTGTCACCTGCGAGAGCCTTTATCATCCAGAGGAAGCCGAAGGAGCCACGGCACAGGTTGGTTCTGCTGGGGGAGGCGGCCCTGCGCCAACAGGTAACTCGGTGCTTGTGGTGCTGCAGGACAAAGCTTCCTCCTCTGTCGCTGAAAAGCCAATTAGAAATTTTTAGCTGTAAAATTCTCAGCGTGGTGCTTAAATCCACTGAGGGAGAGCAAAGGCGTGGCTGTTAGCAAAAATAGAGGAGTTACGGTTTGGTGGTTGATGTGTGTGTGTTTGTTCAAAAAGAAACACTTCCCTAAATATTGCCTCTGTAGTTCAATGAGTAGTAAGCAGAAAAAAAGCTTGGGGGGTATGTATTAAAAACCCTCCTTTTATATATTAATAGAAATGCTTCACCAGATGAACAATTTCATACAGACCATGATGAAACCTGAAATGTGACAGTGTGACACAGCATTCTTGGTGTTGAGCGGCTCTGGCAGTTGTAGGTTGGGGCCCCTGGAGCACGTGCTGAAGTTAAGGCAATAATCTGACTTACCGACCATGTATGCAGCTGAAATCTAGAGATACAGCAGCCCGTGGCAGCTCTTTTCCCTCTGGGCAGGTGCCTTTATTTTCACAGCCATCGCGTACCCATGGTTTGTGCGCTGGCCGGTTGCCTGTTGGTGAAATGAGAAGTGTGGTTACACTGAATAAAGCAGATCTGGGGTATCTCGGTTTTTCCTAGTTTGCTGATTTTTAACCAGTTAAGTAGCACTTCAGGATTGGAGTTCTTTGCTTTTTAGCCCCTGCAAATGGACTGCCACGTCAGAGTAAGATGCTGTTTCTGGGTAATGATCCATTATCAATAAGCTGTTGTTTGGATGTGAACTGCTCCGTTTTTCCTAAAAAGTGTTTCTTTCTGTATTTCAGCTTGTTAGTGACTTATTGGAATTCTGTTTCTACACCTTCCGAGAGTCTCAGGCACTGAAAGTAGAGTTTCCAGCCATGCTGGTGGAAATCATCAGTGACCAGCTACCAAAGGTGGAATCTGGGAATGCCAAGCCCCTGTACTTTCACAGGAAGTGATAGAAAATGTCTTAAATGGAAGAACTTTGCCTTAAGTTTCCCTGTGTTATTCCACACCCATGAAGGACCCAAGAAACCATATTTTAAACATGCTATTTACACTTGTTCAGCAGTCTCCGAATAGTCTAAAAATCATACGAAGGGTTTGGGGAATGGAAAGCACTTGACTCGGATTTGGCAAGACCTAGATGTTTGGAAATTACCCCCAAACCCTAAAACACTTAGAAAATGTTCCTGTTCCTCTGGATGAAAAGCCATATCTAGTCAATAACTCTTTGATTTTGATATTTTAACAGATGGAGTTTTAAATATGCCATGTAGTTTCTGGTATTGTTTGCTTGTTTTGAAAGGGTTCGAGAAGTAATGAGAACTTTTTAAAGCTTACCCTTGGTTTGCACATAAAACGTAAAGTCAATATGGGGCATTAATATTCTTTTCTTGTAAAAAAAAAACAAAAAAACAAACAAAACCTATATATACACACATATATACACACACACACACACAAACCCTAATGTGTAAAGTAATAACAGAACATTTGGTGTGGAATACTCTGTTATCCCCACCTGTGGCATTTGTTATCCCATGTTATCCCATCATAGGTGATACACACTGTGTTAAGTGTCCATTTACTATTTAATTAAAAAGGATAAGATGTGAAAACAAATGCCCTGGTACCAATTTATAGTATCTATTGTGCTGGCTTTACAAATAATTTTTTGCAGTCTTTTGCTGTACTGTACATTGCTGTATGTATAAATTGTGAAGGACCTGAAATAAGGTGTAAGGAACTTTTGTAAATGAGACAAAAAAAAATCTTTAATGGTTAATAGGATGAATGGGAAAGTATTTTTGAAAGAACTCTATTTTGCTGGAGACTATTTAAGTACTATCTTTGTCTAAACAAACAAGGTAATTTTTTTGTAAAGTGAAATGTTCTGCATGCATAATGAACCGTTTACAGTGTATTTAAGAAAGGGAAAGCTGTGCCTTTTTTAGCATCATATCTAATTTACCATCCTACAGTATCTGTTGTAAATAACCACACTTAACCTTTTCAGTTGTATTTAAGCCTTTCTATTTTCCTCTGTATTTTTCTCCCTTTGTCTCGCTTGCAAGCGTATGTGACTTGAGCTCATCTTGGAAACCCTGCTTCATGTTTCTGTAGGGAACTACACTATGTTGTGTTTGCCACTTGACCAAGGTTTCATTTAACAAGACAAATTATGGTCTCTCCAAAGCTTTCGCCAGCTTAATGATACAGCGAGTTCTTGCCCTCTGTTCCCTTCCTCTCTCAGGGGAACGGGGGTGAATAAGATGTTGAATGATTCTTCTTTTTTTATTAAGGTTTTCCCAGATTCTTTGTTTTTCCTTTGAATAACTGGATACATAAAATATCACAAAAGGTCAGACTATTATTTCCGATGAGGGAGAGCGATTTCTGATGACGATGAAGGGAACATGCAGATCATTACAGTAGGTACACGGAGGAGATGCGTACTGGTGAGAGGGTGGTGAGGTGCTGATGGGGCAGATTAGCTGAGTAGAATTTTTAGTGATAAACTCAACCCGCATGCAATTTTGTAAGCGTTTTTGTAATAATCAGAATACATCTGAGAAGACAAATGTTTGCGCTACAAGTTCAACTCAGTTGGTCTGATTTTGTCTCAAAAATGTTTTCTCTAGAATAAGACTGCAAAGAAAAACTTTTTGAGGTGATTTTCACTATTTCACAATTTATAAGCAAATACAAAATTTTGGAGTAGAATAGAGGACAGGTGAACTTTTCCAAGGCTCAACTGTTGCTACCGTACACTCATGTTTAACTAGAATAGTTTTTCAGAGTCCTGATCTATAGTGTTCTCTCTGGGTGCCACTGGTGTGTTTGAGCTCTAGCTTGTCCCTTGGCCGGTCAGAATGTAGCATTTCTTTTAAACGGTGGTCAAATTAAGAATTCCACACCCATTCTGAGTCCAAATTTTGAGGTGTGCTTTGGTGCACTGAAGACAGCCAGTGCTACTTGTCTTTTTAAATGACACCTGCCTTATGCAATGGGTACTCTGTAAAGACTGTATTCAGAGAGGTGTTTTTTATATATAAATATATACATGCAGATATTATTTGCATTTTGGAAGTCTAATTCATAGGCAGATCTTTAAATACTGACCTGCACAGCAATATGAAAGCCAAACTTCCAATGTGAGATACACAGCATGCAGACTGGTTGTTTACAGTAAAGACACACTCATACATCCATCTTTCCATTTACCTTTTTTTTTTTTTTAAAGTCTAAAATAGAAAAATTCAAAGCCAGGTTCTGGGTGAATACAGTCTGCAGCAGCTTTTTATATTAACAAAGTTACTGCCTCCTTTTCTGTCTCAGAGTAACTTTGCTTGATTAAAATAGCAAAGCCATATTCTACACTTCACTGTTAAATGCCTGTCCCAGTCCAAATTGTTGTCTGTTTGCTCCTATTTTTGTACCTTATTACTTTTAATCTTGGTTTGGTACAATTCATAATTCACAGAAACTTCATATAATTAAACACACTAAATTAGTTTTAAAAAGCAATTTATATCTTTATGCAAAAACGTATGTCTGTCTTTGCAAACAACTGTAAGCAGATTATAATAAATCCTTTACTTTAATCACCTGTTGTTTATGAAACCATTCATTGATTATTATTTTTTGCTAGAGATCATTGAAGTACTAGATACAATTGGATATAGATGTTGTAAGAGGCAGTATTCTCTTATCAAGGACACTTAAGCAGAATAGCCATCACTTTTTTTATCTAAACCTGTGTACAGCAAAAAAACAAACCAACCAAGCAACCCTAGTTTTTAGCTACTGGGCAGTTACGTTCTTTTGAATTTGTTTAGAATGAAATAGGCATTTGTCTCCTGCAAAATACAAGACAAACTACAACACCTTTTGGAAGTGGGCTTCTGTTCACTGAGCTAAATTATTTTGTTGTAAGAAGGAACGGGGATATACAGCAAGAGCATTGTATACACAGTTCAAATGTAAAATAGTGTTCATGTACTGCAGTGGGTATTTCAGGAATACTACACAGCGTGCAGCTGGGCGGTTGCACAAAATAAAAAATAGAAGAGACTAAAGTTTGCAATATCAAAATCTTATTAAAAAGATACTTTACAATCAATAATGCAAAAAGCTAATTCACAGGGTGGTGTTTTTCACTGACTTGTTTAAACATTTATGAAATTAAACAATTCTACAGTTAATGCACTTTTAATTGTTTATTAAAGATTTGACTTTTTCTTTTTTTAGAGCAATGTTTTCAGCTGGAGGTCAATGACTTGATAAGATAGACAGCAGTTCTGAGGCCAGGAAGCTCAGAGGAATGTTTAAGAATTCTTGGAGTTTAAATAGATTCCTGGATGAAAAATAAAAGCAGCCAGCAGTATGGTGTAAGCAGTAAAATCTATGCATAATGATGCATTTATAATTAGGGGTTTGCTTCTGTATGTTTAAGGCTTTTTAAATAAATAGAAAATATTGTTTGGTCTTTATGTTAATGTCTGAAAGTACCTATTTTTCTTTTTTCTTTTTTTTAATACAAATTGTACAAATATACATGAATTAAACTGGTTTGATTGCAAGTATTTCTTGCATTTTAATCTCAGATAGGTGCTGGTGCAGTGATACCCTTAGAGACAAGCTTCTGTGCATCTAGAAATGATATTAAACAACATTAACTAACAATGTAAGATAACATCTTTCTCCATACATCTAGTGATTTGGTTTTACCGACCTCTATTAATTTGGGTGACGCAGCACACACAATGGCTTCAGCCAGAGAGCAGCTGCTCTGTAGAACGAGGAACGCCCAACGGAGAGGAGAGGAATTGGGTCCACCTACCCTGGATAGCTCTGCTTGCCAGATGACATGCTGACACTGCTACAGGCACAAGCTGCGTCCCACTCAGAGAAACAGATCCAGCAACCCTCAACAGCCAGACAAGTCTGGCTTCCCCTTTCAGTTAGCCCCAAGCTGCCGTACCCACTGACCGAGGTGAGGATTCTCTCACAGACAACAGGGATTCACTATTTCACATACACAAGGTCTCCCCGCGACTGAGTCAGACTGTCTTCTCACAGTCAGGTCTTGTCCGATTACAATTCCAGTAAGACAGTTAGAAGGGGAAACACAACTCTTGCTATCCCAGTTTGTTCTGTGCACCACCTATCTCAAAAACTCTTAAGTTCTGCACCAAGCTAGGTCTGTGGTGTAAGGCCACCACTTAACTGCATTTTTGTCTCTTTAAAACAAGTTACACAAACTTTTTATTGCCAAAAAATCCTCGCACCTGCCTTCTGTTTGCTGAATCGTCAGAAGGAAAGAATAGTAGAGGATCAGCAGTGTTAAGAAAACTTCCCCATATGTTTACAAGCAGATGTATCTGTCATATGCTGTTCTAGAAATAAGAAAACGCTATCGCTACTTAAAAACATAACAAAACTTGTAATCTGACCTCAAGCTGGGACACTGCTTTCTTTCAAGTACCTGCAGAGACTGGGAGTGTATAAGTAGTACAATATTACTAAGGCGTGATAAAAATGCCCTTTCACTGCAAAGATTCTGCTAGGTAAAACATGCCCAAGGTTTTTAAAAGAACCCTTTAATTGTGATGTCAGCAGGGTGGAGTTTATATGGTGCTTACCTGTGGTTGCTGCAAGTACAGATGAGGTCACACTGTTGAACTCTGATGTAGAAAACGATGTCCAAGGCACATTCAGCTTAAAAGGCGAAACTCCAGTGAAGACTTCCAGTTAACCCGTTTGGCGCTGGTGCGTTTACAGCCTACATAAGCCCTCTGTCAGCACTGGGTGGACTTTTCTTAAATTGCAAACCAGGTAAGAATTGTGAAATGGGTTAAGAGAGAGAGAAGGAGGGCCAGAGCACTGAGAAAGGCAAGTTTCTCCCCAGGTCTTACCCATGATACCGTTACAGAGGCCCAGCTAGCAAAAGCTGTAAGCACCGCAGCAGGGACACTTCTTTTCCTTACAGGGCAGCTGACTCGGGCAATGAGAGCTTGCTTTCACTCCTGGGCATCAGAAGGAAACCTGGCATGACGATCAGTTGGGACAATGATTAATAACATTCAGCAGCCTGAAAACCCTCAGGTTTTTCACCCAGCAGAGTGAAAACGCCGCCCGGCCACGGCGCAGAGCTGCGCACTGTCCAGTGACTAACACAGACTGTCAATTCCCACTGAGCCCAGCTAGTCAGAGCCTCAGCTTTTCCATTAATTAGTCAGCAAACACACATTTGACCTTAATCCCCAGGCTGAGGGATTCCATCTCTGCCCCCCCCAGCAATAGCAAGGCAAATGCCATTTTGCGTTAAAAGCACAAAATGGGGTTGTTGTTTTTTTCCCTAATTCACCCTCTTTAATTTTCAGCCCCCATCATGCATTCCCTACCAGGAGGCTCAGCTTTTGAAAGCTGACAAGCAGGTGCCCCTGCACGCAGTAACCAGCATGTGGGAAGGGAGGGGAACCCACCCTGAGGATTGAGCTGAACCTGTGCCCACAGCTGCGACCCGAGAGCAGCTCCCTGGGAGAGGACAGAGTCCGGCCAGGCCCACGGAGAGCGACCACTCCTGCTGCCAGGCCACAAGAGAAGAGCCCTGACACCGGCTTCACAAGTTCACTGTCCTCCTTCTGGCCTCAAGTTAGCAGTGGGTACTCTGCTCTTCCCACATCTACCAAGCCATGGCAAAGAGCCCCGACTTTCTTTATATGATACCTATATATACCACCCTCTAATCTCCACTTCCGAACAGCAAGTACGAGGGCATCATTTACAGCACTGTTCAGCAGCGAGGATGGAGAATGAGATGTGCCATGGCTACTCGGCTGTGCAAGTCTGTACTCGGCGTTAGTATGACCGGGCTGATGTGGGAAACCCATATGGTGGCCAGCAGCTACCACAGCTACATTCCTGTGAGGCACTGTGGTTAGCCTGAAAGCCGGATCTGATCTGGCTCAGCTCACACCACTGCCTTTAGACAATGTCTAGGATGTGAGAAAGTTTACATTAGTATTACCTCTGCGCAGTGTATCATTTCTCAGTAGAAAAGTTTTCTTCTTGTTTGGGTTCTGCGTGGTTCCAGAAGTGACAGGAGTCTCAAAACATCTCACCTAAAGGCAAATAGGGTCACAGGACTGGATGGAAGCCACACTAGGTCTTTTATTCTGTCTCTGTATATCTGTCTTTTTTAACCACCTCAGTTAAAAGAAGGAAAAAAAAAAAAACCCAGCCAAAAACAAAACCCCCAAACCGCAGAGTTAGAGCTGAGGAATACATTAAGAATTCTGGAAGACAGCAGCCAGAACAAGATCAAACATGAACTGCACATTTAAAACAACAAAACAAATGGAAGCAACTTACAAAGCTTGTAAGCTTCAAGTTATCACAGCTTCACCATCTGACAAGCCAACATACCTAGCTGCCACACCTACTAGGCTAATACCAAAGATTTACGTTCTCCCTCTTCCTTCAACATTTTCCACGAACTGGTAGCTATGAAAACTGAGTCCAGCCACACAAACGCCACCGTGCCTCCAGAATGACTCCTAAGGCCACAAACGAGTTGATAGAGCTGTGGGCCCAGGCGATGCGATACCCAGCCAGAACGGTGCTTTGCCACGTCAACAAATCCGAGTGAGGAAACCTGCAACCTCTTGCTGTATGCAGTGGTGCAACTCCTTCCTTAATACTGAGTCGCGGAGCAGATGAAAGAACCCGATCTCCTTCGCAGAAATCCAAAAGTCATCCTCAGTGCTTGGGTCACTTAGCCACTACACCAAGCCAAGAATTGCCTAAAAGCTGCATGGCAGAGAGTCACTGCTCAAATACTGCGAGAATACACCAAATGAAACTCCTCCGAGCGACGAGGCTTAGTGCTGGAGAGCTGTACTGACTTGGCCCACCATGGCTCCATCTGGAAATGATTCCTGCATACTCCAGTGGTCTGTGCAGCCTGGGCAAAGGAACAAAATAATGGTATGGAGTTAAATATTAAAGGGGGAGAAAAGCCATCCCAACCTTAAGGCAGCACTAACCTTTAACTGGTTTACTAATTGCATTAGTTAGAAAAACTTGCAAGCTAAGTATATCTGCAGTAAATGACTCAAAATCCACAGAGTTCAAATTAACAAATCAGTGAGCCTGTATTGGCATGTCATCCTGTCACATTTCCCTGCCTCCTCTCCACTGCCTCCCAGAGGGTCTGACTTGAAGGAGAGAAAAAGCCAAAGATTAATGATAAACTGCACATAACCTTTTTTTTTTTTTTAAATGACAAGGCACAGATTTATACACCACAAGATTCTGGGAGCTGTTTCTATGATCACAGATAACTATCTTACTAGTCAAATAATTCTACAAATTATGAGGCAGCTCCTTGAGGATTCCCATACTGTGAAGTATCACTAAGACCTTACAATTGACAATTACAGAGGAGGAAGAAAGGGAAGCTCAAGGAGGAACTAGACAGACAACAGAGAA
This sequence comes from Psophia crepitans, assembly GCA_013399095.1. Taxonomy (NCBI): domain Eukaryota; kingdom Metazoa; phylum Chordata; class Aves; order Gruiformes; family Psophiidae; genus Psophia; species Psophia crepitans. Next base: position 503,172 of record VWZZ01004275.1, on the reverse strand, counting down.
AATGCAAGATACCTCCATGATGGCACGAGGATGGTAGCCAGAGATTCTCTTTTCCTCTTGGCTTGAACTTGCAGAGTTGTCTATTTTAAAAGAGGAAAGTTCCCCATCCATTTTGGAGCCTGTTGAGGCTGACTGCATACAGTTGCAAATAATTATTTCACATCATAACTTACAGAAAAACTCACAGCAAAATATTCTCCAACATAGGAATGACTTAGGTCAAGTAGCAAACAACATTTTATTTCACTTACAGTGGTATTTTGAGTAGCAAAGGAACCATGGCATATAGGAAGCTGTAATAAAAGTTCATGTGTCTCATCTTTATAAAATAACTAAAATCATACACGCAACATAAACGAAAGTGTTCTTTGAAGACATTTGAAAAATGTCATGTCTTGATACCTACTACTTTACTTACTGGTGTCTGTTCTGCACTGTCTATTCCACTTTGAAACATAATTTAATTATCAGCATGATAGCTTTTTTTTATCCAACAGTATTTTCCAAACCCAAGTAATATTCTATTAAAAATGCTGGTTACCGATACACAATCTCCAGGACACTAAGTTTATAAAAATCTTCTTCAGCTGATAGTTGAGTCACAGATCAACCAAATATTTGACTTAAAACACTAGCTATCTTGCAAACAAACATACCACTATTGCTCTTTACATCTGAAAAAATCACCCCATTAAAAAATTAACCTATCCCTCCATCCCCCTTTCTTGTCCCCCCCCCCC